>CM032450.1:68040145-68440145 GCA_019049505.1 Pachyrhynchus sulphureomaculatus | reverse complement strand
CTTGGTTTGAATTGTTCTGATTATCATTCCTTTCACCTTTCTAAAATAAAAAATAGAAATGCTAAAAACAAACTTATTTTTCTTAACGTCAGTAAAACAAGCCTGGTAACAAAAATAAATAAAATATCAGTTGTCTAATTGCAAATGGGATATTTTGGGTGATTCTGTGAAAATTGACAGAGTACAAACTGAGCAAAAGATATGTTTAAGAATTTTATTTAAAATGCAACCTAGGGGTAGCAGTAGACCACAATTTAAAGACACAAGTTTGTTGGATAATGGACAATGGATACATTTCCGCTTTTTGGAAGTAATCCAACCTTCCCTCAGTCTTTAAATTGGGTAACAGCAATAATGTGGTTTATGGCTCATCTTTGTGATTCCAAAACTTTGTCAAGCTATAACAGATGAAATGTTTGATACTTTCAACAATTATGTTATAGCAAAACAGCATGGTTTCTCTACAGGATGTATAAGTGAACCAAATTTGAAGGTTTATTAGAGCTTTTTGGTTTCCTCAATTGAATCTAGATTTTGATGGTCAATTTTGCCAGCAACCAAGTAAATAAGTTGACCAATAAATGTACTACCCTAAATGAAGCTATTCGAGTTTTCCAGTTAATTAATATCTATTAAGTCTTTGTTATTACTCCCTCTGGTGACGCAAAGTAGAACGACGTTAAAAAAAAAAGAAGGATTTAATGATTAAAATGTTAAAAAAGCATCAAATACCACTTAAAATACAAAAATTTAACCAAAAAAGAAAAATAAACGTACTTGGTAATTTCCTCCACGTCCACCGCCGAATCGACTGCCGCCGCGTCCTCCACGGCCTCGGCCACCTCTCATATTTCCAGAATCTCTCACATTAGTTTCATCAGGGTTTGGTTCCTGTTTAACTTGGGATTCTGCGGCTATGTCTCCCATTTTCGTTTTTTTTTTACAATAAACACGAAACTCACAAACTAGATACAACGAAATGCTGGAAACGATAAAACCAAACGACGCTATCTCCAAAGGAAGCGGAGAGAAATGACAGATGGCAGACAACAGGACGACGTTGCACTGTAATTAAGGCGTTTTTCAAAATTAATCTAACTGAGTACCGGTGCTAACCGAGGCATGACAAAAAACGTTTTTCAAATCACCAGTTCATTTGTGATGCCACAGAACTTCTTTATAAATCGGCTAATATTTTACTTCATCATTATAAATGAACAACGTATTAACTTTGTTAAATAGGTAAGTAACTATATTAACAATTTTCTTCATCGTGATCGCGGATTCGTAGTCTTTGCTACATGAAATAAAAACTAGAAAGGTGTAAATATGAAGGCAGTTAAATTTCACGATACGGAATAATCCAGGTTTATTTGTTCATTAAGAGTATTTATATTTTTATTTTTATTGTGTTTATTTATTTCAATGCCTTCTAACCAGTTTTTTTATACACTATACTAAAATCCCAAAAATTAAATTGGCTGGAAGCCATTTAAAAATATAAACACAATGTAAATAATAACATAAATATTCTTAATGACCTGAGTTACTCCGTATAATATGACCTCTTATAAAATTTGCCTGCCTTTATATTTACACCATAGACATAGGGGATGGACTGAGTATTCCGTATCCCGCTATGAAGTAAATATGGACGCAAAAGTGTGAGAGAGACAAAACGAATGAGCGGCCAGTAGCTGTATCTTTTTAAAAGGCCGCTAACCTACGGCTCTCTTGAAAATAATATTTCTAAGTGTTCTATTTGAACTAAAATCGGGTATGGGGCTTTTTCTCGCCTTGAATTCCGTCTCGGGGTACTACGCCTTGTTTATTACAGGCCTACAGAAAAGAAACAGGTATTGACCGTACAATCACTTTGTCTCTTTCTAGAGAGTGGTCAATTTTATGAGGTTAATACTCAGTCCATCCTCTATGTCTATGATTTACACCATCTTAGTTTCTAGTTCATTGTGTTTGAAAATATAGCAACGACTACGAAACCGCGGTATCCAAAATTCAGTGGAATATGAGGGAAAAGTCGGTCCCAAAAAAAAAGGTCAGAAGAATTGACAACTTTGCTTTTTTATATTTTAATAACCGAATTAGAGGCAGGCGAAAAGAAGTTTTTTTTTAAACTATTTTAGAATGCCGCAGAGCATTTTTGAAAAGCTGTCCAATCTACATCAAATATATGTCATGAGAACGGATACAAAAATAGGAAGCGAGGAAAAATTTGACACTTGTCAAAGGTATCAGTTGCTTAGTGGGATGCGGGTATTTTTATGAGCGCTAGTATTCGAGCGTTGAAGGTAAATGGAAAACGAATGTTCTGAAACTAACCTTTAAAGAAAGCGAGTATTCCAGGTTGTTACATTTAGTTTAAGTTTGAATATATACTACATTATAATCACGTAGTACACCTGGAAGTGGAAACTAACCCGAATTATTTGTTTATGGCAGCTTCCCATATGTGTAAGTAGGCTGTCAGTTGTAGGGCAAACCGTTATAACTTTTAATAGTTTTTTAGACATAATAAACGTGTTCGCCGAAGGAAACATTGTCTATTACTACACAACAGTTTAATTGTTTTATTTTGACTTTGCTTTGGCCCGGATCATTTTCCACGTAGAACGTAGAGAAAATAAAATAAAATTTGGGTAATAGGTGTTTTAAATAAACTTGAGGCATAAACATCACAAATATAAAATTATGTTTTTAAAATTAGCGCTTTGAACTAGTTAAAAATCTTGGAAATTCCCGTGTTCTTCCTTACTACTCTTCGCGTAAAGGGAGGAATGTCCTATATCTCCATTCAATAATTGTCATATGTTCAAACTAGTATGACATACTCCTTAGTCCTCATTGGTTTGTTTTGCGCAGTCTGTTTTGATGAGACCAGTTCGTTGGCTACCCTGTTTCGTTGATGTTTTCATTTGTTTGAGTTTGTGTGTCGTTAGTTATTACGTGGTTCGCGTGCCTAATTAATTTGACTCAATTCAATGTAATATTTAGCTAAAAACTTCTCGTTTACTTAAATAGTTCTTTCAAAATTCATAATGTTTTGGGTAATCTTTATTTTCTGTGTTATTTTTCTCGGTACTGCTTATAAACTTTCAGATAAGCACATCAAGAAATCACTCAGAGGCCGGCATGTTGTAATTACTGGTGGTTCTAGTGGTATTGGAAAAGCCGTAGCAATTCTAGCTGCTCAACAAGGGGCACATGTGTCTATTTTGGCACGACGTATTCGACAACTGGATGAGGCTCAAGAAGAAATTAAGAAACATGTTATTGATGAGCAACAACTTATTACAAGAATTCCCGTTGATGTCTCTCAACAAGAAGCTGTAGAAAATAATCTCCTGGAACTAGAGCAAACGGTTGGACCTATTTATATGCTCGTAAATTGTGCTGGCTTAGCAATTTGTGGAAAATTTGAAGATATGTCCACTCAGGACATCAAACATTTAATAAATGTTAACCTGTTAGGAACCGTTTATGCTATTAGAGCTGTGTTGGCCAACTTTAAAGAAAGAGGAGAAGGAATCATTGTAATTACATCTTCTGCTGTTGGTCTTATGGGAATGTTTGGGTATTCTATTTATTCTTCTTGTAAATGTGCCTTAAGGGGACTTGCGGAATCACTTTACATGGAGACGAAGCCTTACAACATCAGTGTGACCCTTTCTCTACCTCCTGATACCGATACTCCTGGATTTGAAAAAGAAAATAGAACCAAACCCAGAGAAACAAGAATGATGTCTGAAACTGCTGGACTACATCAACCTGAAACTGTGGCAAAGCAACTCTTGGATGATGCACTGGTAAAATTAATATTTAAATTATTTATTTTTTTTTATATTGTTGCTTGAATTGAAAAAGGAAATACTGATAAGCTTGAAGCAGGGCAATAATAAAAAAGCAAAAATCATGTTGCTTATTCTTCATTAAGAGTCTAGCACTGCCTACAATGGTAAGGGCAGCACAAGATTTTTACCATGGTTGATTATGGCTCCTGATACATTATTACACTATTCACAAATACAATATTTTCTTTTACAAGTAAAGTAAAAATATTTAGTTTCTAAAAGTATTTAAAGATCATAAAAAAATTCTTATCATTTCAACCATTTAAAATAAAATTGTTTTATTGGCTGTGATAATAATGTTGGTACCTGGTACTATTATCTAAAGTATGTAACAGAACAATATATAAAATTATCAGCTTTGAAAATACCATATATTGAAAATGTAATGGTTATAACCATCTACTAAAAGAAATCTATACACAGTGATAAAAAAGTTGTAATCAAACTTTACTTAAAATATACACTTAGAAAGAAATAGAAACAATTAAATGCCATGTAAAGAATCTAAATTTTTGAATTTAACTCCTTTAAGAAAACCATTAAAACTGCAAACAGTTTTACATTATATCACATAGATTTTAAGAAAATTATGAGGCAATTTTAGATTAAGAGTATGACTGACAAATCTTGAGTAAATTTTTAGTAACAATCCATTTTTACTCTTCGAGATTAGAACACTAAATGAGCTTGAAGAAGCCAAAATCAAGCACCCTGTGTAATGATTGTTTCCTATATGTGATGGAGACTGTAACCCAAGTCTCTATTAATGTTAGGGTTTTGTAAATTTCATTTGATTCCCTAAAGTTTCATTTGTAAAAATTGAAGATAGAAGCACAAACTTTGGCTTCTCTTACTACAGCTAATTGTACAGATTGTTTTGTCTTTGATAAATTTTTAATATTCCTTAATTCAAGTGGATATTGATTTTTCAGGTTCCTACATGTACCATACCATATAAATGAGATGTTTTATACATCCCTTCTATTTGTAAAATATATATATATATATATATATATATATATATATATATATATATATATATATATATATATATATATATATATATATGTTTTTTTTTTTGTTTTAGGATGGCAAATTTTTTAGCTACGTTGGATTTGAAAGCTGGTTACTGGCCACTTTGTGTGTTGGAATGGCTCCTATCACATCAGTCAAAGACCTGCTTATCCAAGTAATAACTTTGGGACCTTTAAGGATCATTGGTGCCTGCTATATAAAGTACTTTGAAAATATAATTCGTAGATGTCTTCCTCGCCGTGAGGTTAGTCATAAAAAAGACTAAAGATTTTGTTAAAAGCAAGCATCAGTATTAGATTTGCCATTTTATTTTCCATATATTGTTTCCTACCAGTGTGAACATTCTCTAATACAAACACACAATTGACACAATAACAAGGATAGTTGCTTGAAATTTAAAAATAATGAAAATATAAGCAAAAAATAAAATGACAAATAAAAATCTGTTCTTAAAAATATTTATTTATTTACTCTTTATTGCTTGTTTATGATATTATTATTTTAAAGTTCAAGTTTTTTAGTAACTAATCGTGGGTTTTGTCTAAACATAATCATTTTAATCAGGTGGATGCATAGTCATGTCTTGTCATATTTTTATATGTCAAGTCGTAATACAGGTTTTGGTAAAAAAGGTATACTTAAAAAATTTTATGGGTAACTTGCCTTAATATACGAAGTCATCATTAAATCTGTAAAGTTCATTAAGGTTCTGTATCTGGGAGTGAAGGATAATTTGAATAACTGTCTTTTCTAGTAAAAGAAACCTGTGAATGCTTATAATAATTATGAATCAATTGAAGTTGATAAACCAGAAAAGAAGAAAGAAAAACAGGATGAATTTATGCAAAAAGAACTGCGACGTGGATGCAAGGATTAAAATTTAAAAAATGCTAGTTCCTTGCATAAATCTACTGTCTTCGTATGTTTTACCATTTTGTGGTTTCACGGTTTTTTGCTCATGTAGATTCACCCTCAACTCTTCTTCTTCTACCTTGCTCTGATGCGTGTCCAATTAATTTTGGGTGTCCTAGTAACTTAAAATTTTGTATGCAGTCATGGTAGAATTTGTGCCCCATACGAGGAAGAATTTTAGAACTAGTTTCTTAAAAATCTTTTTAATGCTAGAAGTTGGTGTATGTTGCTAAACATCTTTAACTAATATTAAATTTAAAAGACATTGTACATTTTAAAAGTTATAGAACCCACATTGACATTTTTTTTCCATTTTTAAACACCTACCTGTGTAAAGTGCTTTCTGAAGAATTACCTTTTTTCTTTAAAATGTACAGTGATATTTAAGGCTAAAAAATGGTGCGTTTTGGAGCAAAACGACTTAAAATGCTTTTATTTCATTTTATACCGTACTCATATTTACTTTTTGACTAGATTAATTTTGGGCTGATATTTGGAATTTTAGCTTAACAAGCAAAACTTTGTCATGAAAAAAGTACGTGATACGTTACTTTAAATCATATATTATATATATATATATATATATATATATATATATATATATATATATATATAAATATAAAATGTATATATAATGTACATATAATGTATATATAATATATATAATATATATATATAATATATATAATATATATAATATATATAATATATATAATATATATAATATATATATATATATATATATATATATATATATATATATATATATATATATATATATATATATATATATATATATATATAATATGTACATATATATAATATACGTATATATATATATATATATATATATATATATATATAATATGTACATATATATAATATACGTATATATATATATATATATATATATATATATATATATATATATATATATATATATATATATATATTTATATTTATATATATATATATATATATAATATATATATATATATATATATATATATATATATATATATATATATATATATATATATATATATATATATATATATATATATATATATATATATATATATATATATATATATATATATATATATTATGTCTTTAAATGTTATGACAGTAACTGCCTGATTCACAAAGAAGGTTTAACTTTTAAACTGGTTCAAATTGGCAATTAGAGGTTTAGATTGACGAGAACGTGAGTAAGACAACTAAAGTTATGAGGTTGAGCAGTGATGAACATTAAAAATTATTTTAAAATCCTGAAAATTATTCACTTTCCCATTTGCTCCAAAGTCTTATTTCCCAATTTTGACTTAAAATTTTCTTCTAACAACGTTTCTACACTAATATTTAACATATAAAATAAAACAGTATCAAGAGGGAAAAATTCCATGACGACAAGAACGGGGTCTTTATTTTAAACCATTTTAGTGGATCTGACCATAAAATTAAAAAAAAAACACTCGCATTAAGAAATAACACAACTATAAATAGAAAACAAACTGCTATAGTGAATGATTTTCTGTAACATCCTGATCTATAAGTAGATAATGTTGTGTCCTTATAATGGGCTTTTTTCAAAATTAAAAAATAATTTGCCAGCACGAAGTACTTTCTAACAGGTTTAACCAGCTGGAGGAACAGTAGAGTTCCGGTAACGATTAATTTTATATTAAAGGCGTTAATTGAATATTTACCTTTTCCACTAATGATTTTTATAGAAAAAAACTACCCTCTAGCTAAGACTGTTGCATGTCACATATTAATAGAAAGATCGTTAGCAAAGAAGCTTATATATATATATATATATATATATATATATATATATATATATATATATATATATATATATATATATATATGTATGTATATATGTATGTATATATGTATGTATATATGTATGTATATATGTATGTATATATGTATGTATATATGTATGTATATATGTATGTGTGTGTATATATATATATATATATATATATATATATATATATATATATATATATATATATATATATATATATATATATATATATGTATATATATATATATATATATATATATATATATATATATATATATATATATATATATATATATATATATATATATATATATATATATATATATATATATATATATATATATATATAATTACTTTCAGTTATCGACACAATGACAGTATTATACCCTTTTATAAATAATTGTTTTCAGGGGAGGACCAAACTGTTTTTTCTAAATACTAAAAGTATGTTTTGATTTTTGAATTTCTAGGATTTTCATTAGATTTTTGCAGAGGGTAAATCGAAGGCCTAATGCTAATTTAGCGACGTATTGTATGTTCATTGTTACACTTGTTATCTCTTAAAAATGCGTCTGGTAGTTAAAAAGATTAACAACTTTTCAACAATTATATATGTAGTAGTTTGTTTCGGAAAAAGCTCCTAAAAAATGTGTAATTTCCAAGATGCATTAAATTATTTATATTATTGTTTTTTCAAAAGTGTTTCAAAAGATTTTAAATATTTTATAACTTGGTTATGTCCAATAGTTTTTGGAGCGCCTGAATAATACTATTATTGCCATGCGTAACAAGCTTTTTTACCACTTCAACTTTTATTCTGGTGCACTACTGAATGTCTTTTTTGTAATCGAGCGGCTTCCTTATTTTATTTCTTAACGTTCTAGTTTCTTCATTTTCTTTTGGTTCTTATCTTGCTTTCTGTCCCCTATATATGAAAAGTAATAAAAAAAGTCATGTCCCACACATCACTTTTTTTTTTCAAATATTTCAGTCTATTTGTGACGCATAAACCATTCCGTTTTGTACAACAATATACATATTAATGTCTTTTACAATCAACTTCATAATTTAATGTTTAAAAAAGGCCACAGATAATTTTTATTCTGGTGGTAGATTTTCTTAATAAAATGAAATAAAATGAAATTTATTGACAAATATACTAACAATAAACAGAATACAAGATGTGATAATGCATGAGAAAGTACCTTGGCGTTTCATACTACAGAATCTTTCGAATTTCTTTTTGCTTCTTTCCAATATCTAATAATTTTATTTTAATAGTTAGCTTAGGTTCATTAGTTTTAAAGCAGTCGTGAAGTGTAGGGAATACGTAAAAACGCTGTTTACTTCTATGGGCATTGAATCAAGCAAATCAGCAAAATACCGTGAAAATTAATAAAAATAAATTGCTGATTAATAAAAAGATCTTTTTGTTGTGGCTAAAAGATAAAAACAACCTACATATTATCAATAAAAATAATACTATTTAAAAATCACTGCTTGCTGAGACAGGAGTGAGTAATTTGATTCTTACCTTGCGTTCTATCCCCTAAAGATCAAAAATAATAATAAAAAAAGTGAGGTATGTAGGGACTAAACCAACATCGGGTGTGCACAAGGTAAAAACAAACTACCATACACAGTAAATAGGCCATTAACAAGAGTCCAAGTTGACATTCAAGCAGGAACCATAGACTACAAATCGTGAAATTATTATCCGAAAAATAAAATTATGAGCTTAGTATTCATGTTTAGTGACCTATTTCATTACTAAAATTTGGTAAACAAAAGCTTATTTCGTAAGATTACTAAAAGTAAGATTTAACTGTTCAAAGTAACCAGTTTTATAATAAGTATTCTGGAAGAATCTAGCAAATACAGAAAACATTTTGGAGCAGAATAGCGGATATGGAAGCAGTACTACATAGGCTAAATCTGCCGAGACTTTTGAAGAAAAAAGAATGTTTTTGCCAAAAATCGATTTTATTCTTGAACATAGTTTCATTTAAGAGCGACACATTTATTCCAGCGTTTTTCCAACATTTGAATACCTTTCTTATAGTACGATTTGTCGAGCTCTCGAAAATAAGCCTCAGTGTCTCATTCGATTTTTTCGCTAGAGGCCAGATCTGATGAATACGGCGAATGAGGAAGCAACTCATAACCCAACTGGTTCAGATTCACCATCGATTTTTTGGAGTTGTGGGATGGTGCATTATTTTGGTGAAACAACACCTTTTTTCTTCACTAAATGCGGCCTTTTTTCTTGATTTCACCATTAGCTGCGGCCCAGCTCCTAATAAATAGACGAGAGAGATCATTCTTGTCAACCTCAAAAATTCCCCTTGATTACCCCAACCACCTTGGTGCCCTTAGAACCTCCCAAACCGAACTATGAATGTCAAGATATAATTCCATGGCAGAAAGTTGGTCTCCTTCAAAAGCATTGCTGGTATAAAGATCTGAGTCTTCCCAGGGTCTCACAGACGCAGATAAAATGGAACAGTGTCTCCTCAACTTCTAAACAGCCTGGAGATGTGGATCACATCTAACAATTTATAAACCTAGAATGCTCCGTAACACAACTACTTCTGTTTAGCAGCCATTTAAGCTCTGCATTTCCATGCCATAATACAAAATCCCTGTCCTGCCTACTCTCTGGGTTTCTAGATCATTGTTCCTCTAAGGAGCGGTCGGCCTATGCCGGAAAGGCTGCTCCCACTAGGTGTTTCAATATGTTTAAATTTCGTTTGGATCCCTGAAAATGAGTCATGGTCCAGGGTCTGGTGAGCTCGTACGGTGTCTCACTGACACACCCCTTGATATCATTCCTTTGTTCTCAGATTAGTGTCAGGTATCAAATACCTATTTTATTTTATTTAAATATCTTAATTACTTGTCGAGAAAAATTCACAATAAAGATTGTTATCATACCTGTACTTGTTGTTTTCCATCTTCCAATATCCTCAACTTTGCCTTGTTATTTAAAAGATCAAATACCTTTCCTGAGTATATTTCGAAGAAACTAGATGAAACCACTTAGATTTAGATGTCTGTATTTGGAGGGAATTTGCCAATTGAAATACGTCAGCAGAAGACATCGCATAAATGCCTTTCTGACAGTCTTGATCTTTTCCCTTGAAATCTCCACCCATCATGTGTGTTTTGCGAGATCCTGTTTGACCATATGCAAAGCAAGTGGCAAAACCTCCTTCGAATATTATCTTTATTCAAGGTTGTGCTGTATACCTAGAAACAACATGCTATTTTTACAGTATTCCACTATAAACATTTAAAAAAAAAAGCCAGTATAGAGTTAGTACCAATGCATAAAATGAACAATCTGAATGTTTGGACGCTCAGTTTTGCTTCAGGATTCTTAAATGCATAAAGAAGACCTCGAGGCCATCACTAAGTTATCAATATTAACTATCAAAATTGAATAAAGTCCATAACTTAGAAGGCGTTTCATCGGATTACAAAAATCAAAGTACTTATCACAGTAGTAGTGCAAAAAATCAGTAAGATACAACAAATTGCATCCCTAGTTGTTCAAAGCACCTTGCAGCTGCACTAATATTGTGTGAAGTACTTTGAATTTTCTTCCTTTTTCTGTCGATCCTAGCTAGGCTGATGAGTCATGACACCAGGAAGTGCGTCCTGAGATGGATTGACAAACTGCTAAAATATGGATTTTTTACATTTTATAGTTGAAAAAGAAAATAGCAGGCTAAAAAAAACTTAACTCCTCACCTGTTTTTAAGCAGAGTCTTCTTCAAATATCTTACCTGTACACTAAATGATTTGAGCATGATTCATCAAAGGCGTAATCGAACCGGAATAATTGATTTTCCAAATATTTAGTTAAGTCTACTTTGTTCTTGGGCTCCTGGACGATCAGTTGGTTTTTGCTCGGTATTGTGATAACATCAACTTCCTTTCTTCCTATTTCCTTTTTATTGAGCAACCTTTTTCGAGCACACACTATTATAAGATAATATTCGATCGGATCGTTCTCTGTTAGAGATTTTATTTCTAGAACCTGCCGAGACTCTCTTAAAATAAGGTATATTATATTCATTTCTATGAGACGCATAATATAATATTTAGACGGGTCATTTAATTTGGGAAAGTTGTACCTTTGTCCGAGAAAGTGAAATTTCCTGTATACATACTAAGCATATAGAAATTAGAATGCTGGAACATTTGTACGTGTTTTTTAAGTGTGAAATGTCTTACATAATCATATTTAGGAGCTCCCAATGTAGATTTCCTGGATCCATTTTCAAAAAGGCCTCTTTTGCTTCCTTCTCCTCGGCTTATCTTTGCCGCCGTTCTTCTCTATTTTTCTTTACTTTTTCTACTTCTTTGACTACATTACTTCTTCATGCGTTTTGAAAAATATTCTAAATATAAAAAATATATTCTCAGCACGCGCGCTGGCAGAGAAATGGCAAATCACGACAAGAGCGGCGCATTCGCGACAACAGCGACTCAATTTTGTCTTGAATCACTGCAGGTTAATGGTTTTTGAATACGTTGATATGAGGGGTGGCAAAAGAATAAAGGTTTCGGGTGTTTTTTTATGGGCACGGCACATGTGCAGCAAAGAAATCCGAGTAGAGCGACGCGTGTACAAAAATAAACGATTTTCGTTGGACTTAAATCACACAAATTTTTCTTAGAAATGCACCGAATGAACTTTTTTTCTAAAATGTACAAGGATATTTAAGGCTAAAAAACGGTGCGTTTTGGAGCAAAACGACTTAAAATGCTTTTATTTTATACCATATATATATATATATATATATATATATATATATATATATATATATATATATATATATATATATATATATATATATATATAAATATAATATATATATATATATATATATATATAATATATATAATATATATATATATATAATATATATAATATATATATATATATATATATATATATATATATAATATATATATATATATATATATATATATATATATATATATATATATATATATATATATATATATATATATATATATATATATATATATATATATATATATATATATATATATATATATATATATATAATATTACTTTCAGTTATCTACACAAGGACAGTATTATACCATTTGGTAAATAATTATTTTCAGACGAGGACCAAACTGTTTTTTCTAAATACTAAAAATATGTTTTGATTTTTTAATTTCTAGGATTTTCATACAGATTTTTGCAGAGGGTAAACCCAAGGCCTAATGCCAGTTTAACGAAGTATTTTATGTTCATTGTTACGCTTGTTATTTCTTAAAAATGCGTCTCGTAGTTAAAAAGATTAACAACAACTGTTCAACAATTATATACGTAGTGTTTCGGAAACTCGTTTACAAAATTTGAGGCTAGATTTTATAGCTAAAACTAAGGAAAAAGCTCATAAACAACGTGTAATTTCCGAGATGCATTAAATTATTGTTTTTTCAAAAGTGTTTCAAAAGATTTTAAATATTTTATAACTCGGTTATGTCCAATAGTTTTTGGAGCGCCTGAATAATACTATTATTGCCATATGTAAGAACTTTTTTACCACTCGAATGTTTTTTCTGGTGCGCTACTGATATTTTTTTTTTTTATAAGCGAGCGGCTTCCTTATTTCATTCCTTAACGTTCTAGTTTCTTGCACATTTTCTTTATATCGTGCAGTGTTTCGCTGATATTTGGCAAAAGATCACTTATTGGAAATTAGTTTTTTTAAAACATCTTTCTAACCAAAGAAAATTTCAAAATTTCGCTTCCATCTGTGAGGCATATGTTCTTTTAACGTCAAGAATGTATATCAATTTTTTTAAAATCTTGCATGAAAAAATAGGTCCAAAAAACACCTGAAAAATCTCACAAATATCATTTAATTATGACTAAAAATTTTTAATTCGCGCTTCTGTAGTTAGAAGACCATACGACCCAAAGGCAAATTTTTGAACGTTTGGAAACACACAATTTTAGCTACAGTTATATCATAATATATTAAAAAGTTAATCTGCGTGGTCATATTATTGTGCTAAATATCACCGAAAAACAATAAATGATGTACCAGAAAAAAGTTTATAAGCACTTTTTTTATATTTAGGAGCGTAAAATCTGCCCTTAAATTTTCAAAACAACCAGTAGAATAAGTATTTTAAATTAGTAAAAATTACAAAAAAAATGTTATTTTTTTAGAGAAATATTTATATTTTTTGTTTTTATAGAAATTCATTTTTGAGGAGCAGTGGCTAACTACAATTTTGTATTCTTTTGCTAAAAAACGCAATACTCATATTTTTTTCGTTTGTAGTTTATAATAAATATTGTTTATAAAAAAGCAATAAGGGAAGAAAGTTCCGATCTTGCACCACTATACTACCCACTTAATATTTGTTTATATCATGTTAGTAGCATCAGGACTGACTAAGCTGGAGATGGTCGGCAAAACGCACGTCTAGTGCAAAAATAGTGCTTGGTATAGTGTTGATAACTGTTTATAATGTCATTGTGCCAGATGTTCGAAAATACCAACGTAACTGAATAAAGAAACAATAAAAGAACGGGAAATTTCGTTAGGTAGATTAATGCAATTTTCTTTAATTGTAATCATAATTGTATTTAAAGAAAAAAAAACTACAAGACTTGACAACCAATTTTTGTAATGTATTTGGAATTTTCTTTCTTTTAGATACATACAGGGTAATAGATATGTACATAATATGATTGACTGCTTAGACGTGCTTAGTCACATTATTCTTAACTTTTAGTTAACTATTAATTAATTAATAAATCGATTAATAAATACAAATTTTGAAGCCTTCAAGGTAAAATGTTAAGGTGCTGTGAACCTGCAAAAACTAATGATTTTTGGGGATCAAATTATGTACTGTGCCTTTTAGTCTTCTAGTTTAAGTAGACTTCGAAGTATTGACTGTTTTTATTTAATTTGTGTTCATTATCACTAATTTATTTAATTGATACTTTCAAATGTGTTTTTTAATAAAAGTTGTTAAATAATTATACTTTTTTTGTTATTTCTCTCCTTAGGAAATACACACATACATAATAACAATCTATCTCCTGACACATTTTGTCGAATCACGACTCATCAGCCGACTAGAATCGACCGAGAAGCCAACAAAACTCAAAGTACTTATCACAGACGGAGGGCAGGTATGTATTCAAAACTACGCTTACAGCAGGCAGATATTATTGTTGCATCTTACCGACTCTTTGTGCTAGCTGTCGATTCTAGCTAAGCTGGCGAGTCGTGATATGACGAAACGCGTCCCGAGATGATTTGACAAATAAAAGCACAGTAAAGAACTGCTGAAACATGAATTTGTTCAATTTTAGTAGTTGACATTGATTTTTTTTATTTATGAGGAGAAGACCCTAACAATTGTGCTGCCTAGTGGTAATTGTTAGCAACTCGCTTAACAATGCCTCTATCAGTCTTTCGCTTTAAGGGGTTATGCCATCTTGAAATTTTCAAAAAATCGTTTTTTTTTTATTAGATTTATTATTTATTCTTTTAAAAATATTTCTAGCTTTACAAAATAGAATCCCAGATTGAAGATAATATAAAAACAAATTATAGACTTTTAAGGCACGGACGCGGCACATTTTTTCTTTAGCGTTTTTCCCGAAACTACTTTTTCCAAACTGGACAAAATATCGCGGGATCTATCGAACCGATTTTGATAAAATTTATACCACATATTCTTTATAATATTATCTTGAACTTGACATACGGTTTTTTTGATTGGATGCATTCATTTTTTATTAATTTTTAAAGCACAAAATTTTTGTGAGAAATCAGGTTATTTTCGAACAAACACTTCTACAAAAAGAATTTTAAAATTTTTGCCGTACGTGGCGACTTAGCTATTACATTTCTTAACAATAAAAAAATGGATTTGTTTAGTTTTTGGACGATTCTTGAGTGAGATAAAATTCCACCGGTGGCAAGGATTTTTAAAAGAGGTCCTACCTGCCATTTTTAATATATTTTTTATTTGTTGTTAAAACTATAATGTATTTGTAAAAATAAAAATGATATCATATACACGATAGTTGCGTCAAAAATAAAATTATTTATGCCTATTTTTTTTTCCGAAGTGCCGTAACCCCTTAAACTCTTCGCTACCAGATGATAAATGACAAAAAAATGAGCGTAAATATTACATGATAAAATAATACGAAGGAAGCACATATTTTCGCAGTAGAACGCTCGGTAATGCCTGGCCTTCACTTACTGAGACCGAGACTGAAACGCGTCCTAAATTCGTACCTGGCAAGTGAATACGCTCGGGGAGGTCCTTTATTTTTTACAGTTTCACTTTTAACACAATAGAAAATCTTACTGACAATCGTCGCCCGCTCAGCTTAACAAGTACGTCATGTGTACGGCGTCACAAAAATTGTAAATATCAGCTAGAATGATAGTGGATCTGCTAAATTATTCCAGCGTTTTGCCACTTTGGTTGGTGTTAATCGATGTTCGAACAGAGCGATGAAAAAGGACCATAAAAAAGCCATGTTGATCCGACGATGAAATAGCTCGGAATCCGCAGTAAACTGTAGATTTCGTTTAACTGATAACTAAAAGTAAAATAATGTCGAAAAAACAGGATCGTTTGAGAAATACTCTGGGGTGTAGGAAATTATGAAATTAAACAACAGAAAAAAAGATTAATGTAGTATTTTATTGCGATAATTAAATTTTCAATTAAGCCTTTATTATAAATATTTCGCGTTTAAGGCAAATACAAGTTGAACCTGACTACAAACTTTAATTTTTAAAATTCTTAGAAATACAACATTAATAGTAATTAAACAATAACATAATGACAGATTTTAATAATCAAACAAACATTAAAAGGAACATACAGTAATTATAATACTAAGTTATTAATAAAAAGTTCTGTATATTCAAGCCTTCAAAAAAAGTGTGCATTTATTATTATCCAATAAAATTAACAATTTCAGATCTCAAATTTGGCAAAAAAAATACAAAGTATCCAAACCCGCATTTCAATTGGTTATAGCACAGCCTAATATCAAAATACACACAAGCCCATATAAAGTCAAAAATATTTTAAAAAGAAACTCACTATTTTTCATAAGGGTGGTGAGCTTAGAATTACGTCATGAAAGCAAAGATAACAATACAAATACAATAATCGGTAAGATGCAATCATTTATTTCTTTAACTGCCGTAAGCCTAGTTTTGAACGAAGATCTGGTTTTTGTCGGGTGCTGTTTAATGCGGACTTACCAACGATTACCGCTAGGTAGTGCGATTATCAGCATTCTATCCTACATACATAAAAATCAGTATCGACTAATAAAATGATGGCACTGTCACAGTTGCTAACTACCGCTCACCCTGCTCTATCGGCATGTGGCTTAAACAGCTCCCGATAGGAGGATACAAATTACGCTAGTATTGCGATAAGTAATCCGAGTTTTGTTCTCCATTCTACCGACAGCTGGGCTGATGAGCGATGATACGTCGAAACGCGTCCCAAAATGGTTCGACAATGAGAGAAAGGTAAATAACTACAAAAATATTTGTAGCCGATACTGATTTTTAAAGACAAGAATGTTTTATAATTATTCATTTGAAATAAAGGTAAATATTTAGATTAGGGACACCACCCAGAAACGAATAATAAAAATGGTATTTTCTAACGTTTTTTGGGGCGCTGAACATGAATCCGGCGTTAAAAATGGGGTTGTTACTTTTTATGGTGCGAACACCGACTGCCTCAAATCTCAAAAAGTAAGAATCGTAGGCCAAACAAAGTAAAGTAATTTTAATTAAACCCGCGTAATCCTATAGGTCAAGAGGGTAACCCGAAATTTTGCCTTGTCGACTAACCGTCTGCCTAGTTAGTGATTCTATCGGGCAAGTCGATTAAAGCCTTAAACGTTGATTTTGCGGTACCCGTGCCCTAGAATGCCCGGATAAAGCCCAAAATGCTACTACTGTCGTTTAACCCTTGAATCAAGTACCATTACATTTGTTAACACTAAAAAAGTTCAGCGCCCCAAAGGGTAGGCGCCGCCGAGACCTGACCCAGCTTTAGGGCCCAAAAAACATCGGTCCAAAAATGGACTGTCATTTAACCATAAAAACACATAAAAAAATAATTTCATTCCGGTACGAATTTTATTTTATTTTATGTAGAACCTATAACAGCGTCTATATTATCAGAATTTGGATTTTTTTTTTAAATTTTGAAAAGGCCTTGGCTTGTTCG
Source organism: Pachyrhynchus sulphureomaculatus (assembly GCA_019049505.1). Classification (NCBI taxonomy): domain Eukaryota; kingdom Metazoa; phylum Arthropoda; class Insecta; order Coleoptera; family Curculionidae; genus Pachyrhynchus; species Pachyrhynchus sulphureomaculatus. The sequence continues at coordinate 68,422,217 of CM032450.1, read as the reverse complement.
GGTCTGCCATCGTGGTATTTTATTAATTAAGGCCTAAATTTTCCAAAAATAACTTGGGCAGACGCCTAGGACCCAAAACTTGGTACTTCGGTCTTTATTCAAAAACTCGAAAAATTACCGTTTTTGGTTAGAAAAGGCGGGTCCAGCTTCGTCCTCCAGTATTGGCGGCGTGTACCTTTTGCAGGTTCCCTCTTATTTTACCAAGAATGAACTAAAATTTATGACGGTCCATTTTTGGATCAACGTTTTTGTGCCCTAAAGGTGGATCCGGTCTAGGCGGCGTCTGGCCTTTGGGGCGCTCGAGTTTTTTAGTGTCAACAAATGTTATGGTACTTGATTCAAGTGGTTAAACGACAGTTTATTTTTGGATGTAGCATTTTGGGCCTTACCTGAGCATTCCAGGGCACGGGGGTCGCAAAATCAACGTTAAAGGCTTTTAATCGACTCACCCGATAGAATGAACGACAGAAGGTTAATCGACAGTTTAAAATTTCAGGTCGCCCTCTTGGTCTACTAGGATCTGTGAATTCTTATCTAAGCACAATACACGTTATATAATGATGATCACAATATGCTATGTAAAGCACATGCCATCTCTAACAAAGTAAATTCCTACACTTTGCTTCCATGACAAATACTTCATACACACCCTAAAAATAAAAACTCTACCTCGAAAAATTCTGGAAAACGATAATTTATACTCTAAAAATCTAATGCACAGGAAATCCTATTTTCGGGGTGCATTTTGATTAAATTCTTTTTTAAAAAAATATTTACACACAGTAGGATTTCAAATATTTCAGTCTATCTGTGACGCACGAACCATCCCGTTTTGTGCAACAATATACATAGTAATGTCTTTTACAATCAACTTCATAATTTAATAATTAAAAAAGGCCACAGATAATTTTTGTTCTGGTGGTAGCTTTTGGTAGTGAAATGAAATGAAATGACATAAAATGAAATGAAATTTCATAATATTTTTTTTTATTTAAATTTTCATAATTCATAACAAACAATAAACAGAATACAAGACAACACATGTAAAACCAAATAGCGTTTCGTAATTCAGAATCTTTCGAATTTCTCTTTGCTTCTTTCAAATCACTAATAATTTTGTTTTAATAGTTAGCTTAGGTTTAAAAGCAAGTTTTAGTTTAAGTTTTAAAGCAATGGTGAAGTGTATGGAATACGGAGAAACGCTATTTGCTTCTATGGGCATATAATCAAGTAAATCAGCAAAAATACCGTTAAAATTAATAAAAAGATCATTTTGTTGTGGCTAAAAGATAAAAACAACCTACATATTATCAATAAAAATAATACTATTTAAAAATCACTGCTTGCTGAGACAGGAGTGAGTAATTTGATTCTTACCTTGCTTTCTATCCCCTAAAGATAAAAAATAATAATAAAAAAAGTGATGTATGTAGGGACTAAACCAACATCGGGTGTGCACAAGGTAAAAACAAACTACAATACACAGTAAATAGGCCATTAACAAGAGTCCAAGTTGACATCCAAGCAGGAACCATAGACTACAAATCGTGAAATTATTATCAAAAAAATAAAATGATGAGCTTAGTATTCTTGTTTAGTGACCTATTTCATTACTAAAATTTGGTAAACAAAAGCTTATTTCGTGAGATTACTGAAAGTAAGATTTAACTGTTCAAAGTAACCAGTTTCATAACATGTTGGGCTCAAAATAAATGCGGGATTCCTTAAAATTTCGAGTTACCTCACAGGAATGTGATTATCTTATTAGTTTTTCCGTAAAAGCGTAGAGTTAGGGGCCGCACCGCCGATAAAAAAATAAATTAGTAAGTTCAAGTACAAAAAAAGTAATAAATAATAAAGACTAAAAGTACAAAAATTAGTATACACATGATAATTAACACAGATTAGGTAGTTTTTACTTTCTTTTAGTTGTTTTTACGACTAAGTTGTTCTTCAGCTGCCAATTTATTTTTGTAATCTTCTGCATATTCTGTGGATCTCGAGAGGGTCATTATCATGTTAGTAAATAAATCATTCCATTTTCTACAATATCCTACAGAAAAGAAAAATTATAAAATAGATATACTTAAGTTTCTTCATTTAGTTCAAGAGTTATAGTGCCAACAGACCCACAGCACACACTCGTGCACCCATTAGCCTTGAATCGCTGTAGGTGGTACTCGGTTTGAAATTTAGCCTTGGGCTATTCATTCCAAAGGATTCTCAATCAGGTATTCTGGAAGAATCTAGCAAATACAGAAAACATTTTGGAGCAGAATATCTGATATGGGAGCAGTACTACATGGATGACATGTGCCGAGACTTTTGAAGAAAAAACAATGTTTTTGCCAAAAATCGATTTTATTCGTCAACACAGATTCATTCAAGAGCGATACACTTATTCCAGAGACCTTGAATACCTTTCATATAATACGATTTGTCGAGCTCTCGAAAATAAGCCTGTTTCCCATTCGATTTCTTCGCGAGGGTCCAGATCTGGTGAATACGGCGGATGAGGAAGCAACTCATAACCCGATTGGTCCGGTTTCACTATCAATTTTATGAAGTTGAGAGCTGGTGCATTATTTTGGTGAAACAACACCTTTTTTAGTGTTCCGTAAGAAACACTTATAAGATCACTTCGGTATATGTCCGTCTGTAACACCCAATTTTCTGCGAAATTATTTGACGTAGAATGTTGAAATTTGGTACTAATATAGGAATTGATGGCCTCATCAGAACCGTGTAGTTTTCAAATTTAAATTTTAACTTAAGGGGTTAGTTTTGGGGGCTGAAATCGGAAGTGAAAATTTTTTTTACTATCAAGTGGAGGAGTGACAAATGAAAGCTTGTAAAAACGAGTTAAAAAATGTATATAATGTCTTCCATGCGCACACTTTTCTTTGTATTATTTTGAAAATATCGTGAAAAATCGCTGTTCCCCCTCTATCTCGGAAAGTACTGATTCAAAAATTTTGAAAAAACTGGAATATTTTCCACGGTGTGTAGATTGAACGAAAATGATCACGAGTGCATTACCTTTAATAATTTATCTGATATATAAAAAAAAATCAAGGTCATCAGTTTTCAGTAAAGATCGGAAACAAACTTTGTTGAAAACTCATTTGGGGTGTGTTTTGTGAAGTCATTTTATACCTTCGTACAAAAATTTCTATTTCAGAAGCAATCAACGTACGGAACACTAATTGCGCAAGTTCAACTTGCACTTGATCGGTTATTTTTTCTTCACTAAATGCGGCTTTGTTTTCTGGATTCTGGCATGTTGTTGGCGCAAGGGCACTTGAGCCAGAAGGCGGACGAATTAGAATAACCGGTCAAGTGCAAGCTGAACTTACGCAATTACGTACGTTGCTTGCTTTTAAAACAAATATTTTTGTTACGGAGATATGACTTCACAAAACGCACCCCAAGTGAGTTTTCAACAAAGCTTTCTTCCGATTTTTACTGAAAACTGATGACCTTGGAATGATTGTTTTTCTTTATATACCAGATAAATTATTAAAGGTAAAGCACTCGTGATAATTTTCATTCAATCTACACCCTGTGGAGGATATTCCAGAATTTTTTCAAAATTTTTTGATGAGTAGTTTTTGAGATAAAGGGGGGGAAAGCGATTTTTCGCGATTTTTTTAAAAATAATACAATGAAAAGTGTACGCAAGTATTACATTATATATACTTTTGAACTTTTACAAGCGTTCTTTTGACATCCCACGCGATGACCTGGTAAAGAAAAAATTTTTTCACTTCCGATTTCACCTCCCAAAACTAACAACTAACTTAAGGTCAAAATTTAACTTTCAAAACTACACGGCTCTGATGAGGCCATCGATTTCTATATTAGTACTAAATTTCAACTTTCTATGTCAAATAGTTTCAGAGAAAATCGAGAGTGACAGACAGATAGACGGACGGACAGACACCGAAGTGATCTTATAAGTGTTCCGTACGAAACACTAAAAAAGAAAGGGAGTAGTAGAGGAGACTGTAACTTACCTTCCTGATCATAATCGACTTCTTCGGTTGTTTGCAATAATTCAACTGCTTTATGGTATGTGATCTGCATTGCTTCTATGGTTTGTTTGTGGTTGTCCAACATGTTGTCTTCGGCTGCTTGTAATTCGGATATAACTTGGTGGAAATTTAACATCTCTGGTGTCATATCAACTTCCTGCAAAAATATCAAATATAAATATTTTGCGAGAGAATATACCAGCTGTACAAGTATGAAATGCGGATTTCAGACAACAGATAGTGCACCAATGCAGTTTGTGCTATAAAGATTCGACACTGGGCCATTTTGCTGTGTCATCAACAAGTGTCAAACGCGCACGAGTGATAAATTGGAAAAGTGTGTGCATAGTGTTGTGGTGCCGTGTTCAATATGTCGAAATTTATACCGAACAAAGAGCATTCGAGGATAGCATTAATTTTTTGTTTTCATTTGAAGAAAACTGCTGTTCAATCATACCGATTACTTCGAGAAGCTTATGGTGAACATGCTCTATCGCAAGATACTTGTGAACGATGGTTTCGGCGTTTCAAAAGGGGTGACTTCGATGTTGCAGACAAGGAACGTGAAAAAAATACGAAGATATCGAATTGTAAGCATTGTTGGACGAAGATGATTCGCACACACAACAACAACTCGCCGAGCAATTGGGCGTTAGTCAACAAGCTGTTTCCAATCGGCTACGAGAGATGGGAAAGATTCAGAAGAGCGGTAGATGGGTACCACATGAGTTGAACGACAGGCAAATGGAAAAGCGCAAAAACGTGTGACATCTTGCTCGGTACAAAAGGAAGTCGTTTTTGCATCGTATAGTTACAGGGGATGAAAAGTGGATTTATTTTGAGAATCCCAAGCGCAAAAAATCATGGGTAGACCCAGGAGCACCATCCACATCGACCGCAAGACCGAATCGCTTTGGCAGAAAGACGATGCTCTGTGTTTGGTGGGACCAGAGGGGCGTGGTCTATTATGAGCTTATGAGCTGTTAAAACCTGGGGAAACGGTTAATACCACACGTTAACAACAACAATTGACCGATTTGAACCGTTCGCTGCTTGAAAAAAGACCAGAATATCGAAAGAGGCAACACAAAGTCATTTTTCTTCATGACAGTGCTCCATCACATACGGCAAAACCAGTTCGCGACACGTTGGAAGCACTCAGCTGGGAAGTTCCACCCCATGCGGCTTACTCACCAGACTTGGCTCTTCCGATTACCACTTGTTTGCATCGATGCACTTGCATCCGCGCTTTGGTTCGCTGAAAAAATGGCTTGATGAATGGTTCGCAGCAGATTTTTACTGGCGTGGTATTCACAAATTGCCCAAAAGATGGGGGGCGATGGAGCATACTTTGAATAAAGCACTTTTTATCATTCTTCCGAATTTAACATGTTTTTTTAGAAAAAAATCCGCATTTCATACTTGTGCACCTGGTACAACCACTTATTGGATGTTATTAACGTCGTTATCGCTAAATTCTTACTAAGGAGGTGGAATTACACTTACGTTGAACGATCTCAACTGTAAAAGATCACCAACATCATCTTGTTCAGGTTCTGATCCTGTATTAGTCGGTAAATCTCCTCCGCCCAGTTCTTTTACTCTATCAGCGTAACGCAACGTGTTAAGACTGTGCTCGCACGAGCTCACGCCGGGAGAAATCATGGCGATCATGCACGTCTTCGAATTCGAACCGACGAATGAATCCCTCAAAACCTGTGTCAACTTGCTCACTCTAAAAGGTAAATGTGCTCCTCTGCGACCGAGCGCCCGGATGCACTCTTTTAAGGCTAAAAGAGATTTGTTTATTTCAGCACCTTCCATTCCTAAAAATGAAGAATACATCTCTTAACAGTCTAATTCACGATTTCTCATTAAAAAAATCTAATTAATAAGACCTAAAACTTTTTTTATAAATATATAATAAAAGACTGTTTTTAGTCAATTTCCACTGGTTTATTTAAATTTACGCGTTTCGCTGTCGATGCAGCTTCTTTAGATCTACATTTTACACTGTGTAAAATGTAGATCTAAAGAAGCTGCATCGACAACGAAACGCGTCATCGCAATTTAAATAAACCAGTGAAAATTGACTAAAAACAGTCTTTTATTATATATTTATAATGAATTTCCATCAAGTAGAAGCTACAACCATCCAAAACTTTTTTTTATAATGTTCTATACACTTTATCATAACTCACTTGTTTGTCGGTTTGCCGACGATGTATCAGCTCCTCTTTCATTGCCAGCCAAATCTATGAGTGAAAATTTTCCGTGGATTTTCGACATATTGTTGTTCGACCTTAAGTAAATCTGGAATACGGCGTGAGATCTCGATGAGTTGGCATTAGCAAATGTTTGTCCAGATGTACGAGCTTGATTTCCTTTTTGAATTAATTTTAATACTTCATCTGTTGAGACGACAACTTTCTCTGTAAGTCCGACCACCTGGGAAAAATTTAATTCTTTTTAATTTGTATATATACATATATAGGGTAGTAGGGAAGTAGGAGAGACTCAGCTCCTAATAAATAGACGAGAGATCATTCTTGCCAACCACAAAAATTTCCTTTAATCACCCTAACCACCTCGGTGCCCTTAGAACCTCCCAAACTGAACCATGAATGTCGTTCTGGTCTCCTCCTTCAAAAGCATACAACAATTTATAAATATCTTCTCAACCGAGAATGCTGACACATCTACTTCTATTTGGCAGCTACTTAAGCTCTGCGTTTCCATGATGTGATACAACATTCTTGTCCTGCCTCCATTCTCGGTTTCTATATCATTGCTCCACTAAGGAGCGATCTGCCCATGCCAGAAAGGCTGCTCCCACAAGATGTTTCGATATGTTTAAATTTCGTTTGGATCCCTGAAAATGAGTCATGGTCTGGAATCTGGTGAGCTCGTACGGTGTCTTATTGACACACACCCCCTGATGTCATTCCTTTGTTCTCGGATTAGTGTCAGGTATTAGTTACCTACATTTTATTTTATTTAAATATCTTAATTACTTGGCGAGAAAAAAATTGATAATTCACAATAAAGATTATTATCATACCTGTACTTGCTGTTTTCCATCTTCCAATATCCTCAGCTTTGCCTTGTTATTTAAAAGATCGAATACCTTTCCTGAGTATATTTCGAAGAAACTAGATGAAACCACTAGATTTAGATGCCTGTATTTGGGGGAGTTTGCCAATCTAAATACGTCAGCAGAAGACATCGCATAAATGCCTTTCTGACAGTCCTGATCTTTTCCTTTGAAATCTCCACCCATCGTGTGTGTTTTGCCAGATCCTGTTTGACCATATGCAAAGCAAGTGGCAAAACCTCCTTCGAATATTGTCTTTATTAAAGGTTGTGCTGTATACCTAGAAAAAACATGTTATTTTTACAGTATTCCACTACAAACATTTTAAAAAAACGCCAGTATAGAGTTACTACCAATGCATAAATTGAACAATTTGAATGTTTGGACTCTCAGCTTTGCTTGACGATTCTTAAATGCATAAAGAAGACCTCAAGGCCATCACTAAATCATCAATATTAACTATCAAAATTCAGTAAAGTCCATATTTCAGAAGGCGTTTCGTCGGATTACAATTAACTAGTCGAGCTAATATTGACAGAAAAGAAAACAAAACTCAAAATACTTATCACAGTAGTAGTGCAAAAAAATCAGTTCAAATACAACAATTTCCATCCCTAGTTGCTCAAAGCCTAATTTTGAAGGCATATTTGCAAGTATGAAGTACTTTGAATTTTGTTCCCTTTTTTGTCGATCCTAGTTAGGCTGACGAGTCGTAACACGACGAAGTGCGTCCTGAGACGGATTGACAGATAAGAGAACCTTAGATAACTGCTAAAATATGGATTTTTTACATTTTATAGTTGTTATTGAAAAAGAAAATAGCAGGCTAAAAAAAACTCCTCCCCTGTTTTTAAGCAGAATCTTCTTCAAATATCTTACCTGTACACTAATTGATTTGAGCATGATTCATCGAAGGCATAGTCGAACCGGAATAGTTGATTTTCCAAATATTTAGTTAAGTCTACTTTGTTCTTGGGCTCGTGGACGATCAGTTGGTTTTTGCTCGGTATTGTGATAACGTCAACTTCCTTTCTTCCTACTTCCTTTTTATTGAGCGGCCTTTTTCGAACACACACTGTTATAAGATGTCTTCGATCGGATCGTTCTCTGTTAGAGGTTTTATTTCTAGACCACGCCGATACTCCCTGAAATAAGGTATACTATATTCATTTCTATGAGATGCATAATATAATATTTAGACTGGTCATTTAATTTGGGAAAGTTGTACCGTGGTCCGAGAAAGTGAAACATCCTGTATACATACTAACCATATAGAAATCAGAATGCTAGAAGCATTTGTAAGTGTTTTTAAGTGTGGAATGACTTACATAATCATATTTAGGAGCTCCCAATGTGGGTTTCCTGGATCCATTTTCAAAAAGGCCTCTTTGGCTTCCTTCTCCTCGGCTTGTCTTTGCCGCCGTTCTTCTCTATTTTTCTTTAATTTTTCTACTTCTTTGACTACATTACTTCTTCGTGCGTTCTGAAAAATATTCTAATATCAAAAAAATATATTCTCAGCAAGCGCGCTGACAGGGAAACTGCAAATCACGACAAGAGCTTCGCATTCGCGACAACAGCGATTCCATTTTGTCTTGAATCACTGCAGGTTATACTCGCTGGGAAAAAGTCCAAAACGGTTTTTGAATACGTTGGTACGAGGGGTGACAAAAGAATAAAGGTTTCGGCTGTTTTTTTATGGGCACGGCACACGTGCAGCAGAGAAATCCGAATGTAGCGACGCGTGTACGAAAAAAACGATTCGCGTTGGACTTAAATCACACAAATTTATCTTAGAAATGCAGCGTCTTTTTTGGGGGGGGGGGGGGCAGAGCGCCAAACATGGAAGCAGTATTGTATCGTTTGGTCAAATTTGAACTTTGTACAGAATTAAAAGTTGGTGTGTAACACTGTGTGTAATTTTTTAAGTTATGGAAAAATAACCATATACGGACACCACTACGTGATAGTAGACCAAAAAAAAAAGACCCGTGTCTCCCAGTTTTTTTTCCGAAAGTCATGCACTTTTTTTTTTATGGGCCCCCAAAGATTTGAGGCCTGGGTGTAATTTTTGCAAAAAACTCATCATATTCTGAGGCTCATATCTTGCAAACCGTTCGGAATTTTAATTTACTTTCTGTGGCAAAGTTGTAGCCCTTGTCATAAGGAACAAAAATTGTGAACATTTAAAGTAAAAAAAACTTCATCTTCAAGATCAAAATAGCTAAAAACTGTAAAAAATTCGATTTTTTTTACCTTTTTTTTCCCTGTTTAGGCCCATAGCTAGCAAACCGTTCAAAATTCAAGGAAACAATCAACTACAAAAATGTAGCTAAGATCTTAGTAAACAACTTTCTAGAATATATGAACTTCCTAGAAATGATTCTTAACACTGTTTAGGTAGCCGCAAAAGTTAAAATTTTTCCCGAAAAATCTACTTTTTTAAAGTTTTTTTGCGATTTTGATCTGGAAGATGAAATTTTTTGGATTTTATATGTTCACAATTTTTGTTCTTTATGACAAGAGCTACAACTTTGCTTCAGAAAGTAAATCAAAATTCCGAACGGTTTGCAATATAATCTGAGAAGCTCTCTGTGTGATGCATGCAACATGCTCATGCCCAAGACATATTTGCTCCCAAATTAAAGCCCAGCAAGTTGAGTGGAAGATCGCTTTATACCTAGGTGAAATAATTAAATATCGGCAATTACCTGTACATTAGTCGTACTCCTACTCGTAGGTATACTCGATTCTTTTCCTATTAGAATATTATCAGATGAAGGTAGTGTGTGGCCATTGTTAGTTGTTACCCGAGATTGCTGAGCAGATCTTAAAACATCTAAAAAAAATTTTACAATTAGTTGGAAAGGAATCAGCTCACAGATAGTGAGAAAATTATGTGGTTTCATATAAGTCGTCAGGAGAACTTACCATTGTTTGTTTTTCCTCCTATTTGTCTGTGTGTTGGATTCTGCAAAAAAAAAAACATTAATTTACTGATACTTACTTGTGAGTAAGGAAAACAAACCAAAACTATCTATGTAATGTTCTTCAATCATGTTACCGAAAATGAGAATAAGAACACATAATAGAATAATGTTTATTTTAAAAGATTCAACATTCAATTTATTCCCTTGAAAGAATATATACATATATGAGGGTATGTGTTTAAGTTATTTGGCCAAAAAATTAATTGGTTGTCAAATTACTGTTACTGTTCTACGTACCTCCAAAAAGTTTGTACAAGTTCGTTGTGTTTTGCAGTTTTGGCGGATTTTTTTCTTCCAAAAAGTAATCGGAAAAAATTTGGAGCATCGAGCCATCCAAGTGTCTAATTAAAGACGAAAATGTGCCAAAAGTTATTCATGAAAGAATATCCCAGGTGGAAGGAAATACCGACCCATCTTATTTTCAGATAAAATTTGAGACTTAATTCAGAATGATCCCAGATCAGAGCAATCAAGCTTATTGAGGAGAGTGACGAAACTTGAATATCCAAAACTATGATTTTGATTGATGAGTAAGATTCCTTTAGGATGTTAGTCAGGTGAAAGAGAAGTCAGTGAATCGAGATTTCAGAAAAATTGAAAGAGAAGATTTGCAGTATAAATAAACTATAGCAATTTATTTTTAAAATTTAAGAGAAAACATAAAAAAATAATGTCATTTTGACATGATCTCAGTGTAAAAAACAGGCCAAGCGCAAGTCAGACTAGTGCAATTAGTGTTCCGTACCACGATTGCTTTTTTTCCGATCATTGTTTTATATACCACATAAATTATCAAAGATAAGGTAAGGGAGACAGCGATTTTTGGCACGGCTCTGGTAAGGCAATCAATTCCTATATTTGTGACATATGTCAACTTTCTCGGTCAAATAGCTTCGGAGAAAATCGGCTGTGACAGATAGACAGCCAACGAAACGATTCCATAAATGTTTCGTTTTTCAATTTTGATACGGATCACCAATTAGCGCCTGTAATAACGGTTTATTTTATTTCTGATATGAAAAATCAATTACTGTTGCATGTTTTATACTTTTAAAATGTAAAAAACGGAACTATGTTATTTGAGAAGGATTACATAGGTATAGAAAAAAAAAACTTGTCTGTCTTTTAAGTAGGACACGTGTTTTCTTAAGTATTTTTTTATGCTGAATCCAAAAAAGGCATAAAAAAAGACTTCCCCTGTGAAGTTTTTTCAGAAAACACACTTAAAGTTGCCAGAAAACTATTAAATTGAAAAAAATACATTTTAATAAATAATGTAAATTGTATGATCATTAAAATTATGGAATAAACCTATTATTTCGGACATCTTTAAATGTTCTGAATCTACATTTATCATAAAAACTTAAAAATATTAGGTTTTAGTGTTCATGTCTAACAAAAAAACACGCATACACCGCCTCCAACTAAGCTACGTAGCAAAATGCTGTTTAAAGTAAATATGTGCAACTAAATTAAAAAATTGTTTTTACTTTTTATTAATATTAAACAAAACCCACTCGCTTGCTCACTCGTTCGCTCAGTCACTCACATTCCCCCACATTCACTCAATTAATCTATCCACAAAATTGACCTCTAAAACTGTCATTCGTGTATACCCACTGACAGTTTTAGATTGAATTTTGCAACCTTTTGTTCCTAAATGGTAAAAGGGTATTTTTTTTTTTCAACACCAAACAGTATTCCTCATGTTTTGATATCAAATTCGAAATTGAATCTTAAAAAACTACTAGAAATGATAGTTTTATTCGAAAAAAACAATTCTTGTTTAGTTATTGCATTTATCTATTTAAAAAAGCATTTTACCAACCACACACTTGTAAGTGTTAAAAGCGAGTTTTTTGTTGAAACTTAACATAAAACTTTATTTTTTGATGTCAAGTTAGGATTAAGAATTTGAAAAAGCACTGGAAATAATAGTTTTGTTCAATATTAATAAAAATTAAAAACCATTTTTTGATTTAGCGGTTGCATATATTTATTTTTAACAGGATTTTGCTACGTAGCTTAGTTAAAGGTGGTTTATGCGTATTTTCTGTTAAACATGAACACTAAAATCTGATATTTTAAGTTTTTATGATAAATGTTGAGTCAAAACATTTAAAGATGTCCCAAATAATAATTTTATTTCATAATATTAAGGATTATACAGGTTTGCATTGTTTTATTAAAATGTATTTTTTTTCAATTTAATAGTTTTCTGGCAACTTTAAGTGTGTTTTCTTAAAAAAACCTCACGGTGGATGTCTTTTTTTATTAATATTTGTTTGGATTCAGCATAAAAAAATACTTAAGAGAACACGTGTCTCACTTAAAAGACAGAGATTTTTTTATACCTTTGTTATCTATCTAAAACAAACACCGTCGAGGGCGCCAACTATGTATTTATTATTAGCAATAAAATTATTTTCAATTATTTACAAATGAAACACATTTATTTTAAACAAACACTTATTCCTAAAGCACACGCGTGCTATGGCCTTTTATCGTCCGGTAGTTTAACAGATCGAGTAGTTGCAGTTTCAGAAAAACCATCTCCAATTTCCATTTTACCAAAAGAAAAAGTTTTATCATTAAAGTGACAATAGAGAGATTTTGCCTTTGTCCTTATCGTTATCTCAAGCATGCGCAGTATTAACGCGAAGGAATTGCAAGGTTAGGTTAGTATTTATCGTCTATAAACTTAGGGGATTTTTTTTATTCATTTCATGGTTAAGCACACCGGTTATTAGTATCTGATGGGTCAATACAAGTTTCTAAATTAAAATTGTGTCTAGCAGGTTTCTATCACTTCCTTCAATATTTCCAAGGTAATATGAACGTGCAATAAATAAAATTTCGTTTGAAATTAGCACTATATACACTATAATGCCATTGTGCCAAAGATTGCAAATCCCAACATAATCTGAACACTAATTAACTCTTGTCAGTGTTATTTGCAATAACAGATTATCATTTCAGTTCTACTGTATTTTCGTACTGGTTTGTATACCAACTTACTTCTACTTAAACCTTATGCCTTTCTACCCCTTTTGTTAGGAGTGTAAGGCCAGTGGAGCTGAGTTATTCTATATCTGTCTCTTCCATATTTCCTTCTATATCCTTCCATCCTGTTTAAATTTGCCGATTGCCTCTTTTGTTTCTTCTGTATTAGTTTCTTCTGTTTGTGTGAGTTCTGCATGTTGTTCCGGTATTATGTCTCTATATTGATTTTTGTATGCTTTTCCTTCTAATTTTTTGCATCCATTTCCTTTCCTTTCTGTTTCAGTGATTCCTACATAGTGCAGTTGTTGTTCTTCTGTCAGTTCATCCTCTTTTCCGTTTATACCCCTATTATTCCGTGTTTTGCATCTAATAACTCGATAATTATTTCCCATTTCTTTCTTCCTATCTATTTCTTTGATTATCTTCTTATGTGTTATCTTCTTGTATTCATTTTACTAGTCTTCTCTTCCGTATCCTTTATCTTTGCCAGTGTCGTCGTCAATCTACCTATCTCTCTCCTTTTTCTCAGTTTTTTGACTTGATGGTAGTAGCATTCTTTGTTTGTTCTTTCAGTTTTTCTTCCTCAATGTCCCATTTATATTCTCTTCCTTCGATTACGCTTTTTTGATATCCTATTTTCACCCTTTTTCCATTCTTTCTCTCGTTCTCTACTATATGTTTCAATTTCTTTTGAATTTCCCGTTCATCTTTTGTTAAATCGTTGTTTATGTAAACTCTCTCTTAGGTTTCTCAATTTGTTTTTTTTTTTTCATTACAGCTTTATCTCCCGTGCTTTCAAGTTCTATCTTGTATATACTCGCTCCTATTTTTATCACATCTTTAATCTGTACTTTTATGTCCATACTCCTCTCCATAAAATGTTCTACACCCGTTGTCAGATCTGGTTGGTTATTCGGTTCAAATTTCATTCCCGATATTACAATATTATTCCTTAGGTTGTCTTTTTCCAGTCTACTCATCTTCAAATCCATACTTCTCATGTTTTCTCTAATTATCTTATTTTCCTCTTTCAACACTTTATTCTCCTTTCTTAGTTCCTTCAACTCTTGTTGGTATCTCTTCTTGTTTTATATCCTTTATATCTAACATTAGCTCTCTGATCATTTCTATCAAATTGTCTATCTTATCTACTCTTTCGTTTTTCTCTTTCTGTGGTGTTCTTATCACCTTTTTACTCTTCTTGACTAATCCCATTGGTACTTCTTTTTCTTCGACTCTTTCTCTTTTCGAGTCTCCTGAGGTATAATCATCGCTATCCATTGTTCTTTCTGTTATAAAAACTTTACGTGTGTTCCTCGTATATTCCATTTTCAAACACGGAAGAAAAGGAAAAAAAAAACTGTGGTTTATATTTCTTATCAGCGTAAACAGTAAAACGATTAAGGTCGTCGCTTATCGTCTTGTTAGCTTCATACAATTTCACAAAATTATTCTCATAAACTTCTAAATTTTTTACTTATTGTCTTAATTCTAACACTACACTCTGCTTTATTTCTAGTCCTCTCGTTTGCAATCGACAAAATCATTAAATAGATCGAAACACTACCGTAATAATGCTCGTTGAACGAGTTGACTATTGCCGGGCGTTCGATTTACATGTACGCACTTCGCGATCCGAAACTTAACTTTTTTTGTATACCTAAGTAGGAAAAAAACAGACCCTATCATAAGAGCGATAAGAATAACGACCTTCAAATAAATTCCTAAATAAGAGAAATCGTTATCCTTAATAAAGGATTCTCTTATTTCGATTCAATACTGCGCAAGCTCCGAATGGTGGGCGCCTGCTTCAAATAACGATAACAGCTGAGTCCTTATATTTAATTTTTTCCCTTTACTACGGCAGCGCTCCAAACGGTGAGCGTATGCTTCAAATAAATATAAACAGGCATACCAAAATAAGCGTTGCAAAATATCTCTAATGTCTAAAATCTAACTTAAGCCAAGAGTAACAAGTACATGGGATTATTCCAGTTTTAAACATTGATGGAAATGTCGAATACTTTTATCCTTATGTGTCAAAAAAAGCTTTACTCGATGGATTAAACAACGGACTAATAATATAGTGCTAATATGGGCTCAAATAAAAATATACAACAGCTGTTCGCTAATAAAAAAAAGTGCTAATACGGATTTAAATTAAAATATACAAAAGCACACCAGCAAACACATCAATTTTAGTAATTGTTAAAATATACCGATAGGGATGTAGTTTCAGATGAAAACTGGTTACTGTTAAAATCGTCATCACTGTAGCGGCCTGACTGAGCCATTGCCGTACTTATCTCTTCTTCAGAAGATCCAGAAGAATCCTTTTAGCAGCACAGATAAAAAATCATTGTTAGTTAAAGCACAATTATGGCAATATGGTTAAAATAATAGCAGAATATTTTTTTCTGCCTTAGTGTATTAGCCACGAGCTAGTATATATGATTTAAGATCTGGGACGCCACAACACCCCGCCGCCAGCGCCGAATTCGAACCAGCGACCTTCGAGTCACTTGGTAGGCTCTCAATCCCCGCGCTACCGAGGTTGGCGTTTATAAAATATACCAAAAAATTATCTAAAAAAGGTCGTTTCTTTTGTGTTAGAAATGTCCTATTAGATTTAAATGACTTCACAAAATACACCCCAAATGAGTTTTCAACAAAAACACTAAAAATGGTTCAAGATTTTAAGTAGAAACAACCACACAGTTAACTTACCTGATTAAAAATTTTTAATTCAAAATTATCGTTCATACGACTTTTAAAATATTTGTTAAAATTGGTTTTCCTTAAAAACAGATCGTAATTATCAGGAGCCGTCATTTAGAAATAATTTTTTAACGAGAAAACAACTTTAACGCTTTAAACCGCTTTACGGGCAGTATATCCCCGCAATAAACTATTTTATTCTTAATCTATCTATAGTACTTATAGGAAGGATCCTAGTCGGAGCTCTGAATACACATGTACCACACCGTCCTGGTCGGCAAAACCTTGACTCTCAAACTAATTTATCAAGACTATTTTGCGGCACATTATAGAAATACCAACGTATCAAATAAAATCGATGTTAGGACACCTTTCAATCGGATGTAATTAAGAAAATTTGTACCAGGCACAATACGCGCCTTTCTAAGAATAAGGTTATTGCCGTTTTTATTTTCAGACATCGGTCTAACTTCGCATAGTTTAGAGTCGGCTCATAAAGGGGGGCCTTGTCTCCCAGAATATTAAAAAGTGACATGCATGACCATGGAAACAAGGAATAACCACAATATTCCTGAATCCAAGCAGGTACTACATGGGGTGAAAAGAGACTTTCAGAGAGAAGGCAGCACAAACAAAAAATTAAACAACTGGCCAAGTGCAGGTTGGACTTGCGCAATTAGTGACGTTGATTGCTTTTAAAATAAAAATTTTTGTTACGGAGGTATAAAATGATCAGTGACTTCACAAAACACACCCCAAATGAGTTTTTAATAAAGTTTTTCTCCGATTTTCACTAAAAACTGATGACCTTGAAATCCTTATTTTTTTATATAGCATATAAATTATTAAAGGTTCGTGATAATTTTCGTTCAATCTACACACCGTGGAGAATATTCAAGAATTTTTTCAAGATTTTCTGATCAGTAGTTTTCGAGATACGGGGGGGGGGGGGGGGGGACAGTGATTTTTCGCACTTTTTTAAAAATAATACAAAGAGAAGTATGCGCAAGTATTATATTATATATATTTTTCAACTCGTGTTTTTACAAGCTCTCATTTGACACCCCACTCGATGACGTGGTAATTTTTTTTTCACTTCCGATTTTAACCCCCAAAAGTAACCCTTTAAGTCAAAATTTAACTTTCAAAACTACACGACTCTGATGAGGCCATTAATTCCTATATTAGTGCCAAACTTTAAGTTTCTATGTCAAATAGTTTCGGAGAAAATCGGGCGTGACGGAACACTAAAAAAACATATGATTTTCAGTTAGTGTGAACTCCCAGAATGCAGTGCGTTATAGCATTTACTACGGAGAAGTACGAGTATACTCACATAATTTATTTGGTTGGAGTTCTGGTAGTTAAGTGTAATAAATACGAACTGCTCTGTTCGTCGTTCCTATTGAAGAAAAATTAAAAGCCATCAGAAGAATTGAAGCAGGAGAGACAATTAAAGTTGTTGCACGAGATTATGGAGTAGGTGAGGTAAGGTAGCAGTTGGAGATTGGAAAAAAAAACCGCATAAAAATAGAAGAGTGGTGTATAAATCAAGCCTCCTCGTCCTCAGGAAGAAAATCAATGAAAACCTGCGACTATGAAAAGGTTAACGAAGCTATATTCATGTGGTTTAACCAATAGAAATCAAAAGGTGTATCTCTGTCAGGTCCAATTTTACAGCAGAAAGCAATAATGATTAGTAGGCAATTCCCAAAGACAGATCAGCTTACCGCCAGTTCTAGATAGCTTGACCATTGGAAAAAACGGTACGGTGTACGAAAACTGACTGTATGTGGTGAAAAACTTTCTGCTGATGTGTCATCAATTGAGAAGTTTAAGCAGAACTTTAAAAAGCAAATCGAAGATTGTGTATACACATGTGATTAAATTTACAACTGTGACGAAACTGGCCTGAATTATAAAATGCTTCCATCAAAAACATTGGCATCTCGACAGAAAAAATCAGCTCCTGGGCACAAACGAAGTAAGGAAAGATTAACTATAATGGTATGTTCCAATGCATCTGGCAAGCACAAAATCCCACTGATGGTAATTGGCAAGTCTGCAC
The DNA here is from genome assembly GCA_019049505.1 of Pachyrhynchus sulphureomaculatus. Taxonomy (NCBI): domain Eukaryota; kingdom Metazoa; phylum Arthropoda; class Insecta; order Coleoptera; family Curculionidae; genus Pachyrhynchus; species Pachyrhynchus sulphureomaculatus. Next base: position 68,404,310 of record CM032450.1, on the reverse strand, counting down.
GTTCAAGAGCTTTAAAAGACATCTCACCCAAAGCCGTACCAGTCTATTACAAAAGTCAGAAGAGTGCATGGATGGATGCGACCTTATTTACTAACTGGTTTGAAGAAGAGTTCGTGCCATCTGTGACTAAATTTTTGAACAGAAACCGTCTTCCTATTAACGCAATTTTGGAGAAGGACTTCATGTGGGGGAAATTGTAAAATTTTTTCCTCCGAATGTAACCGGCATAATGCAACCAATGGATTAAGGCATCCTCGAAAACATTAAAAAAAATTATAGGCGTTTATATCTTGAACATCTGTTAGAATACACAGAAAAGGAGGATATTATCAATGGGATGAAAAAGTTAACACTGAAAAATGTTATTTACTGGGTAAGTCAAGTTTGGGATTCTGTGCGTACTACCACTATTCAAAAATCTTGGGCAAAAGTTATTGATTTTGAGGACTATAATGACAGTGAAGATAATACTCCATTAAATGAATTAGCTTTCAAATTGAGAAGCCATGGAGAAATGTCCTGTTCAAATTTCGACAGCGAGATAGAAGAAAAAGAAAAAAGTTTATTTGAATTAGTGCAAAAATTAAAAGGTTGCGAAAACGTGACAAGAGAAGATGTTGTTGAATGGATTGCAGCAGATGATTTAGAAGAAGAAATGAGTATTGAAGAAATAACGAATGCCTTTCAGGAAACCGAAAAATCAGATTATGATGACGAAACGGCGGTGGATGAACAGTCTCCCACTAAGATCTCTCATCAAGAAGGTTTTGCTTCTTTGGAAAAAGCTTTGAGGTATATCGAACAACCAGAGGCAACCCCAGCGGATTTGCTTCTTCTTAATAGATGGAGAAACATTGCAGCGAGAAAAAGAAGATGCAATATGAAACAGACGCACATAGATACCTATTTTACTGTTTTATAATATATGTACCTATTTGTATGTTAAAAACGTTAATACATCGGTTTAAAGTATTGGTGTTTATTTTTTGAATGAATAAAAAACGAATCCGGATTATCCGAGTTTTCAGTTATCCGACGAGGGTGCCCCGCACGTTACCTCGGATAACCGGGTTTCTACCGTACGTCTCAGGACTTCGTCTCCGAATGCTTTTCGAATCATTACATACGTGCATACAAAATAAATTGAACAAACTAGCACGCTGACACTTTTGGTGGCGTTTTTAGGGATGTACATATCTACCGCCAGCTATCGGCGCGAGTCGTTTATATTTCACGTTCTTGCTATACAGCGTTAGATTTTGGATCGCACCACATATTTCGCGACTATTGAATTGGCGATACAATACGACTCATATTTGCAAGAGAAGTACTAGGTAATCCCAGCTAAAGTGTACATAAAATAAGCCTAATACGAGGGTAAATTAAATATAAACCGAAATTATTCTCTCAACTTTCGTGAGGTAATCCGTTCGCCTGATCTTCCCACTATTAGATGAAGATCAGGAGCGGTAGAGATCACTCGATCGATCTTGTCGTCAGCAGAGCCATGTCAGAGCAGGAGGTACCCGTATCGATTGGGCAACGCATTATTATCAAGTTTTTAACGCTAGAAAACGTAAAACCTTTTGAAATATTGCAAGGACTGACGAAACAGTTCGGTACAGTCAGCACAAGAAATTTTCCTGTGGCCGGAAAATGGTGGACCTCAGACTAGCATCACGGATTCGAACATTAAGGCGGATGCCAACTTCTCGATCAAATTAGACTCGCTTATCGACAAAAAAAAGCGCCCATTCAAAATGTGGAGCTGCTTCACGAGAAAACGCTCGCCCCCCCCCCTCAGCTGCAATGACTCAACAAAAATTGGAACAAATGCACGGGAAACCCTTGGAACACCTACCCTACAGCGCCTTACGACTTTTAATTGTTTTGCCCTTTGGAAGAAGGGTTAGAAGGCAAGTATTTCAAAAATGACGAACGCGTGGAATCGTTCGTGCGCAACTGACGCAACCTGCTTCATTTTACGATGACGGTATGAAAAAATTTCCTTTTCAGTGGGAAAAATGTGTTTTTTAAACAGGGAAACTAGGTAGAAAAATACCGATTTTTTGGTTTTTCCATTATTCTAAAAACAATTTTTTTAAAAAAGAATTCCGGTTTTTATTTGATTTACCCTTGAATATACCAGATGTACAAGTATGAAATGCGGATTTCAGACAACAGATGGTGCACCAATGCAGTTTGTGCTATAAAGATTTGACACTGCGCCATTTCGTTGTGTCATCAACAAGTGTCAGACACGCACGAGTGATAAATTGGAAAAGTGTGTGCATACTGTTGTGTTGTTGTTTTCAATATGTCGAAATTTATACCGAACAAAGAGCATTCGCGGAGAGCATTAATTTTTTATTTTCATTTGAAGAAAACTGTTGTTGAATCATACCGATTACTTCGGGAAGCTTATGGTGAACATGCTCCATCGCAAGATACGTGTGAACGATGGTTTCGACGTTTCAAAAGTGGTGACTTCGATGTTGGAGACAAGGAACGTGGAAAACCGCCAAAAAAATACGAAGATGTGGAATTGCAAGCATTGTTGGACGAAGAAAACAACTCGCCGAGCAATTGGGCGTTTGTCAACAAGCTGTTTCCAATCGGCTACGAGAGATGGGAAAGATTCAGAAGACCGGTAGATGGGTACCACATGAGTTGAACGACAGGCAAATGGAAAAGCGCAAAAACACTAGTGACATTTTGCCGCTCGGTACAAAAGGAAGTCGTTTTTGCATCGTATAGTTACCGGGGATGAAAAGTGGATTTATTTTGAGAATCCCAAGCGCAAAAAATCATGGGTAGATCCAGATGCACCATCCACATCGACCCCAAGACCGAATCGCTTTGACAGAAAGACGATGCTCTGTGGTTGGTGGGACCAGAGGGGCATGGTCTATTATGAGCTAGTAAAACCTGAGGAAACGGTTAGTACTAAACGTGACCAACAACAATTGATCCGATTTGAACCGTTCGCTGCTTGAAAAAAGGCCAGAATACCGAAAGAGGCAACACAAAGTCATTTTTCTTCATGACAATGCTCCATCACATACGGCAAAACCAGTTCGCGACACGTTGGAAGCACTCAGCTGGAATTCTACCCCATGCGGCTTACGCACCAGACTTGGCTCCTTCCGATTACCACTTGTTTGTATCGATGGGTCACGCACTTGCTGAGTAGCGCTTTAGTTTGTACGAAGATGTGAAAAAATGGCTCGATGAGTGGTTCGCAGCAAAAGGGGAAGATTTTTACTGGCGTGGTATTCACAAATTGCCCGAAAGATGGGAAAAATGTATAACAAGCGATGGAGCATACTTTGGATAAAGCACTTTTTATCATTCTTCCCAATTTAACATGTTTTTTTTTAGAAAAAAAAAATCCGGATTTCATACTTGTACACCTGGTATACGAGTATTATTTCTAAATAAATTGATCTAATCAATAAAGAAATAAATAAGTAAATAAAATGACGATATTTTTCCAGTAACTCCTACTCACGAGACGCTCCTGTCAGTACGACTTTTCGCAAAATACTTAATCTAAAACACCCAGTTTTCCTATTTAATATTCAATATATTGTATTTACACGTCATCACGCGGAAATTCATTTCTTTTAAAATGGAAAATGGGCAATATGATGAGAGAATCGATTAACATACGAAAGGCGAAAACATGCATGGGAAGCGATTAATAAATGTTTTAAAACATTTTTTATGCGTTATTGTTATTATATTATACACGCGGGTCGTCAATATACCACAAAAACCGGCCAAGTGCTTTTCAAATAAAATTTTTTGCTAGGGAGGTATAAAAGGATCAGTGACTTCACAAAACATCCTAAATGAGTTTTCAACAAAGTTTGTTTCTGACCTACATTGAAAACTAAACCTTAAAAAAAATTGTTTTCTTTTATATACCAGACATATAACCAAAGGTAACGCACTCGTGATAATTTTCATTCGATCTACATTTTATGGAGAATATTCCAGAATTTTTTAAAATTTTTGGATCAGTACTTTTCGAGATAAGGGGGATATCCATTTTTGGCGTTTTTTAAAAATATTGTAAAGAAAAATTTGCGCGAGGATTAGTTTATATACATTTTTGAACTCGTGTTTTCACAAGCTCGATGACCTGGTAAATTTTCTTTTCCATTTCCGATTTCACCCTCTAAAACTAAACCCTTAAGTCAAAATTTTATTTTCAAACCTAACCAGCTCTGTTTGGGCCATTAATTCCTATATTTATGCAAAATTTCAACTTTTTATGTCGAGTAGTTTCGGAGAAAATCGGGTGTGACGACGGACACCGAAGTGATCCCGTAAGTGTTCCATATGGAACACAAAAAAAGGCAAATTTGAAAAAAAAAGCTTCCTCTCATTTTTGCCATTCCCGCCCGTTGTATTGGTGCAAGAAGCCAAATAAATCTGAACGTATTTATGTACTAAATTATACTAAAAAATTCTGTACATACTTTATACTGTTATTTAGAACAAATAACAATTATACTGATTATTTGTATTTAGATAAGATTAAATTATGCTGTACTTTTTTAATCCCACATGTACGTGAACTTATTGGCAAATAATTCTTACAATGCAATTAAAAACTACTTAATTAGAATTCACTTATTAATGTAACCGCTAAACACGTAGGCTGAAAAGTTTTTGGTCTGACACACAGATGTCGCCCTTTTCAAAAAATCCATATGATTTTTAGGAAGTAACAACCTTCAAACGATACACGACAAAATTTCATGACATTTCGACGATTAGTTTACAAGTTACAGTGGTTTTTTTCAAAAAAATGGAAAAAATCGAATTTCGTATGTTTTTTGACGGGAAAAAATACCGTGCAAACAAAGTACTGGCTTAATAAGTGTTACGGGGACTCTACCCCTGGAAATTCGTGATCGTACAGATACAAATGATGCTAAACGTTCTGAACGCCCAAATGAGGTGGTTATTCCTGAAAACATAAAAAAAATCCACAAAATTGTTTTGGATGACCGTAAAGTCAAATTGAGTGAGACAGCTGACACCCTAAAGATATCAAAAGAGCGTGTTGGTCATATTTTGTACGAGCATTTGAGCATGAGAAAGCTCTGTTCGAAATGGGTACCGCGTTTGCTCACAGTGGACCAAAAACAACGTGTTGGCTGGTCTGAATTATAAAAAGCTTCCATCAAAAACATTGGCATCTCGACAGGAAAAATCAGCTCCTGGGCACAAACGAAGTAAGGAAAGATTAACTATAATGGTACGTTCCAATGCATCTGGCAAGCACAAAATCCCACTGATGGTGATTGGCAAGTCTGCACGTCCAAGAGCTTTAAAAGATATCTCACCCAAAGCCCTACCAGTCTATTACAAAAGTCAGAAGAGCGCATGAATGGATGCGACCTTATTTACTAACTGGTTTGAAGAAGAGTTCGTGCCATCTGTGACTAAATTTTTGAACAGAAACCGTCTTCCTATTAAAGCAATTTTGTTAATGGATAATGCCCCCTCTCACCCTGGAGAAGGACTTCATGTTAGCGAAATTGTCGTAAAAATTTTTTCCTCCAAATGTAACCAGCATAATGCAACCAATGGATCAAGGCATCCTCGAAAACATTAAAAAAAATTAGAGGCGTTTATATCTTAAACATCTATTAGAATACACAGAAAAGGAGGGTATTATCAATGGGATGAGAAAGGTTACACTGAAAAACGTTATTTACTGGGTAAGTCAAGCTTGGGATTCTGTGCGTAATACCTCTATTCAAAAATCTTGGTCAAAAGTTATTGATTTTAAGGACTATAATGACAGTGAAGATGATACTCCATTAAATGAATTAGCTTTGAAATTGAAAAGCCATGGAGAAATGTCCTGTTTAAATTTTGACAGCGAGATAGAAGAAAAAGAAAAAAGTTTATTTGAATTAATGCAAAAATTAAAAGGTTGCGAAAATGTGACAAGAGAATATGTTATTGAATGGATTACAGCAGGTGATTTAGAAGAGGAAATGAGTATTGAAGATATAACGAATGCCTTTCAGGAAACCGAAAAATCAGATGACGATGACGAAGCGGCGATGGATGAACAGTCTCCCACTAAGATCTCTCATCAAGAAGGTTTTGCTTCTTTGGAAAAAGCTTTGAGGTATATCGAACAACAACCAGAGGCAACCTCAGCGGATTTGCTTCTTCTTAATAGATGGAGCAACATTGCAGCGACAAAAAGAAGATGCAATATGAAACAGAAGCACATAGATGCCTATTTCACTGTTTTATAATGTATGTACCCATTTATATGTTAAAAACGTTAATACATCGGTTTAAAGTATTGGTGTTTATTTTTTGAATGAATAAAAAACAAATCCGGATTATCCGAGTTTTCAGTTATCCGAGGAGGGTGCCCCCCACATTACCTCGGATAACCGGGGTTCTACTGTACTTTAAATAAATTTTCAACTGCTTTTATTATACTGTTGAAAAAAAATTCCCGAACTTGGGAACCTAGAGTGTCCTTACCCCTTAAATATCTATTTGGATTGGTCGTCGATAACACAGGTATACAAAAAAATTATCTGTCTTTTAAGTGAGCTACGTATTTTCTTGAGTATTTTTTTATGCTAAATCCAAAAAAAATCATAAAAAGAGACATCCACCGTGAGGTTTTTTCAGAAAACACACTTAAAGTTACTACTCAGTATATATCACCACTACACCAAACACTTTATTTTTGCACTCGACGCGCGTTTCTCTAACCATGTTAGCTTCATCAGGAGCGATGATTGACACTTAAAAGTTGCCAGAAATTGAAAAAAATACATTTTAACAAATAATGTAAAACTGTATAATCATTAAAATTATGGAATTAAACTATTATTTCCGACATCTTTAAATGTTCTGAATCTACATTTATCATAAAAACTTTAGGTTTTAGTGTTCATGTCTAACAAAAAACACGCATACACCAACTTTTAAAATAAATATGTGGATGTCATTTCTTATTATATTTTGGATTCAGCATAAAAAGATACTTAAGAAAACACGTATCTCCCTTATAAGGGAGAGAATTTTTTTTGTATACCTGTGTCATAATCGATTTCGGCAATCGCCCTTCTTTGGGCGAAGAAAGGATTATGTGGTGATTGAAGGTTTGAGCGGAATACCACCGACCGCTTATGTAGACGTTCAACTAAAACCAAGATGACTAACCGGAGAGGCCTAAAATTCCTGTTCGTTCTTACGTGATTTTTCTTTAGATTCAGACTGATATAGTAAGTACGCAAGTCGGAAGTATGGCTAACAGAAAAGGTCATACTCAATAGCCTCTAAGAGAGGAAAGAAATTCATGTACAATACAGGCACCATGAAGCTGATTATTAATGACAATGATGGTCAAATTCTTAATCTCGTAATGTGTGAATCATCAAGAGTTGCTGACGCACAAAAGTCCGGATAAGCCAGAAACAGGCGTTGTGGCAATCAAACTTGATAAAACATATCATGTCAATTTCTATTTTTGTTGCTAACATTGAAATAAATAAAAGAAAGTCCCTGTCTACATATGTAGGTATGAAATTTTAATGCATATAATTGTCATGTCATATGCAAAGACCTCTATCGGTCAATCAATAAAATATTGATTGTCTTTATTATATGTTTGAACATGTAGTTTAACCTATCTCGTTCGTTTTCATGACCTTGGTGACAATTTTAACTGATTTAATCAATACGAAACTCTCATATTTCATTGTTAAAAGGTATTCTATTTATTACCTCTGTTTAGACATTTAGACATAATACACAGGTGAGCAAAAAAATCGACTCAAACGGTTTGCTTCATTTTACACCGATTTTTGAATTTAACTTTCAAACAGTGGTATTATTTTTGGCATTACTAGAACGCTGATTTTTTACTTTTTCCCGTAATACCAAAAACATTTGGATTTTCAAAAAGTTTTACTGATTAAAATGGTTTTACTCAACAGAATCGTTTTTGCTCGCTCAGCAACGTACTCGTTGCGCGATATTCATCCCTATAAAAACACATGCAACTGCATTTTTCTATCATTCCTTTATTGGAACTTGAACCGTCAACATCTCTGCTACACCTGCTCACTAATTACATCCATCGGAAAATGGATACCACCCCGGAAGAAACGGCACAAGTCATTGCCCTATTGTAAGGAGGGCATAGCCAACGTGTAGTCGCTGCGCAACTGCACCTGAACCAGTTATCTGTCTCCAAAGACTACAGACGTTACCAAGAGACTGGCGCCTTTATACGGAGACCAAGATCAGGAAGAAGGAGTACCTCGGAGAGAGACAACCGCTTCGTTGTCAACACAACTCTAAGAAATCGTCACTTGACCGGCGTTGAGGTCCAGCAGGAGCTGCGACAAATTCGTGGTCGGGCTGTCAGTCAATGGAGAGTCAGAAGAAAACTTAAAGAAGCTAACCTAACTTCGAAGAGACCAGCTAATAGACCCAAATTGACAGCAGCCCATCAACAAGCTCGAGTTAGATTTACCCGAGAACTTGTTGACTGGACCTTAGAGCAATGGCGTTCCGTTTTATTCTCCGACGGGTTTCGAATGTGCCTACATGGCAATGATGGAAGAAGACGAGTCTACAGGAGGCCCAGGGAGCGCTATGCACAGTGTTGCATTACTGACGCGGTCGCCTATGGAGGAGGTCCTGTCATGATGGGGAGGCATCTCACTGAATACGCAGACCGATTTGATTTTCGTGATAGATAAGACTCGTAGCGGTGAATTAAATGCTCACCGGTATATCCAAGAGATCCTGCAGGACCACGTCGTTCCTTACGCTGGGTTTGTTGGCGATAGCTTCGTGCTAATTTTTTTCTTTTATGGGTCTAGCACACGTGCTGCAGGGAAGAAGTCCCTAAAGCGCTACAGGAGCGACATGTGTGCGGAAAAAGCGATTTACGTTGTTCTTGAATCGCTGTAAATTGTATTCGGTGGGAAACACAGTCCTGGGCAAATTATTTCAAAGGATGATGTTCTCCATATAAAAGACTGCTTGAAAAGCGTTGTACGAGAAGTAACAAGCTGAACCTCATACGGATGTGAAGTATTAGCGCGACGTGTACTTCTAACATGCACCGCTCTGGGAGGAATTAAGCGGGCCACATCCTTCGAACTCTTTCCATGAAAATACTTGTAGAATAGGCTCAAGTCGCCAACCGTTCTTTGATGTTCCAGCGAATTAAGGCCGCTGGTCAGTTCCGGGTCTCCAATCAGACGAACAGCTCTTCTCTGAATAGAATCCAACAAATGCAGTGTATGTTTGGGAGCGGAGCCCCAAACATGGGAGCAGTATTCCATAGTTGGTCGAATTTGAGCTTTGTAAAGAATTAACAGTTGTTGTGGAGTGTAAAGCTTTCTGGTTCGAAATAATATTAACAACTTTTGAGAAGCTCTCCTTGCTATGCCTGCAACATGTTCATGCCAGGACATATTTGTTCCCAAATTAACGCCCAACAAATTGAGTGACGATGTTAGAGGAATGGAGTGCTCCGATATGACTATGTCTGGTTCAGCAACGTTAACTTTTTTAGAAAAAACTGCCGCCTGGGTTTTTGTAGCGTTAAATTCCACTTGGTTATTATCACCTCAAGATAAAATTTCTTCCAGATCTTTGTTAAGTTGAATGACTTCCTGCTGTCTCCGGATATTCGTCTGAGTAGCCGATGTCCGAGCGTTCAAAGTGAATGAAGAGATAAGCGTACTGCCCTCTGCAAAGCTGTAGATTGGATTCTCGGTCTTTTCCAGCAGATCGTTAATGTAAATGACGAAAAGAGTAGGAGACAGTATGGAGCCTTGAGGTACACCGGCGTTGATAGTGAAGGTGTTAGAAAAAAAATCCGTCGACTGCCACTCGTAAAGAACGCTCTCTGAGGAAACATGAGAGCCACAAACAGAACTTTTCAGACATACCATAAGAGCGTAGCTTAGCCAACAGCCCATCATGCCAAACACGGTCGAATGCCTTGGATATGTCAAGAGCAACCGCTCGAGATTCTCCAAAGTGTTCAATTGCGTTGTTCCAAACGTGTGTTACATAAGTCAGAAGATCTCCTGTTGATCTATTTTTACGAAAGCCATAGTGATGATCGCTAATAATGTTGAATCCTTCAAGATATTTTAGAAGATGCTGATTGATAGCCTTTTCCATGACTTTCGATATTATTGAAAGCAGTGCGATTGGTTGGCAGTTATTTGGCAAGGTCTTCTTGCCTTTTTTAGGTATCGGCTGAACTGTGGCACATTTCCAGCAGGAAGGAAATATTCCCTTTCTGTAGGATAGATTAAAAAGTCTACAGAAAACTGGTGTTAGTTCCCTCGTACAGTTTTTGAGAACTATGGCAGGTATTCCGTTAGCTCCAGAAGCCTTTTTGGTGTCTAGCTTCATTAAAATACGTTTTACGATACGCTGTCTGAAGACAATATCGGGCATCCTTGACTGCACTATGGAAATAGTAGGTGGTGTTTTTCCTTGGAAATCGACAGTAGAATGTGAAGCAAAGAGTTCAGCCAGCAAATTCGCTTTCTTAACAGGTGTCGCTGCAATGCACGACAATGCGAGGTCACATGGTGCTGCATCGGTGCGGCAATACCTGGAGGAAGTGAGAAAACCCACATTAGACTGGCCTGCGCGGAATCCTGACCTCAATCCAATCGAGCATATGTGCTCCATGAAAAACAGGCTGGAACCGGTAATAAGGGCTAGGGGGGTAATACAAAATATTGATTTTGGTTTTTCTCAATAAATTTAGTTGTTAAACTTAAAATTTGTTTAATTTTTCCTTTCTCTTACCTCTATTTTCAATCCTTGTTGTCCTCGTTTCCCTTTTCAATAATTTTAATCAGTAAAAATCATGAGATATGCTATGGAATTTGGTATCATTAGAAAGATAATCGAATGGGCTTTCAAATGATACTTAAATCCGTAAAAATATATGAAATGAATCAATTTTTTTGCTTACCAGTGTAGTGCAATTTGAATAAAAACGTCGCAATCATCATCAAATTTATAATATTATTATTCTTTTACTGTTATTACTTTAATGTGATCAACTTACTCTTTGTAATTTGTTAAATTTCACTTCTTCTCCAGGCTTTAAAATAATAACTTCTGGATTAAGTGACTCTATGGCGGCCATGTCAATTTCTTTTCCTTTTGTTTCACCCTGCTCGAACCATTCCACTGTTGCACAACGCTGATCATTGTTAATCGCAGCGACAATCGCTGAATGTACTCGTCCTAAAAAGAAGGTAAATTTACAGTAATGATGTCCAGTTATTAAATAACTTTTCATTGAGGTATGTACCCTTACAGGGTCAGGGTACTGATCTACATAGAAATATTTTATAACCAAGGTGGAGACGAACCATGCCATTAATATATTCGTTTCCTGCCAAATTACTCAACCATTTGAATGAATGCGGAAGTAGAAAATATTGCAACCCTGTCTTATGCTCAAAGTTACCTTGCTCGACTTCCGCGCAACACGGTTAACAAAACGCAGTGGTTCTGCTGTCTTGTAGTAAAACCTGCCTTGGATACGCACCATATTGCCACTTTCATTTATTAATTTTAACAGCTACTACGAAAAGTCAAGGATTGCTTTTAAAATTGGGAAGTCTGACAACACTATAGACGTACACAAGTCCTAAAATTAAATCAAGCAGAGTCATAATTCATAAGATTCATGAACCAGTATACTTCCTTGTCTAAACGATGCAATTAAAAGAGGATAACATACAAGCGGCAAATTTACAGATAACCTAAAAAATCCAGTATCTTAATTTGCACTAAATGATTATACGGTTTAGGTGGGTTTACGCTATATGCAAACATGATTCACGACTCAAAAACAAATCGGAATTCCAACACTACAACAAGAATGATTTAAATTGAACAGGAAGCCGCTTTAAAATCGGCCAGTTCATCTTAAAGCTACCATGGAACAAGATCACACCTAAACAGTACGCCTTCATCGTTTCGTCGCGCATGAAAATAAAATATTTCAAAAAATCTTACGAGGTTCAGCAACTTTACTTCTATAATCGTGCATTATTAAAATTAAGAAACTTAAAATAGCAAACAAAAAAATCACTAACATTCTTTCTATAACATATTTCATATACTAAGTAAATCAAATATTAATACAGGAAAAAACTGTTTTAAATTTGCCCATTTTTTTAAGAAGGTTTCCATGGCAGACGAATGTGAACTGCAAAACCACAACAAAATAAGCGGCTTGGGTAGTTCTTATAATAATGAATTGTTTGGTGGGTCTATCTGTGATTTCAGCCAACATGTAGGTGTCGCGTTTAAAAGTTTATAATTAAGAATTCAATCAAAAAATTAAAAACAAACTTTTTGCCTACCCCAACAATTCCAGATAGGTCTTTCCGACCGATCACTAAAACCATTAGCGAAAATTTCACTAAACCCACTACTGTTGATTTCAAGGGAAAAACACCCACTATATTCAATGTGTAATAAAGGGTGTCCCAAAATTCACGCTAGAAGTAATTTAGACAAAAAACACAGGTTTTTAATTAAAAATTGTAATATTTTTATCGATTCATAAAGTATACAGTATAGGGTTATGTATGGAATAACATATCGGGTAAATGGCCTCCACGGCTTTGCTGGCAAATACGCCCTCTTTTGTCGAAATTTTCCATGACCGTTTTGCATAAATGTGGCTGAATTTCGTTGATACAGCGCTTAATTTCCTCCTTCAAGTCGTGGGTGGTCGTGGGCTTAGACTTTAAAATACCTTAGACTTTAAAATACCCCAAAGCAAAAAGTCCAACGGCATTAAATCACATGATCTGGGCGGCCAATTCTGATCACCAAAACGGGATATTACACGACCAGGAAATGACTCACGCAGTAATTGAATTGTTTCTCGGGCTGAATGGCATGTGGCACCGTCTTGTTGAAACCACATGTCGTCCACATCCTGGCAACCGCATTTTCGAAGAAGAATGGTCCGATGATGCCTCCAGTCCAAAATCCGCACCAAACAGTGACACGTTGTGGATGCATTTGTTTCGCAACAGTCACGTGTGGATTGCCTGAACCCCAAATGCGACAATTTTGTCGATTAACGAAGCCATCAAGATGGAAATGAGCCCCATCGCTGAAGATGATTTTCTTCGAAAAATTAGTATCCACTTGTTGTTGTTCCATAATCCATTCAACGAACTCTCTTCGTTGAACGTGGTCAATACGCTTCAGTTCTTGAGTCAATTAAACTTTGGAAGCATGAAGATGCAAACCTTTCGTAAGAATACGCTGTAGAGAGCTTCTCGAAATGTCCAATTCTTGACCACGGTGCCGAATTGATGTTCTGGAGTCTCAGCAACACCCTCGTGTCGAACGACTTGTTGAAAGACAGCCAAAGGATTTAAGATCACTAATTGATCGAGTCTCCCTGAATTTTTTAATTAATCTCTTCACAGTTGATGAGGTTAAATCACTATTCCGACTATATTTTGTACGAAAATTCCGAACTGTAGCTGCCAAACTTTTTTATTTTTAAAATATTTTAAAATGAAAACATGTTCTTTCGTGTAGCGCTCCATTTTAATAACCCTAACTGTCAGCTGTCACGCTATGTTTTTTGTTTTGTTGGCAAACTTTACAATACAAATGGCGCCAAATTCAAATCTTGCGTGAATTTTGGGACACCCTTTAAAAACTGCCCCATATTGTCTTTAGACAGCGTGTTATAAAACGTATTTTAATGAAGGTAGGTACTAAAAAAACTTCTCACGCTGAAGGAATGCCTGCCATAGTACTTAAAATATGCGCCAGTAAACCAACACCAGTTTTTTGTAGACTTTTCACCCCACCTACACAAAAGGAATATTTCCTTTCTGCTGGAAATGTATCAGGGTTCATCCGATACCCAAAAAAGCAAAAAGGCCTACCGACCAGTCGCACTACTTTCAATAATATCAACAGTTATGGAAAAGGCTACCAATCACCATCTTGTAAAATATCTGAAAGAATTTAATACTATTAGAAACCAGCTATGGGTGTCATAAGCAAAGATCAACAGGAGACTTTCTAACATTTTGGAGAGTCTTGAGAGATTGCACATCGTATATTCAAAGCATTCGAGCGTGTTTGGCATGACAAATTGTCGTCCAAGCTCTCGTATTTCCTCAGAGAGCGTTCTTTCCTAGTAGCAGTTGATGAGTTTCTTTCCAGTACCTTCCTTATTAACACCGGTGTGCACCAGGGCTATTTAGTTCAACTTATCAGTCCTTCTACCACTCTCTACAAGAATTCTTTTACAATTTGCAACGACTCAACTTTCATCTTCAACATCTCTTTATTACTATTAGTTGAACATTACAAGGTTTATGCTACATGCTGAGATCTGCAGATACAGTGTACTAGGCGGTACACTCATTTACTGTTTGGTCTTACGCCTGGCTGACATACTGCCTGGGGATAGCTTAATCTTGTGTAAGCGAAAAACGTTTTTGTAGTGCCATTTCCGCTGGTTACCTGCATGGCATTTAAATTTATATGTTTGCATCATAACCTTGATGTTATTTATTTTTGCGTGGATTTGGTTTTCTGGTATGCTGGGAAAAACTGAACAACTTGTTATCGTAATGAATGACTTCGAACTTCAACACTTTATGAACAATAATTACAATTGTAATACAATGGATTTCATTCCACGTTGAGACATGCTAGCATAAATGAACGGTACAGTCTGAAATGTTTAAATGCCAATAAAAAGCCGGTCAAGTCAAATAAGAATTTTTGGTAAGGAAGTATAAAATGATCAGCGACTTCACAAAACACACTCCAAATACGTTTTCAATAAAAGAATTAAGACGAAATAATTCTTCACCATTTTGGCGGCCAAAGTTTTTTTTTATACTAGATAGATTTAACGCACGCATGATAATTTTAACTCAACCTACACTTTATGGAGACTATTCTAGAATTTTTTTCAAAATTTTTTGATCAGTACTTTCGTCATTCTTTTTAAATAACGTAAAGAAAAGTGTGCGCAAGTATTACATCACATAGTATTTTTGAACACGTATTTTGACAAGCTCTTATTTAACACCCCAATCGATGACATAGTATTTTTTTTTCACTTCCGATTACATCCTCGAAAACTAACCCGTTAGTCAACTCTAACTTTTAAAACTATACGGCCCTTATTGGGCCATCATTTCAACTTTCTATGTCAAATAGTTTTAGAGGAAGTCGGGTGTGACAGACGGACGGACGGACGGATAGATGTACACTGAAGTGACCCCAAAAGTGTTCCGTATGGAACACTAAAAATGACGGTCTACATAATGGAGCACAGTGATCGAAAAGAATGAGTGTAAATGACAATGTAATTAATTACCCATCAAATTAAACAACTACTGACATTTTAGCTACAATATCCAGTGACAAAATGAACTGTACGGTATAAGTACTGTATGACAACTATATTTTCAGACCTGCTATAGTGATACAATATGTATAAAGAAGCGGGAATTCTATTTAAGACAATAAATTCGGAAAAATGTATTTTGTATTCTTTCTCGTATAATTTACATATATCTAATAGTGATGAGTAAGGACACCCAAATATGCAAAGCGCATATATTGCATATTTTGCATATTATATGCATTTTTCTAAATATTTGCATAAATGCTTTAAAAATAGCATATATGTGCATATTTAAAGGAATTTATAATAATGTAGGTCTTTGGCGGGCGTTTTCATTCATTTTTCGGAATAAGGGTCAATGTTTAGGCCGCCGCCGCGCCGGTGGTTTTCCCCAAATAAATTTTATTATTTTATGGTCAGTAAAAACCAGTCAGTAAACACCAGACGGCCATCAGGGCATACTTGTATTATTAATTTATTAGATTTCATTTTTGGTTGTGCTTTTAAAGTGGTTACGTCGATTTGTGCTTTTTATCTTGTGAGTCGTATTTTACTACAGTGAAATGCCCAAAGCCAGTAGTGTGTCAGTGTGGATTAAACCATACAAAGAACTAAGGATAGATATGGGAAAAATCTACTGTTCTGCATGTGTTAAAATTGTAAGTATAATTTTTGAATACCTATTGAATATACAGGGTATTTCATTTTCGTTTAATATTTAAACATAACGAAATTTTTGTCAGGATTTTGCCGTTGATGCTATTTTCAATGTTATTTAAGTTATTTTTGTTCCATTTAACGAACAAAATTTCTATTTAACGAAACCACGAAATAGAAATACATACGTAAACATATGTATTTCTAGGTAATCTAATAAAAAAGGTACAAAGCAGAATTTTAATTTTTGCCTGCCCTAAGCACCTAGTTTTCTATTTAACGAAATTTCTATTTAATAAATTTTTTCCTTGGGGTTTTAATTAAATTTTCTTTTTTTTATTGCAGATACCATGCGACAAAAAATTTCAAATAGAGCACACGTGAAAACTGCTTGCCATATTGCCAAATTGAGTAAGACGAAACTTGGAGATAGGTCACAACACAAATTAATGCAATGTTTCCAACCAACGTACAAAAATACGGAGCTAAATGAACAAAACATCTTTAACCGAGATCTATGCCGTGCAATGATGACATCAAACATTCCGTTATCGAAGCTACGTAACCAAAACTTTACTTCCTTCCTCCAGAAGTATTGCAAATTTAATATCCCAGGTGAAACAACAATACGGAGAAACGACGTAAGCTCCTTGTATGTATTCACAGGTAAATGAGGAAATTAAAGGTAAAATCCGCAACGAACATTTTTACATATGTATTGATGAAACCACCGATTTAAGAGGACGGTATATTGCGCATTTATTGATTGGAGTTCTTAGCGACGATATTTTGCCAAAATCTTATCTGATTGCTTTCAAACAGTTAGAAAAAACAAATGCATTGACAGTGGCCAGATTTGTTCAAGAGGAACTAATTGCAGAATTATCAGACGAATCTTCCCAATCCCTCACAGAACTTAAACGATTATTCAAAAACAAGGAGATAAAACAACAACTTTCCTTTCTTAAAACAAATTATAGCTTTGTTTCTAAAACTATAACTCAAATGGCGGAATCTAATTTGCTATTAACCCGAAGTGTTCAACTAATAAAACAATGTGAGGTCGCTTTTGAAAATGTCGCAGGTAAAATTGGGAGTAAAATTTTTCAAAAATTTCGGAATGTTATGGAAAAAGATGGTGGGTTTCAATTTGTCAGCCAAATAGCTAATGTTTTAAAGGGGGATTTTACTGATTCCATTGGTTTAGATCCTATGCTATTAAATAATTTTAAAAACGCCCCTATTACATCAGTCGATGTGGAAAGAAGTTTCTCAATTTATAAATTTTTATACAACGATAGAAGACAAAACTTTTTAATGGAGAATTTTGAGAAACATTTAGTAGTTTATTGTTTTTATAACTAATGGCGACCCTGTCTTTTGCAATATTTGCATATTGCCGCTTACTTAGTTGCATCGCCCTGTAAGTATCAAATTTAAAATGTGTTTTATTATGCTGTTTACTACGTATATAAATTTTTATAATATGTACCTACATTATTATTATTATTATATGTTCATCTTTAAGTAAAGTAATAAAATACATTATTATTTATATTTATTTTTTACTTTGTATAATATTATATTTAGATTTAGTTCATTCGCCCTGTATGTTAAAAATTTAAAATAGGTTTTTTATTGCTACATTTGTATAGTACTCGTATCATGTAATGTGAAACAATAAATTTACATTTTTCAAGTCTATTTCGATTTTTTTCACTGCATATTTACAACATGTATGTGCATATTTTGAGAAAATTATTTGCATATTTATGCGCATATTTTAAAGTTTTTCACTTGCATATTTGGCTTTCCTTAGTGATGAGCATGAAACTATTGCATTTGTACATTTTTTTTTCTAAGACACAAAACACAGCTAATTTCCCCGAACGTCCAACCTATTGTTTGGCCCTGCAGTAGTTCGAATCAGGTAGTCGACCTTGCCATTAAACAGAGTTCAAGCCATATAAGGTACCATCGTAGCGGAGTTTACGTCATTTTAACCTCGAGGTTTCATTGTGTAGTACCTAATCTTGAAAACGGGCAAATTTTATTTACGGAGGAGAATGATAAACACGAATTAAATCTCTATTTTTACAGGATAAGCTAGGAGAATTAAATTGGGTAATAAAATTTAAAACCGATTTTTTTCTGTTTTTCTATTACCCTTTAGCAACAAATATTACTTATTTCTGACATATTAACTGATTTAAAATTTTATTTTTCAAATGTGTATTTGAGACTGTGAACAAGCATTACCCAATATTCTCCCTCCCCCTGTTGCTTCAAGCAAAAAAATCTTGCCAAAATCTTTCCACTTGATGTTTGTATTTTGGACGTTTCGGTCGGCTTTCATGTGGTTCCGGCCAGTTTGCAGATTGTCTGTTGGACTCGGGCGTGTAGGAGTGGATGCATGTAACGTTCATTGTTACGATTCGACGCAAAAACTTCTTTGGATTACGCCGAAACAGGGCCAAACAGCGTTCTGAATTTTCGATACGTGGCTTTTTTTTTGATCGACCGTGAGAATTCCCGACACTATCGGGCACATAACTTTTTCATATGCAAATATTCATGCAAAATATGACTTACGCGTTCTACTGATATCTTCACAATGTCAGTTATCTCTCTCACTTTCACTTTACGGTCATTAAGAACAATATGGAGGATGTTTTTTGTGTTTTTTGAAATGACTGGGATGTCTGGAACGTAGTGCATCATGGCTGCTTGTACGACTGCAATTAAGTTCACTAAACCATAGACATATAGTTGCTTTCGACGAAGCAGATGTGCCATAATACTTCTTAAGCCATTCTTGGGTTCTGGCTGTATTCTTTCCACCAAACAAAATTTTTATTCAACGCGCGAAATTCTTTTTGTTCGATCTTTTGCAAAAATTAAAAGTAGCGTCACAGCTGTAAGTTGTAAACTAACAATGTCATGAAAGTTTTACACGAATCTTCCGAGAGTTGACACTAACTGAAAATCATATGGTTTTTGTTTGTTCTACCATCTCTAGGAAAGTCTCGAGATTTTTCACCCGATGTAGTGCAATGCATTAAAACGTAAATTATATCGCAGACATAAAGACAAGAAATATCTTTTCTCAGTTATAATTGGCACTTTCGCATCATTCTCCTAATTTTTTTTTAAGTAGTTATCTACATCTATCAAACAATAAAAGTGAGTCATTTTATTTGTTGTTGATCTTTTGCAAAAATCGCAGCGTCACAGCTGTAAGTCGCATACTAATAATGTCATGAAAGTTTTACACGAATCTTCCGAGAGTTGACACTAACTGAAAATCATATGGTTTTTGTTTGTTCTACCATCTCTAGGAAAGTCTCGAGATTTTTCACCCGATGTAGTGCAATGCATTAAAACGTAAATTATCTCGCAGACATAAAGACAAGAAACATCTTTTCTCAGTTATAATTGGCACTTTCGCATCATTCTCCTAATTTTTTTTTAAGTAGTTATCTACATCTATCAAACAATAAAAGTGAGTCATTTTATTTGTTGTTGATCTTTTGTAAAATCGCAGCGTCACAGCTGTAAGTCGCAAACTAATAATGTCATGAAAGTTTTACACGAATCTTCCGAGAGTTGACACTAACTGAAAATCATATGGTTTTTGTTTGTTCTACCATCTCTAGGAAAGTCTCGAGATGTTTCACCCGATGTAGTGCAATGCATTAAAACGTAAATTATATCGCAAACATAAAGACAAGAAACATCTTTTCTCAGTTATAATTGGCACTTTCGCATCATTCTCCTAATTTTTTTTTAAGTAGTTATCTACATCTATCAAACAATAAAAGTGAGTCATTTTATTTGTTGTTGATCTTTTGTAAAATCGCAGCGTCACAGCTGTAAGTCGCAAACTAATAATGTCATGAAAGTTTTACACGAATCTTCCGAGAGTTGACACTAACTGAAAATCATATGGTTTTTTTGTTTGTTCTACCATCTCTAGGAAAGTCTCGAGATGTTTCACCCGATGTAGTGCAATGCATTAAAACGTAAATTATATCGCAGACATAAAGACAAGAAATATCTTTTCTCAGTTATAATTGGCACTTTCGCATCATTCTCCTAATTTTTTTTTTAAGTAGTTATCTACATCTATCAAACAATAAAAGTGAGTCATTTTATTTGTTGTTGATCTTTTGCAAAAATCGCAGCGTCACAGCTGTAAGTCGCATACTAATAATGTCATGAAAGTTTTACACGAATCTTCCGAGAGTTGACACTAACTGAAAATCATATGGTTTTTGTTTGTTCTACCATCTCTAGGAAAGTCTCGAGATTTTTCACCCGATGTAGTGCAATGCATTAAAACGTAAATTATCTCGCAGACATAAAGACAAGAAACATCTTTTCTCAGTTATAATTGGCACTTTCGCATCATTCTCCTAATTTTTTTTAAGTAGTTATCTACATCTATCAAACAATAAAAGTGAGTCATTTTATTTGTTGTTGATCTTTTGCAAAAATCGCAGCGTCACAGCTGTAAGTCGCAAACTAATAATGTCATGAAAGTTTTACACGAATCTTCCGAGAGTTGACACTAACTGAAAATCATATGGTTTTTGTTTGTTCTACCATCTCTAGGAAAGTCTCGAGATGTTTTACCCGATGCAGTGCAATGCATTAAAACGTAAATTATATCGCAGACATAAAGACAAGAAACATCTTTTCTCAGTTATAATTGGCACTTTCGCATCATTCTCCTAATTTTTTTTTTTAAGTAGTTATCTACATCTATCAAACAATAAAAGTGAGTCATTTTATTTGTTGTTGATCTTTTGCAAAAATCGCAGCGTCACAGCTGTAAGTCGCAAACTAATAATGTCATGAAAGTTTTACACGAATCTTCCGAGAGTTGACACTAACTGAAATTCATATGGTTTTTGTTTGTTCTACCATCTCTAGGAAAGTCTCGAGATTTTTCACCCGATGTAGTGCAATGCATTAAAACGTAAACTATATCGCAGACATAAAGACAAGAAACATCTTTTCTCAGTTATAATTGGCACTTTCGCATCATTCTCCTAATTTTTTTTTTAAGTAGTTATCTACATCTATCAAACAATAAAAGTGAGTCATTTTATTTGTTGTTGATCTTTTGCAAAAATCGCAGCGTCACAGCTGTAAGTCGCAAACTAATAATGTCATGAAAGTTTTACACGAATCTTCCGAGAGTGGACACTAACTGAAAATCATATGGTTTTTGTTTGTTCTACCATC
This sequence comes from Pachyrhynchus sulphureomaculatus, assembly GCA_019049505.1. Taxonomy (NCBI): domain Eukaryota; kingdom Metazoa; phylum Arthropoda; class Insecta; order Coleoptera; family Curculionidae; genus Pachyrhynchus; species Pachyrhynchus sulphureomaculatus. Next base: position 68,382,937 of record CM032450.1, on the reverse strand, counting down.
TCTAGGAAAGTCTCGAGATGATTCACCCGATGTAGTGCAGTACATTAAAACGTAAATTATATCGCAAACATAAAGACAAGAAACATCTTTTCTCAGTTATAATTGGCACTTTCGCATCATTCTCCTAATTTTTTTTTTAAGTAGTTATCTACATCTATCAAAAAATAAAAGTGAGTCATTTTATTTGTTGTTGATCTTTTGCAAAAATCGCAGCGTCACAGCTGTAAGTCGCAAACTAATAATGTCATGAAAGTTTTACACGAATCTTCCGAGAGTTGACACTAACTGAAAATCATATGGTTTTTGTTTGTTCTACCATCTCTAGGAAAGTCTCGAGATGATTCACCCGATATAGTGCAATGCAATAAAACGTAAATTATATCGCAAACATATAGACAAGAAACATCTTTTCTCAGTTATAATTGGCACTTTCGCATCATTCTCCTAATTTTTTTAAAGTAGTTATCTACATCTATCAAACAATAAAAGTGAGTCATTTTATTTGTTGTTGATCTTTTGCAAAATCGCAGCGTCACAGCTGTAAGTCGCAAACTAATAATGTCATGAAAGTTTTACACAAATCTTCCGAGAGTTGACATTAACTGAAAATCATATGGTTTTTGTTTGTTCTACCATCTCTAGGAAAGTCTCGAGATTTTTCACCTGATGTAGTGCAATGCATTAAAACGTAAATTATATCGCAGACATAAAGACAAGAAACATCTTTTCTCAGTTATAATTGGCACTTTCGCATCATTCTCCTAATTTTTTTTTTAAGTAGTTATCTACATCTATCAAACAATAAAAGTGAGTCATTTTATTTGTTGTTGATCTTTTGCAAAATCGCAGCGTCACAGCTGTAAGTCGCAAACTAATAATGTCATGAAAGTTTTACACGAATCTTCCGAGAGTTGACATTAACTGAAAATCATATGGTTTTTGTTTGTTCTACCATCTCTAGGAAAGTCTCGAGATTTTTCACCTGATGTAGTGCAATGCATTAAAACGTAAATTATCTCGCAGACATAAAGACAAGAAACATCTTTTCTCAGTTATAATTGGCACTTTCGCATCATTCTCCTAATTTTTTTTTAAGTAGTTATCTACATCTATCAAACAATAAAAGTGAGTCATTTTATTTGTTGTTGATCTTTTGCAAAAATCGCAGCGTTACAGCTGTAAGTCGCAAACTAATAATGTCATGAAAGTTTTACACGAATCTTCCGAGAGTTGACACTAACTGAAAATCATATGGTTTTTGTTTGTTCTACCATCTCTAGGAAAGTCTCGAGATGATTCACCCGATGTAGTGCAATGCAATAAAACGTAAATTATATCGCAAGCATATAGACAAGAAACATCTTTTCTCAGTTATAATTGGCACTTTCGCATCATTCTCCTAATTTTTTTAAAGTAGTTATCTACATCTATCAAACAATAAAAGTGAGTCATTTTATTTGTTGTTGATCTTTTGCAAAATCGCAGCGTCACAGCTGTAAGTCGCAAACTAATAATGTCATGAAAGTTTTACACGAATCTTCCGAGAGTTGACATTAACTGAAAATCATATGGTTTTTGTTTGTTCTACCATCTCTAGGAAAGTCTCGAGATTTTTCACCTGATGTAGTGCAATGCATTAAAACGTAAATTATCTCGCAGACATAAAGACAAGAAACATCTTTTCTCAGTTATAATTGGCACTTTCGCATCATTCTCCTAATTTTTTTTAAGTATTTATCTACATCTATCAAACAATAAAAGTGAGTCATTTTATTTGTTATAAGCAAAAGTTTTTAATGATACATGTTCAGACAATTTTAATGTAAAATTTATCTTATCTCCACCTCTATTAATTTATAATTAATTACTTATAACAGATGATGTTGGGTGAAAACCCTTTTAAAGCCGACCAAAATTGTGATGAATTGTTCAAACGGACAGAGGGTACTTGAAACTACGAACATTTTTATTACTGGTGCACCTCCTGGCATAATTAGAGTATTTAGGGTACAAAAAAAGTATATAAATATAATTTTATATTATTTTTAGGCTTTACACCCATTTAGTAAAAAAATCAAGAATATGTAATATAAGCTACTGCCAAAAAACTGAGACGCTTTCTCTAAAAAATGATTTATGTAATTTAATTTTCTATTAATTTCCTACCATAACAGTAAACCAGAATACCTTGGTGTGTACAACAATGTTGGTCAGAGAAATGATTCACTATTTATCAAAACCCACATTAATTATTTTTATTAAAAAACACATGGTCATTTTTTTAGAATTTGACAATAGTGAATTTTCTATCAATTCGTCGGGAATTGTCTGAGGAAATGACTTTAATTCATCAAGAATCCAATATTAAACAACATACAAGGAGTTAGGCGAAATAAATTAATGTGAAAGTCTTTAAAATATTGTTGTTAACTTCCAAATTGTATATTTTTACCAGGTGTACAAGTATGAAATGCGGATTTTAGACAACAGATGGTGCACCAATGCAGTTTGTGCTATAAAGATTTGACACTGCGCCATTTTGCCGTGTCATCAACAAGTGTCAGACGCGCACGAGTGATAAATTGGAAAAGTGTGTGCATAATGTTGTGTTGTTGTGTTCAATATGTCGAAATTTATACCAAACAAAGAGCATTCGCGGACAGCATCAATTTTTTGTTTTCATTTGAAGAAAACTGCTGTTGAATCATACCGATTACTTCGAGAAGCTTATGGTGAACATGCTCCATCGCAAGATACGTGTGAACGATGGTTTCGGTGTTTCAAAAGTGGTGACTTCGATGTTGCAGACAAGGAACGTGGAAAAACCGCCAAAAAAAATACGAAGATGTGGAATTGCAAGCATTGTTGGACGAAGATGATTCGCAAACACAAAAACAACTCGCTAAGTAATTGGGCGTTAGTCAACAAGCTGTTTCCAATCGGCTACAAGAGATGGGAAAAATTCAGAAGACCGGTAGATAGGTACCACATGAGTTGAACGACAGGCAAATGGAAAAGCGCAAAAACACGTGGACATTTTGCTTGCTCGGTACAAAAGGAAGTAGTTTTTGCATCATATAGCTACAGGGGATGAAAATTGGATTTATTTTGAGAATCCCAAGCGCAAAAAATCATGGATAGACCCAGGCGCACCATCCACATCGACCGCAAGACCGAATCGCTTTGGCAGAAAGACGATGCTCTGTTTGGTGGGACCAGAGGGGCGTGGTCTATTATGAGCTGTTAAAACCTGGGGAAACGGTTAATACTAAACATTACCAACAACAATTGACCGATTTGAACCGTACGCTGCTTGAAAAAAGGCCAGAATACCGAAAGAGGCAACAAAAAGTCATTTTTCTTCATGACAATGCTCCATCACATACGGCAAAACCAGTTCGCGACACGATGGAGGCCCTCAGCTGGGAAGTTCTACCCCATGCGGCTTACTCACCAGACTTGGCTCCTTCCGATTATCATTTTTTGCATCGATGGGTCACGCACTTGCTGAGCAGCGCTTTGGGTCGCACGAAGATGTGAAAAAATGGCTCGATGAATGGTTCGCAGCAAAAGGGGAAGATTTTTACTGGCGTGGTATTCACAAATTGCCCGAAAGATGGGAAAAATGTATAACAAGCGATGGAGCATAATTTGAATAAAACACTTTTCATTATTCTTCCGAATTTAACATGTTTTTTTAGAAAAAAAATCCGCATTTCATACTTGTACACTTGGTAGTATTTTGTACCAACGGGATCAAAGCGGCGCCCTTAATCATTCTTTATGCTTCGATACAAGTGCGCCCTCTTCTGGCCTTCTAAATAACGTGGCCGCAGTAGCGATATCACTAATCCCGGTTGTTGCAGAGCCACGACTGCTGGTTTTTGAAGTGATTCCCTGTTCCTTAGAAGATCGTACGTATCTCGGAACCAGCAATATTGTGGCCTTGGTACGATATTTTACAATAATAATAAGCAATCCAACCAAGTCCAACTTCAAAGCAGAACGGGAAGCACACTGAGATTGCTAACTTTGATTTTGGCGTTTCACTAAAACACTACATAACTTATAACTAGAGACCGGATTATATGCATTTGCATATTTTCATATGCATTTGCATATTTAGACCATTCTCACCGATTATTGCATATTTTACCCAAAATCTAGTAATGATGCATATTTTCCCTATATTTACAATATTTCTCGGTATTACTAGGCAATTGAATTGCTCAGGGTATTGTTAATGTCATCGATTAGGTTATAGTGTCAAGGGAATACCCAAAACTACGACGGCATTTTATTCCTTTGTTTCTTGGTCGGGATATTAAGTGATAAGTAGATAGTTTCTAAGAATATTTGTTTGAGCGAACCGATGAGAAGCATGGATTGAAGCTGTACTATTTTACAATGAACATTTCGAGGCCATCAAAGGTTAGTAAATGACTTCGATAGTGCAGAGGCTATGGCAGTTCGTCCATCCAAGGAAGCATTTAACGATTCTGATATTAAAAAAAAAACATAGCTTTGATTAGCACTTACTTTTCCCACATACCTGCGGGTATTAAAAAGCTTGAAACTCGAGGTTTGGCGTTGACCGAATCAATTTAGTTAATGAATAAAATCCGTCAAATAAACTCCACATTGCCAGATGTATTCCCGCGTAGAGTTAAAGAAAAGTTTGAAAACATTTTGTGCAATAATCCAGGCTTTGAACCTTTTTGTCAAATTAATAGTTTTATTAATGGGACGGGTGAACTTTTGCCAAAAACAATAAGTGCTAACATACCACCCAAATTCAAATACTGCCCAGTTACCTCAGTGGATGTGGAACGGTCTTTTTCCACTTATAAAAGTATTTTAAGTGATCAAAGACACAATCTTACTACCCAACATTTGGAACAATACCTTATTGTTTACGTGTACAAGAATACAAATGTTAAATAACTTTAAAAAATGTTAAATAATTGTTAATTAAATTTAAACATCGTCGATAACTTGTTAATTTTATGCTGATTTTGAAATAAAAAACTAAAAATTACTACTTTCATTATTATTTAATATTGCATATTTTGACCCTTTTCATGCATATTTTAAGCATTTTTCATGCATATTTGCATGATATTTCAAGAATTTTATGTTGCATATAATCCGGTCTCTAATAATAAGCAATCCAACCAAGTCCAACTTCAAAGCAGAACGGGAAGCACAGTGACATTGCTAACTTTGATTTTGGCGTTTCACTAAAACACTACATAACTTATAACAATCTAAAACGTATCCAAATATAGCAAGTAACATTTACCAGCCAAGAAAATACCAATAGTGATCATTTAAAATTACCCAGAAAACGGACAAAGCACCTAAAGCCAATGGATTTTATAGCTCTTCATGTCTGCAATCGCAGCAAAACTTTTTATAGTCTCACATTAAAGAAAAAATTAAAAAAAGAAAATTACAATAAAAAAGTTAAAATGAAACATACAACTGGAGTGCATAAAACACGTCCATTCGTGCAGCTGGCGCAAAGCAGTCAGAACTGAAGAAAACTGGGTAATTGGCTTGGGTAATTGAATTCCACTAATCACATTTTGCTGCAAGTTATTTTTTAGCGTGAGAAAGTCAAATCCAGTACTTATTTCAGAAATATGTGTTGGCAAAGGAAGTATTGGGTAAATCTCTACCGATTTTTATAAAAAAAAAATATGCGTGTTACATGATTTATGACAGAACTAGCTGTGCCCCCGCGGCTCCACTCGCGTGGACTACAGAATTATTATTTAGGTTTTTTTTTTGCAAGAGAGCGCGCTAGCGGCAAACTTTTTTCCAACTTGATTCAGTATTATTGTCACTGCTTATTCCTTACGTTACCTAACGTAATAAAATATATACTAAAACCTGACCAAAGAACATACAGCCTTGACCAAAAGTATTAGGCACCCCTAATAAACACGTGAAACTCATAAAATATTTAAAAAAAAGACTAATTGTTTTAACAATACTAAAGACGGCGCTGTCAAAAGCTAACTTAAACAATAGACAATCTCTTTTACAGGTCCATAAAACACCTGGCCCACAATATTGCGATAAAGAGTCTTTTGAAAAATACTTTTAATGTTTTATCAGTCTCTTTTTACTACTTGTAGTGTCAAGAACCTTCCGTGCGTGTTTTATTTCTGAACTGGACATTCTTATATTTGGGAAATGACTAAGAAAAGTGAGCTTAGTATCGAAAAACGAATTAAAATTCAAACCCTACATGAACAAGACAAGTCCCAAGTAGAAATAGCCAAGTTAGTGAAATGTTCTAGGTGCGCAGTGCAATGTGCTATAAAAAGGTTTGTGGAGACTGGCTCCCATGCCAACAAAATGAGAACGGGCAGAAAACGTAAGACTAATGAGCGACAGGACAGAAAACTCATCCGCGAGTCTATTAAAAATCGAAAAAAACATCATCTGAGCTCGCTGCAACTCTGTCGGAAGAGATTGTGGTGCCGATTAGCTCTCGAACGGCTGGATTAAGAGGGTGCAAAGCTAGAAAGAAGCTTTGGCTTTCAGAGACCAATGGGAAGAGACGCTTAGAGTGAAATCTGAAGCACCAACATTTTAGCGAAGAGGATTGATTGGTCTAATGTATGGTCCGACGAATCCAACTTTGAGGTAAGTTTTTATATGATTTATTTTAACAAATAACTACATACAATTACTCTTGATTTAATCCGTTTTAGTCAAAATAATAACTAATTTTTTAATTGAGTATTTTTAGTGTTCCGTACGGAACACTTATAAGATCACTTCGGTGTCTGTCGGTCCGTCTGTCACACCCGATTTTCTCCGAAACTATTTGTCATAGAAAGTTGAAATTTGGTAATAATATAGGAATTGATGGCCTCATCAGAGCCATGTAGTTTTGAAAGTTAAATTTTGACTTAAGGGGTTAGTTTTGGGGGTGAAATCGGAAGTGAAAAAAAAAAATTTTTACTAGGTAATCGAGTGTGGTGTCAAATGAAAGCTTGTGAAAACACGAGTAAAAAAATATATATATATATAATGTAATACTTGCGCGCACTTTTCTTTGTATTATTTTAAAAATATCGCGAAAAATCGCTGTCCACCCGCCTTATCTCGAAAAGTACTTATCAAAAAATTTTGAAAAAATTCTGGAATATTCTCCACGGGGTGTAGATTGAACGAAAATTATCACGAGTGCATTACCTTTAATAATTTATCTGATATATAAAAAAACAAAAATTTCAAGGTCATCAGATTTCAGTAAAGATTGGAAACAAACTTTGTTGAAAACTCATTTGAGGTGTGTTTTGTGAAGTCACTGATCATTTTATACCTCTGTAACCAAATTTTTTATTTGAAAAGCAATCAACGTACGGAACACTAATTGCGCAAGTTCAACTTGCACTTGACCGGTAATTTCTATTCTTACAGCTATTCGGAACGTCAGGTGTGACATTCGTGAAGCGGCGTGTCGGCGAGGAATGCCATCCAGATTGCGTGGTACCTACTATAAAACACGGAGGATGCTGCATTATGATCTGGGGTTGCATGGCTGCTAAAGGTGTCGGCGAAATGTTCGTTTGTGAAGGCCGCATGAACAGCCAAAAGTATATAAATGTACTAGAAACTGTACTGATGCCTTCGCTAACGCGCATTATTGGCGACACTAATTTAGACGACATCAAAGATAGTGCACCTTGTCATAAATCAGTGGCTACGATGCGCTGGTTTAGAGACAATAACGTTGTCTTGTTGGATTGGCCGGCGCAGTCTCCAGATCTAAACCATATCGAGCATCTTTGGGGTATTCTGAAGCGAAAGATACGAGAGCAAAGCATAACATCAAAAGCAGCGCTAAAAGCGCTTTGATGGATGAGTGGGATGCCATAAGTACAACTGAATGTACTAGGCTTGTACGCAGCATGCCCCAAAGAATTGCTGCTGTAATTAAAGCTACGGGCGGACACACCAAATATTAAATTATTTCATAACTTTACCTCAATATACGATTTTACAAAACATACGAATTTAATTTTTTACCCTGAAACACAAGAAATGAAGTAAATTCTAGGGTGCCTAATACTTTTGGCCAAGGCTCTATGTATGAATTAAAAAAAAAAAAAAAGGTAAATCGGATAAGTGGTTCTCGAGTGATCAACGCACTAACGGACCGAGAGACGTTGCGTTTTATAATATATATGGATATGCCTTGCAGGCAGAGAAGTATCCTAAGTCATGATGTGGTTTACTCAAATTGTGCACATTTATGTATATTGAGTTACACTTTACACAGTACAGTTTACAATCACAAGGGAGTTAAAAAAGTTTTTTGTGCCGGTGGGATTCGAGTTCACAATCTGAGAGTACACTTTACTAATTAAACAATAGCACCGGCATATCTTAGCCTGGTAGTGGGAGATCTCCTGGGAAATAATAAAAAATAACATAATTTAAATTCCTTGACTCTGAAAAATCCAAAAAAGGATATGACAGAGAGGAGCCTAGGCCGCGCAAGATTTGGCACTACAAATCTGCTAAATGGGAAGATCTCATGGAATACTTTCGAACTTTCCCTAGGATGGACGTTTGTTTTCGATTCGATAACCCATCTGACTGCGCCAGGGAGGTCTCCGATGTTATTTTGGCCGGTATGGAAGCTTACATCCCTTTTTCGAAGAAATGCTCCTCCAACGGCAAGCCTTGGTTCGACCGAAAATGCAAAGAAGCTGTTGCTTCTAAACATATTGCCTACCGACAATGGCGTGAAAATCCTAACACCGTAAATCGAAACATCTTTGTTCATGCCCGGAACAGATGCAAGGGAATTATCGACGAAACCAAGGAGGCACACAATCAACGAATTAGAAACAAACTTCTCGCTTGTCCCAACAATTCCAGGTCCTTTTGGACAGTCGCTAAGGCAGTTAGTCAAAATTTTACCAAATCCACCATACCACCACTCACACGGCCAGATAATTCCATTGCAACCACACCTGTTGAGAGAGCGAACTTGTTGGCTGAACTTTTTGCTTCACATTCTACTGTCGATTTCCAAGGAAAAACACCACCTACTATTCCCATATTGCAGTCAAGGATGCCCGATGTTGTCTTCAGACAGCGCATCATAAAGCGTATTTTAATGAAGCTAGATGCTATCAATCAGCATCTTCTAAAATATCTTGAACGATTCAATATTATTAGCGATCACCAATATGGTTTTCGTAAACATAGATCAACAGGAGATCTTCTGACTTATGTAACACATGTTTGGAACAACGCAATTGAACACTTTGGAGAATCTCGAGCGGTTGCTCTTGACATATCCAAGGCATTCGACCGTGTTTGGCACGATGGACTGTTGGCTAAGTTACGCTCTTATGGTATGTCTGAAAGGTTCTGTTTGTGGCTCTCATGTTTCCTCAGAGAGCGTTCTTTACGAGTGGCGGTCGACGGATTTCTTTCTAACACCCTCACTATCAACGCTGGTGTGCCCCAGGGCTCCATACTGTCTCCTACTTTCTTTCTCATTTACATTAACGATCTGCTGGAAAAGACCGGGAATCCAATCTATAGCTTTGCAGATGACAGTACGCGACTTGTCTCTTCATTCGCCTTGAACGCTCGGACATCGGCTGCTCAGGCGAATGTCCGCAGACAGCAGGAGGTCGTTCAACTGAACAAAGACCTGGGAAGAAATTCTATCTTGGGGTGACAGTAACCAAGTGGAATTTAGCGCTACAAAAACCCAAGCGGCAGTTTTTTCTAAAAAAGTTAACGTTGCTGAACCCGACATAGTTATGTCGGGGCACTCCATTCCCCTAGCATCGTCGCTCAATTTGTTGGGCGTTAGTTTGGGAGCAAATATGTCTTGGCATGAACATGTTGCAGGCATAGCAAGGAGAGCTTCTCAAAAGTTGCGAATATTATTTAGAACCAGAAAGCTTTACACCCCACAACTGTTAATTCTTTACAAAGCCCAAATTCGACCAACTATGGAATACTGCTCCCACGTTTGGGGCTCCGCTCCCAAACATACACTGTATTTGTTGGATTCTGTTCAGAGAAGAGCGGTCCGTCTGATTGGGGACCCGGAATTGACCGGCGGCCTTGATTCGCTGGAACATCGAAGAACGGTTGGCGACTTGAGTCTGTTCTACAAGTATTTTCATGGAAAGTGTTCGAAGGATGTAGCCCGCTTAATTCCTCCCAAAGCGGTGCATGTTAGAAATACACGTCGCGCTGGTGCTTCGCATCCGTATGAGGTTCAGCTTGTTACTCCGCGTACAACGCTTTTCAAGCAATCTTTTATATGGAGAACGTCATCCCTTTGGAATAATTTGCCCAGCGCTGTGTTTCCCACCGAGTACAATTTACAGCGATTCAAGAACAACGTGAATCGCTTTTTCCGCACTCGTGCCGCTCCTGGAGCGCTTTAGGGACTTCCCTGCAGCACGTGTGCTAGACCAATAAAAAAAAAAATAAATAAATAAAAATAAAACACAATATATTCAAAGCCACCCCTCTAACCCCCTTCCTTTTATCCATTTATCTGCCTATGACTATTCTAATTTATTCATTATCTAAACCAATAACCGGTCAAGTGTAAGTCGGACTTGCGCAATTAGTGTTCCGTATGTTGATTGCTTTTAAAATAAACATTTCTATTACGGAAGTAAAAAATGATCAGTGACTTCTAACACATATCCCAAGTGAATTTTCAACAAAGTTTTTTCCGATATTTACTGAAAACTGATGACCTTGAAATTTTTTGTTTTTTTATATATCAGATAAATTATTAAAGGTAAGGCACACATGATAAATTTCGTTCAATCGGTACTTTTCGAGATAAGGGGGGGGCAGCAAGTTTTCGCAATTTTTTAAAAATAATACAAAGAAAAGTATGCGCAAGTGTTACATTATATATATTTTTGAACTCGTCTTTTTACAAGTTTTCATTTGACACCCCACTCGATGACCTGGTAAAAAAACTTTCACTTCGGATTTCACCCCCTAAAACTAACCCCTTAACTCAAAATTTAGCTTTCAAAACTATACGGCTCTGATAAGGCCATCAATTCCTATATTAGCACCAAATTTCAACTTTCTGTAGTAAATAGTTTCAGAGGAAATCGGGTGTAACCGATAGACAGACGGACGGACGGACACTGAAAAAAAATTCTCAAAACACCCACCTCTTTCACTCCTTTCCCGTGAAACAATATCGCTAAAAAATCATAGGTTCCATTCCTACTTCAAGTATTATATGTGTACCGAATTTGAAATTTATATATCACTTAGACTGATGGAAATGGGAAACTATGTATTTTGTGGTCTAGGTACACTGAAACGTGAAGAAATACGAAAATCTCGAAGGGTAATTTTTTTATGGATACAACTTTCCTCTTTAGAAAGGGAAGTGATTACCCATTACTTTCCTATGAAACACACATTTCTAAAATAAATACTGAATTTAACTTTCTCACACTAATGAATAACAATGTAAATATTACCAGTTGATATTTTAACTTATACTAGGGATACCTTACGGTTAGATATTAACAACAAAATAGTTCAGCAGAAAAAAAGACTTTGAAGACAACCGAAACCGGACATTCTCCCCTATATATTACTTAAAAATATGGAAAAAATAACATAATTTTCTGATGCCTCGACCACCAGAACCCTAAAAAAAGAAATATACCAATTCAAAGCAATCTCTAGTACTGTATATATATCAAATTTAAATCCTGATCCTGAAATACACAGAAATGTAAAAATCTCAAAACTGATTATTTTCACAAATACATACTTCCCTCTAGTGAGAGAAATACATATGTAGATGTAAATATAACTGAGAGAAAATTAAAATAAAATAAGAGTATAAAAATTTAAATGTGCTGAAATTTTTTAGAAAACTGACTTCAAAATGCATGTAAAATTCTTAGTTTGAAGCAAAATGAATTTCCATTTATAGGTTAGGGTTCTGAGAGAAAGATATTGATTGCTTATTACTAAATTCAACAACTCTATAATTAGGTACAAAATGCTGTTTAAGCATAATTAGAAATAACAGTACTATATATACAAACATAAAAGCGGACAATTGTATTATTTCAAAACTCAAATCTGCCTTAGATTTATAATTCATTCCCATAAAAATATTTTTTTGTAATTAAGCTTGTACCTATTTAATTGTTTTCTTGTGAAGAAATGATATTCAGAAAGATAAGTTTACATAATATACTTTTTATGATACCTACATGTAATATTAGGACAATCATGAGATGAAATTTACATAGAAGTTCTGTGATTAATAAATTTTTAATTGAACATTGAGTAGGTAAGTTAAGGTTAATGTTGACTAGGTAAGTTATTATTTACTTTAACAGGAACTGAATTTACTGAAGCTAATTTTAAGGTAAAAAAAAAACAATATTCTCTTGCTGCTTAAGTGAAAGTGTTTGGACACACAAATAACTGCAAAAAATTCTTAATCATTGACCGTTAAAATTCTTTGAAATTTTTGCAGACCTCTGATAAAATTTTTTATATTTTTAGCAAGAATAGACAATACCTAAATAGGATGTTTTAAACCGTCTGTACTGTTCGTACATTTATAAAAGTTTATTATAGTTTGACAGGAAAACATAACCTTTTTTTAGTACGTCTTGTATACACAAAAAAACGGCAGATATAAAATATTTATGACAAAAAAAATGTTTTCCACAGATACCCCCAAAGTAAAAAGCTGTAGGTAGTGACTTACCATCGGTCCTTTTTATGTTAATACTTAGCCCGACTTGAAGATATCCAGCTGGCATTTCCATACTAATCTGTCGCAAATTGAGAACAATCACGTTTTTTCAACTACCTTATAATAATTTAAATATAACTAAGTATATACAATAAATTCTAAAACGTTCAACTTTTTTGGTTCCGCTGTTCAACTGACACATTCATTAAAACGTACGGTACGCCAGAAATGTAAAAAGACAGATGAAGTACGCACGCGCAGATGTCTAAATTCCAGCGCCAATTTTAAATTTAAAAATATAACCGTCTAGAGATATTCATGATTAATCGGCAGCTTTATTGTTTTGCTTTTATTATAGAAGAATCTTTAATTAGTTTTATGTAACTAAACTGTGGTTTCCGGCTATACACATGTTATCAAATAAGATAGTTTATAATAAAACTTCTGTATCGATTTTTCTTTTCGTTTGAATTGTCATGGTAACAGTTATAGTAAACCAAAGTAATTATACGATTTTTATTAATTGATAACAGTACCTATTGTTGCTCATAATATTTCAGTAATTCATTTGAGGAAATAATAGGTATTTATTAATTTTGTTTATACGACTTTGTCACAAAAAAATATTGTTGAATTCTTCAAAATGGATATTAAATCACCGCTATTTTTATTTAATTTACATTTCATCTCTAAATTTATAATTATAATTAAATTTATTCTGAAGATACGGAATATCCAAAATAATTATCATTTTTATAAATAATTTGTAACTACGTTACAAAAATATTCCTATATTTAAACAGCCCGATTTACTATTTATCTCCGTACTAATAGAGTACTGCATTAGCAATAGATTTGTGCTTTTATCCTTTAGAGAAATATTTTAAAACTATATGGTAATGACCATAAATCGATTATGCAACCAAATTTATAAAAAGAAGTAATGTGGGTTGCCGCCACTAGAACTTAAAGTATTTTTTGGCGGCTACTAGACTTCTGCTGAGAAATAGACGTCATTATGTAATGTAGATAATCTGGTTACATAGTCATTTATCACTAGAGCAGCTGACAGGTTTTTCACCATGCTTAATCTGTTTAAGGGGCAAAATATGCCATAGAACTGGTGAAATAGATCACCTACTTATTGTTTCTACTTTTTATTGATAGCTTTGTCTGCTACTTCGTGATAGAACATTAATAAAGTGATAATTTAACAACGTAAATTCGTACATCTTTCGGACAGAATGGAGTTTGGAAATTTTTAGATATACTTTCTTGTTAAATTACACGTCTTCAAAGTTTCAAATATGCAAATACCCTTCAGTTCCAAGAGAAAAAATAAAATCTATAGAGCAGGGGTGCTCAAACGGTCGAGCGCGATCGACAAGTCGATCGCGAGTGCTTTTTGAGTCGATCTCGAGAAAAAAATTCCGATATAGAACTATTCACAGATTTTGTTTTAGGTAACTAAAACAAAATGTAATGAATAAACTACTAAAATTTATTCGATCCACAATTAGGCCAGAATAACCCCCTCCTCACTTTCTTTTATCGTAATAACCCCCTGCTAGCGGCAAAAGGCGGCTTTATCAAAGGAACGCGCGGTACTTGTCAAAAAAAAGCCGCGTTTTTGATTCCCGCCGATTTTTCTAGAAACTTCGGGCGGCGTGTTTGACGGGAACATACGAGACTTCGTTCGCGCCGATAGAAATGTTGCGCCTGCAGGAATAAGAGTCAGTCTGAGTTGTAACTTGAAGGCGATACATCGATACAAAGTTTATTAATAAATAGTCCAAAATGAGTGCGGCGAAGAAAAGTAAAACTTATCATTTTAATAACGATTGGGAGGAAGAATTTTTTTTTTGTATGGTAAAGGATAAGTGCATTTGTCTCATCTGCCGTGCGTCATTTGCAATACCTAAACGGTTCATAAAAACTATGAAAAGGATTTTCCGTCACAGAGTGAATTATGAAAACGAAAAGTACGTGATTTGATAACTTGTTTGAAAAAAGAACAAACCATGTTCACAAGACCAGCTAAACAATCAAAAGCTGCAACGATCGCGTCATTTAAAATATCTCATATATTGGCGAAACACAAGAAACCATTTGATGATGGATTGGTTATGAAGGAAGCATTTATTGAAGCGGGTGAGACTTTATTTGGAGATTTTAAAAATAAAACAGAGATTATGTCTGCTATTAGAGAACTTCAGTTATCTCGTCCGACTGTCACAAGGCGTGTTGAAGTCATGAGTCAGGACATGGCAGATAAACTAAAACATGATATCATGGAATGTACATACTTTTCTTTACAGTTCGACGAATCCACCGATATGACAGACACTGCCCAGCTGTGTATTTTTATTCGAATGGTATTCAATGTCATGTCGGCTAAGGAAGAGTTTTTAACAATGATTCCTCTGAAAGGAAAGACCCGTGGCGAAGATATATATGACGTTTTCTTCAATTTTCTAACAAACTACAAGCTACCAATATATAAACTAGTGTGCATTACAACCGATGGAACACCAGCAATGACTGGAAACGAAAACGGTTTTGTGGCATTGAGTCGAGCTAATGATGATTTCCCTTCATTTTTCTCCTTCCATTGCATTATACATCAACAAGTTTTGTGTTCAAAAGTTCTAAACATGGAGGAGATTATGGGCATTGCAATAAAAATTGTGAATTCTATCCGTGCACGTAGCTTGCAACGACGGCTCTTTAAATTGCAGTTGGAAGATAGTGAGTCAGCTGAACACACTGATTTAGTTCTTCACACGGGCGTCAGGTGGTTGAGTCGCGGAAAATTCCTAGAAAGGTTTCAAGAATTATTGCCCGAAATAACAGCTATTCTGGACGAAAGAGATGATGACACTCAGATGCTGAAAAACGGAAAATGGCTGACTGATTTGGCATTTTTGACAGACATCACAATGCATTTAAACACCATTAATTTGAAGCTTCAAGGTAAAGGAAAAACTATTATTGAGATGATTAGCGTAATAAACGCATTCAAAAGTAAATTGCAACTTATGATAGATCAACTGAAAAGAAAGGATCTGAAGAATTTTCCGTCTTTGAAAGCAAGGATTCCTCAGTTGAATTATGATATTTATGAGGCAGAATTATCAAATATTTCGGGCCAATTCGAAATACGTTTTTATGATTTCAGTAAATTGGCAAATATCGCATCATTTATGAGTTATCCTTTTTCCTTTTTCGTGTAAAAACATTGAGGAATTAGCTACTGAAATAGCAAGTCAGTTTAACATGGACTCATGTTCTGTTGAAAATGAGTTAGTGCAGATTATATCAGATATACATCTCAAAGCCACAGCATCTGATACAAAATTCTGGTGTTTTATATCTGAAGATAAATATCCGAATCTAAGACAAATCGCCCTTCAACTGACGGCAATGTTTGGGTCAACTTACTTGTGCGAGTCTGCATTTTCTGAAATGAAGATAATTAAGTCAAAATATCGCAATCGACTAACTGACGAACATATGTCATCATGCTTGCGATTAGCACTCGGTAATTACGTACCATCTTATGAAAAGTATGCTGAGGACATGCAGTGCCACGCTTCAACACCCAAAGTCACTCTTTAGTTAAGTTTAGACACTAGAACCCGTTTGTTTTGTAAGAACCAATAAACTCGCAATTTTGAATAATTATGAGTTTTTTCATTGCCATTTTAGAGCAGACCTACACTTACCTTGACTAAAAAAATGCATATTATGCGGAAAACTAATATCTTTGCCACGATACACCCTACCTAGACGACAATCCTGCATCACACTTACTTGCAGCCTCTCAGAGTCGATCGATCGTAGTCTAACAATATTGAGGTAGATCGCCAGCAGTTCAAGTTTGAGCACCCCTGCTATAGAGTATAATACTCACCAAAATAAATCACTTTGGCTGCATAAAATTTTAACTATATGAGATAGGGGCTACTGAAATTATATAAAATTTTAAATGTAGTCCTAGAGAACATTTAACGTAATATACATATGATACCTACTTTAATAATTCATTTTTTTATGGGTTTAGCACACGTGTTGCAGGGAAGAAGTCCCTAAAGCGCTACAGGAGCGAACGTGTGCGGAAAAAGCAATTCACGTTGTTATTGAATCGCTGTAAATTGTACTCGGTGGGAAACACAGTCCTAGGCAAATTATTCTAAAGGGAAGATGTTCTCCATATAAAAGACTGCTTGAAAAGCGTTGTACGAGGAGTAACAAGCTAAACCTCATACGGATGTGAAGTATTAGCGCGACGTGTACGTCTAACATGCACCGCTCTGGGAGGAATTAAGCGGGCCACATCCTCCGAACACTTTCCATGAAAATACTTGTAGAATAGGCTCAAGTCGCTAACCGTTCTTCGATGTTCCAGCGAATCAAGGCCGCCGGTAAGTTCCGGGTCTCCAATCAGACGAACAGCTCTTCTCTGAATAGAATCCAACAAATGCAGTGTATGTTTGGGAGCGGAGCCCCAAACATGGGAGCAGTATTCCATAGTTGGTTGAATTTGAGCTTTGTAAAGAATTAGTGTAAAGCTTTCTGGTTCGAAATAATATTCCCAACTTTTGAGAAGCTCTCCTTGCTATGCCCGCAACATGTTCATGCCAGGACATATTTGCTCTCAAATTAACGCCCAACAAATTGAGTGACGATGTTAGAGGAATGGAGTGCCCCGACATAACTATGTCGGGTTCAGCAACGTTAACTTTTTTAGAAAAAACTGCCGCCTGGGTTTTTTGTAGCGTTAAATTCCACTTGGTTACTGTCACCCCAAGATAGAATTTCTTCTTGGTCTTTGTTAAGTTGAACGACCTCCTGCTGTCTGCGGATATTCGCCTGAGCAGCCGATATCTGCAAAGCTGTAGATTGGATTCTCGGTCTTTTCCAGCAGATCGTTAATGTAAATGAGAAAAAGAGTAGGAGACAGTATGGAGCCTTGAGGTACACCAGCGTTTATAGTGAAGCTGTTAGAAAGAAATCCGTGGACTGCCACTCGTAAAGAAGGCTCTCTGAGAAAACATGAGAGCCAGAAACAGAACTTTTCAGACATACCATAAGAGCGCAACTTAGCCAACAGTCCATCGTGCCAAACACGGTCGAATGCCTTGGATATGTCAAGAGCAACCGCTCGAGATTCTCCAAAGTGTTCAATTGCGTTGTTCCAAACGTGTGTTACATAAGTCAGAAGATCTCCTGTTGATCTATTTTTACGAAAGCCATATTGATGATCGCTAATAATGTTGAATCCTTCAATTCTTCATTGATCTTGGAGCTTGTCGCTACCATTTGTAATATTGCAAAAGAGGTGAAAAATTACTCTATACACCAAAAAAGAATAGACAGAGTATCTTATTCACAGCATCGTTCCTCGGCAAATCAATGATCCATAACAAACTTCAATAAGAGCGTAGTGCGTAGAAAACACTGGACAGATTTCCAACCCTATTTTACGGAAAAAAATACCGTATTCTGCGTCGGTGCAGCGCCTCTAAAATTGGAATGGTCGCACGCGTTCTGCTAGTAAAACCGGCTGTGGATACATACCGGGGTTGTCACTTATATTTGTTAATTTTAAAACAATATTGCACCTGGTTATATATAACTTATTAACGTACAAATTTAGAAAATATTCAGCGTTTATTATAAATCTGCTATTTACTTTCTTCTCTATTAACTAAAATTATACACAATAATTTTATTTCCTTAGAGGGTTTAATGTGTACTTCCTCAGATTCGACTTTTAATATAGCGAAAGCCAGAACCTTAACCTCATAAGATTTAATGTATTTATGTTTTTTTTTTTTTTTTATGGGTCTAGCACACGTGCTGCAGGGAGGTCCCTAAAGCGCTACAGGAGCGACACGTGTGCGGAAAAAGCGATTCACATTGTTCTTGAATTGCTGTAAATTGTACTCGGTGGGAAACACAGTCCTGGGCAAATTATTCCAAAGGGATGATGTTCTCCATATAAAAGACTGCTTGAAAAGCGTTGTACGAGGAGTAACAAGCTGAACCTCATACGGATGTGAAGTATCAGCGCGACGTGTATTTCTATCACGCACTGCTCTGTTAGAAATTAAACGGGCCACATCCTCCTAACACTTTCCATGAAAATATTTGTAGAACAGGCTCAAGTCGCCAACCGTTCTTCGATGTTCCAGCGAATCAAGGCCGCCGGTCAGTTGCGGGTCTCCAATCAGACGAACAGCTCTTCTCTGAATAGAATCCAACAAATGCAGTGTATGTTTCGGAGCGGAGCCACAAACATGGGAGCAGTATTCCATAGTTGATCGAATTTGAGCTTTGTAAAGAATTAACAGTTGTTGTGGAGTGTAAAGCTTTCTGGGTCGAAATAATATTCCCAACTTTTGAGAAGCTCTCCTTGGTATGCCTGCAACATGCTCATGCCAGGACATATTTGCTCCCAAATTAACGCCCAACAAATTGAGTGACGATGTTAGAGCAATGGAGTGCCCCGCCATAACTATGTCGGGATTAGCAACGTTAACTTTTTTAGAAAAAATTGCCGCTTAGGTTTTTGTAGCGTTAAATTCTACTTAGTTACTGTCACCCCAAGACAGAATTTCTTCTAGGTCTTTGTTAAGTTGAACAACTTCCCGCTGTCTGCGGACACTCGCCTGAGCAGCCGATGTCCGACATACCACAAGAACGTAGCTTAGCCAACAGCCCACTGTGCCAAACACGGTCGAATGCCTTGGATATGTCAAGAGCAACCGCTCGAGATTCTCCAAAGTGTTCAATTGCGTTGTTCCAAACATGTGTTACATAAGTCAGAAGATCTCCTGTTGATCTATGTTTACAAAAGCCATATTGATGATCGCTAATAATGTTGAATCCTTCAAGATATTTTAGAAGATGTTGATTGATAGCCTTTTTCATGACTTTCGATATTATTGAAAGCAGTGCGACTGGTCGGTAGTTATTTGGCAAGGTCTTCTTGCCTTTTTTAGGTATCGGCTGAACTGTGACACATTTCCAGCAGGAACGAAATATTCCCTTTCTGTAGGATAGGTTGAAAAGTCTACAGAAAACTGGTGTCAGTTCCTTCGCACAGTTTTTGAAAACTATGGCAGGTATTCCGTCAACGCCAGAAGCTTTTTTGGTGTCTAGCTTCATTAAAATACGCTACGTATCTTTCTAGCATGTACCGCTTTGGAAGGAGAGTAGGAAAAAAAACAAATGTATGGCTTACAAAAATGCATTTGTTATCTGAAAAACACAATCTGTGTGTAATAATTAATTTATAGAACTATACCTAGGTTATCCTAACATCTAGATGAATTTTCTTTCCTACATAACAGAGAACATAGAGATCGTAATATTAAACAACAAAGACCAAATATCTGACTGAAAACCAAAGTAACAAAGAATAATTTATACTTTTTATATCTCTATTATGTACATTCCTTAACCTTATTTGTCTTTCTTTTTTCCCCTTTTTAAGTTAATGACTAAGCAAAATTTATTTGTGACCCTTGGCTTTTATTTTAATGACACCCTGTGTTATTGAAATTAATATTTTTTTTGGAGGAAGATTACGTCCTTAATGAAAGCATTAAAAAGCAACTCATAGTACAACAATAAATATTAATTCGTACAAGTATCGAATAATTATAAAAGTAGACAAATATGGCCATTATCCTAAATGAACTTCTAAGTCCAGTTGATCCCAACTGCAAACAGCCAAAGAATTTCATTCTTAAACTAGAAACTAGATAATAACAA
Organism: Pachyrhynchus sulphureomaculatus; assembly: GCA_019049505.1. Classification (NCBI taxonomy): domain Eukaryota; kingdom Metazoa; phylum Arthropoda; class Insecta; order Coleoptera; family Curculionidae; genus Pachyrhynchus; species Pachyrhynchus sulphureomaculatus. The sequence continues at coordinate 68,362,392 of CM032450.1, read as the reverse complement.
AATAATATAAATAAGTAAGATTAAATTAGATCAAATTTGCCCACCAAACTACAATTTTAAGTTGTTTTCCTTACAAATTTTCACATCTTTCAGGTAAGTTAAAAATTAACAAAACTTACTGAATCTTTAGGGGATTATAAACATTTTTACAGATTAAGTTTTCAAAAAACTTTGAAGATTCATAAAATGATTAGCGTTAAGTATAATTTTGTCGCCCTTTTAGTAATAACGTCGAAACCACGGGTGCAGACAAAAACTTCTACCAGGTTTTAGTCAGTAGAACAGCTAGAGGAGGGGTTGCGAGGATATATGCTACCTCGTTACTTCAACCGAAACATATCGCCCTCCCTAACATCGGAATTAAAAGAATGATGGAATTCGCAAAATTATCAGGCAAAAATTTAAGTTTTTTTACTTTATGTTAATTTGTTTCAATAATTTACTCATCTCAAGCTGAAACAAATTTTCATTATCGTCTGTTATGATGTTGCCGATAATGATGCAAACAAATTCTAAAAAGTTGCCGTGTACTTTTTTAAAAATCATTAATGTTGCTTTTTTTCCATAAAAAAAAAACCGCACTTCAGATTCATCTACTTACCCCCCCTTCTTTAGGACTATGACCACAGGTTTTAGCATCCAAAACAATTAAATGAAATAAAAATGTTTATCAATTTTCCCTATTTGAACAAAATTTTACTGTTTGTTAAATAAAGTGGAAATCTTAACAAAAAACTTCGTTTCATTTCTATTAATTTAGAATGAAAGTATTGGCTAATGTCAAATTATAAATTATATTTAAGAGATCCCCTTTTCGTCAATAAAGCTTATTGAAGGACCATATCGTTATGTGAAAATTAAAGAGATTCAATCACAGGCCTTTCACTGGGCTACTTTTCTTCTTAGTGCAATTTTTCACGGTTATATGTAATACATCGGGTGATACGTTACTGGATCTTAAAAACGACAGTAATAAACGCCTTGATGTGTATTATTTTCTATTGTTCTAATTGGTATTCGTACGTTTTGTGATATGAACGACACCTCTTATTCTTCAGTTAAAATAATGCTAATTACGAGAAGTGCCTTTCTTAAAAATTGTACATGTCTGAATATGCATCTCTTCAAACTTTAAAAAAACGAGATTTGTAGTCTATTAAAAAATGGATTTGGAATAAGCAATCAATCAGGTATTTCAAACATTGGAGTTAAGAACGAAGTTTAACAACGTAAAAGTAGACCAAATGAATAAATGTATTGAAGATTTTGGAGTTGAGCAATCGAAAAAGAAAACTGAAGTGATCTGACTCTTCTTTGCTTATGCAGGAATATGCAATTCTGAACTGAAGAATGGGGCTCCAGGTCTAAATAATACATATGCTCCTTTTTGGTAATTCCTTTACAGTTCTGTGACTTACACAGCCCCCAACAGAGCACAGACAAGCCTTCAAAACTAAGCTTACAGCAAGCAAACATAAACACGTAAAAAATTCACTAAAAAATTAGGACAGAAGACATAGTTTGGGTGGCAACATCAGTGGGTTGATTAGTTAATTTCAATGAACTAAAAAAATACAAAATAAGAAAAATTTAAGCGGTTTTGAACCACTGTAAAACAGTAGAAAAATTTGCCAGTCTCATTCAAAGGGCAGTGTTACAAAGCCTCCAAGAACTATACCAAAATTTAACAAAATAACAAAATTCGCAGAAAAACACTTGGTGTGCTAAAATAACATATAACGAAATTGAATAGTATTTTTACTACATATACGATAGTTACTACTGAAATTACCTATTCTACTAGGTAGCATGATAATAGTTCACCTAACTAGCTAAAAAATTATCCGTTTTCAGTATTTTAAATGTAACAAAAAGAGTATGTTTTCACGTGTGTGCATAGACCTATTTATTGTTTGCAAAACGTCATTTTCCCCTCTTCATTCGTTAGGAAGTGATTAGACATCTTCTGAGCATACTAACAAGCGCTGTGAACGACTATACGACTGACGTTATCAATTTAGTACATACTTCTTTGAATGTGTCTGTTATTGTATGATCGAAGTAATGGTATTTGAGTGTTTTATTGGTGTCTTCTTCCCGGGATAGACTATAAAATTGCAAAAAAGCAATAATTACTATTGGCTTTAAAATAGTGTGCATTTTTAATATTGTAAATGGGCGGATACTCACTTTCTCGGTGTGAATCCCAGCCACCAGGATCGCGTGGTTATTTGAAAGTAGCAATACTACATTGGTATAGGAAAAGTAAGATATTAGAAGGATCTACCCTGTAGACAGGGTAGTCGGAGAACTATTTTCATGAATGACCTTTACTACAATAATTAGGGATTTCTACACACCAAGTGTCCTTCTATATATCGCTTTGAACACTGTCAAACGTGAATCGATCCTAACGTACTTTAATGGCGGGTACAGAGTAATAAAGACCATGTCGGTTCAGGAACAAACCGACTCCAGTGCCGAGTAAGAGTGACACCAAGTTAGTTAAGAACATAATACACAGCCCGCGTTTTGAGAATAGAGGGGTGCTTCCTATTCTGGCGTAGCGTAGACTGAACATATCGTACTTGTGTGGAGCACGGAAACTCCATGGCTTTGGTGGCATGTTGTCTGGACGGCTGCTCCAGTCGAGCGTAAGAAAGTCCTGAAGAAAAAACATGAATATTATTTGAAAAATATAAATTAATTTTAATATCTTTTTGAATATACTCTAAACGTTGGTTTTAAAGTTAAAAAAACGGGGGTCCTTTCAACTCCCAAAACAATCCAAATTAACCGTGTAAAACACTGGCAAGTTAACGCGTTTATTATAATCAAAAATAATGCGTCATAATAAGACTCGACAGTTACTTTATCTCCTGTAAAAGAATATATCTTAATTACTTTATCAACAAACTGCAACTATATTAGGAGACGTACAGTCGTTTGCACACGAAACGTAGTGCGTTCCAAAATCCCCGGACTAACGCTATATAGTCAGAACGTGAAATCGACTCGCGCCGCTAGGTGGCGGTACGTACATCCCTAAAAACGCTGCGAGAGAAGTTTCCTCTGTACACACGTTTGCGTAAAGGTGATTCCCTACGATTTTTACTGTGGATACGATAAAAGAACAGCGTAAGTATATGAAATTTTTGTTTTAAATTCGGGAAAAGTGCTAAACGTATGAAGTGATTCGGAGTATTTTTTTCCCATCAACAAAAAGCAATGCTTACTCAACATACGAAATTCTTTTGTTCCATCCTTTCCCAAAAATCAAAGGTAGCGTCATTCAAACAATTGTAACTCGCAAATTAATAGATAAAACGTTATGAAAATTTGACACGAATCTTCTGAGAGTTAACACTAACTGAAAATCATATGGATTTTTTGTTTGTGCTGCCATCTCTCGGAAAGTCTTGGGACTTTTCGTCTCATGTAGTAATAGTTAAGTTTAATTGAGTTAATAATACTGTGTCTTCCTATCATCCCTGCAAATACCAATATAAAAAATTGTTCTTTAATTAACGAATCTAAATAAAATTAAATAGTCTTTGATAACAAAAGAATTTGCTAATAAAAAATCTTAAATTCGCTGATAGTACGGATTAAGCAACTCATATTAAAGATAATACATATCAAATAAAAAAATCGAATATTTAATTAAACAAAGGTTAAGGTAACACCAGAAACAATGCTTAATTTAAGTAGTTATTTTCATGGGGGTAGATTACATATTTTTCCTATAAATTAGGAAGCAATAATCTACAATGTATTTCAAGATAATATTATTCACCATGAATTTGTCAAAGACTAAAGTGGTGGGAGCTGATTGTACACAAATAATAATGGACGGAAAAACTATAGAAAATGTTTCAGAATATGTATGTATATATATATATATATATATATATATATATATATATATATATATATATATATATATATATATATATATATATATATATATATATATATATTGGCCATACTATAGTTTAACAGAGAAAACCAACTTATACACTTAAGAGAAGAATCACATTAAGTTGGGTGGCCTTTGGAAAACTAAGTCACATCTTCAGCAACAAGGAACTACCGATTAATCTAAAAAAAAAGTATATGAAGCTTATGTGCTACCAGTCGCCACGTACAGACCCGAGACTGTCACTTTTGGCAGACGTAGTGCCGAAAGACTCTGCGTGACTCAAAGGGCCGTGAAGAGAGATGGGTGACAAAATGGCTTACCGCAGAGTACAAGCGCAAACATGTTGAGATCTGCCAACGCTGACTTAACCCACAATGAAGCCAGTGAACTTTTAAGCAGAATAATCAAATGGGATGAAACGTGGTCCATCAGATCGTCGATATGTTCTAGACAAAGAAGCACAGGAAGACTTGCCTAAATGGTTGTGCGACCAACCAAAAACCTTCTTCTTGGAGGTAATACGCAAGTTTGTGGACCGCTGAATCAACTGCATCGAAAAGGAAGGAGATTAATTTAATGAGTGCCATCCTGTAATCCCTGTTACTCGTTTACAACCCGTGCGATCGTTATCTGAAGTAGTCATTTCTCGAATGACCCTTCCAGTATTTTGTCAGTACTTTTTGCTGTTTATAATGAAAAAAATTTACATGTTCTTACCTCTTTGGACTCGGAATTAACATAATACGATTGCCATTCCAAATTAAGCGGAGTTCCCTGAACTACCGGGCTGTTAGGAGGAGATTTTGGGCTGCTTCTAGGAGAATCCCGTCGGGATCCTGCCAAGGAGTCCCTGCAATAGTATTTCTTATTAATCTTAAATATCAATCTCGACTATTAAAATTGAACAAAGTTCATATTTGAGAAGTTATTTACTTTTTGCTCATTGTCAATCCATTTCGGGACGGGTTTCGTTATATCATGACTCATCAGCCAAGTTAGGATCGACGAAGAAGCGACCAAAACCGAAAGTACTTATGAGAGTACTAGCGAAAAAAAAAAAACGGTACGATACAACAATTTGTATCACTGGCTGCTGTAAATCTAGTTTTGAAGGCATACCTTCCGTCTGACGGGGGCTGTTTAAAGCCAGAGACGGATAGAGGAATTGTTCGACGAGTTGCTAGCTACCGCTAGGCAGCGTGTTTGTTCGGGTTCTACCTCACGTATATAAAAATTAACGAGGAAGAACCCTAACAATCGCGCTGTCTAATTGTAATTGTTAGCAACTCTCTGAACAATTCATTTATCGGTAGCTTTAAACAGCCCGCGACAGAGGGTAAGTATGTCTTCTAAACTACGAGGGTAAATCAAATATAAATCGGATTTTTTCTAAATTAATTTTACAATAATGAAAAAATCAAAAAAAAAACTATTTTTCTACATAGTCTCCCCCGTTCAAAACAATTTTTCCCCTCTAAAAGGAAATTTGTTCATACAGTCACCGTAAAATGAAGCAAGTCGCGTCAGTAGTCAATTCCGCAGGAACGATTCTACGCCTTCGTAATTTTTGAAATGCTTGCTTCCTAATGCTTCTTTCTAAGGACCAAACAAATAAAAGTCGCAAGGCGGCAAATCCAGGCTGTAGGCCGGGTATTCCCAAAGGTTTCCTGTGCATTTGCTCCAATTTTTGTTGAGTCAACGCAGCAGTGTGGGGCCGAGTGTTGTCGTGCAGTAGTTTCATACTCTGAATTGGCATCTCTCGCCTTTTTGTCGATAAGGGAGTCTAACTTGATCGAGGAGTTGGCAGTAGTAGGCAGAGTTAACGGCTCATGGAGAAAATCAATGAGTAATATTCCCCTGTAATCCCAAGAGACGGTCATGAAATCTTTCCCAGCAGAGAGCCTAGTTTTCGCCTCCATCGGTGCGCTTTCTCCGGGTTTTGACCACTCCACGCTTGTTCTCTTCGATTCAGGAGAGTAACGGTGTATCCATGTCTCGTGACAGGTAACAAGGCGCCTCAAAAATTCTCCGTCTGCCTGATATCGTACCAAAAGCCTTTCACAAGTTCCGAGACGGATCTTAAGTCATCCGCGATAACTTTTCGTGTACTTCCGAACGATATTTCAAACTCCAAAACGATTTTAGAAATTGTCAGACGCATTTCACCATCAATAAGTTCGCGAACTGCCTTAATGTTCGAATCAATGATGCTGGTCCGAGGACGGCGAGAATGACGAAGATTTTCCACCGTTTTCCAGCCATAGGAAAATTTCTTGTGCCACTCACAAACTTTAGGTTTTCGAAAGCGTCTTTTTACCGAAATGTTTCGTCAGTCTTTGCAAAATTTCAAAATGTTTAACGTTTTCTAGCGTTAAAAACTTAATAATAATAAGTTGCTCAATCAACACTGATACCTCCAGGTCTGACAGGACGCTACTGACGATAAAATCAAACGACAGAGTCGATCGAGTGATCTCTCCCATTCCTGACACCCCTACTCAACTAATAATGGAAGGGCAACGCGATCGAATTACCTCACGAGAGTTGCAAGTAGAATTTCAGTTTATATTAGATTTACCCTCGTAGGTTTGTATACAGATACAAATTGTTGTATCTTACTGAATCTTTACTATATTATTATTCATTAAACAATGATTTGTAAAAAAAATCATTCAAAATAATCTGAATACAGTTTGGTGGCCTAAATATGAACATTTCATGTAGATTTCTGTAGAATTAAGAGTTTACCTGCATGACGATTGGTTCGATTCTTGGGCCTCTTTAAGTAAACGAAGATAGTCTTCCACAGTCAATTGTTGAGTGATAGAAGCCGGAGTACCTCCTCCTTGTGAGCATGTTGTGCCCGGAACTTCTACCCAAGATTCTAAAAACAAAAAAATCCATTATCCATTTAAAAAGTGTTAACGAAATTCATAATATAATATTAATAATGATTGTTATTCCTCTTGTCGCGTCCTAAAAGATCTATTTGTTCAACCTAAATAAAATAAGGTAAGGGTCCAAAAATGCTATTGGACACTATGATTTTCCTGGACTCCAAAAATTCTAAATAGAGCATATAACATACTATATTTGTTCCCCTTTTGTTTCCCTTAATTTTTTTTTAATTGTCGGAACTAAAAACCAGGAAAAATTCCACTACCACTGAATATTTCATGATCAATGTTAAATCTTAAGCCCTGCAGTAAATTAATTTGCAAAAAAGGTTTTAATTTCAGGAAAAGCTTTTAAAAAAGTGACCTTCATGAGATAACGGGTAAATAAAAATAACTGAAAATTTATCAGAATAACTACACGAGATATCACTTAAATTAGATAAAATAAAAAAAACTGTAGAGAGAGAATAATAGAGAAAATTTCCAATAGGACGTAGTATTTTGGCAGCCGTGGTTATTTTCAGCAAATTACCTGTAATAAATCTGTACCGATTACCTGCCTTTTAGAACCTTTGTATTGCCCCATCCAAAAAAGGATTGTTTCCTTATAATGGACGAGTTTAATAAGTAGTTTTACATTTAGTAAGATTAATAGTCAAGCATAAAAAGATGAGAGTTGCGATTACTGAATATACTGTGCTTCAAAGTTTTCGTGTACCGGCCTGAAACTTCATTTTAAAAATGGTGTCAAGAAAGTATCTGAGTATTGACTAGGGAAATGCTATCTGTACTTGACGAGACGAAGACTATAGTGAGCGACAAATCCCAAAAAGCTCGGTAATTCAAGTACCAGGTGTACAAGTATGAAATGCGGATTTCAGACAACAGATGGTGCACCAATGCAGTTTGTGCTATAAAGATTTGACACTGCGCCATTTTGTTGTGTCATCAACAAGTGTCAGACGCGCACGAGTGATAAATTGGAAAAGTGTGTGCATAGTGTTGTGTTCAATATGTCGAAATTTATACCGAACAAAGAGCATTCGCGGACAGCATTAATTTTTTGTTTTCATTTGAAGAAAACTGCTGTTGAATCATACCGATGACTTTGAGAAGCTTATGGTGAACATGCTCCATCGCAAGATACGTGTGAACGATGGTTTCGGCGTTTCAAAAGTGGTGACTTCGATGTTGCAGACAAGGAACGTGGACAACCGCCAAAAAAAATACGAAGATGTGGAATTGCAAGCATTATTGGATGAAGATGATTCGCAAACACAAAAACAACTCGCCGAACCATTGGGCGTTAGTCAACAAGCTGTTTTCAATCGGCTACGAGATGGGAAAGATTCAGAAGACCGGTAGATGGGTACCACATGAGTTGAACGACAGGCAAATGGAAAAGCGCAAAAACACGTGTGACATTTTGCTCGCTCGGTACAAAAGGAAGTCGTTTTTGCATCGTATAGTTACAGGGGATGAAAAGTGGATTTATTTTGAGAATCCCAAGCGCAAAAAATCATGGGTAGATCCAGGCGCACCATCCACATCGACTGCAAGACCGAATCGGTTTGGCAGAAAGACGATGCTCTGTGTTTGGTGGGACCAGAGGGGCGTGGTCTATTATGAGCTATTAAAACCTGGGGAAACAGTTAATACTAAACGTTACCAACAGCAATTGCCCGATTTGAACCGTTCGCTGCTTGAAAAAAAGCCAGAATACCGAAAGAGGCAACACAAAGTCACTTTTCTCCATGACAATGCTCCATCATATACGGCAAAACCAGTTCGCGACACGTTGGAAGCACTCAGCTGGGAAGTTCTACCCCATGCGGCTTACTCACCAGACTTGGCTCCTTCCGATTACCACTTGTTTGCATCGATGGGTCACGCACTTGCTGAGCAGCGCTTTGGTTCGTACGAAAATGTGAAGAAATGGCTCGATGAATGGTTCGCAGCAAAAGAGGTATTTACAAATTGCCCGAAAGATGGGAAAAATGTATAACAAGCAATGGAGCATACTTTGAATAAAGCACTTTTTATCATCCTTCCGAATTTAACATGTTTTTTTTAGAAAAAAAATCCGCATTTCATATTTGTACACCTGGTATATTACATCCAAAATAAGTAACCGGAATAAATAAAGACGGAAAAATGTCTGATCGGCCTGAAGGTGTATAAAATTGGTTGTTATGGAACTCTCGGTATGCGAATCGGAAGTAGTTAGACTAATATGAAATGCTATACTATAACCTTTTCTTCAACAAAATCAGAAAAATACAAATCCAGAACGAGATAACCGCTTTGCTTATTATTCAGGTTCTCTAACGTTGGATGTTGTTTATTTATATACAAACACAGACAATAATTAAATATTATGGAAATTTCATCAGACTATTATGTCTGGAGTCTACCTATAATCGACGGATTTGTTATCGCTCAGAGTACAGAGTGAGTTTACATGTAGTACAAGTATGTACGTACGTAGTACAACTAAGATAAAGTAGACGCATGAAAATTATGGATCGTCTCCTTCCTGTTGGAAATGCGCTACAATTCAGCAGATACCTAAAAAGGCAAGAAGACCTTGGCAAACAACACCGACCAGTCGCGCTGGTTTCAATCATATCGAAAATCACAGAAAAGGCTATCAACTAACATTTTCTCAAATATCTTGAAAGACTGAATATTGTTAACGACCATCAATATGGCTCTCGTAAGCAAATAACAACAGGAAATCTTCTATCTTATGTAACACATGTTTGAAACAACGCAACTGAACACTTTATAAAATCGAGCACTTGATACATCCAAGGCATTCGACCGTGTTTGACACGATGGATTGTAGGCTAAGTGACGATCTTCTGGTATGTCTGAAAAGTTCTGTTTATAGCACTCGTGTTTCCTCAGCGAGCAGTGGCAGTTGACGGATTTTTTTTAACACCTTCAAATTTCCAAAACCAGCTTAAACTAACCTATACTATTTAACCAAAAACAAGGAAAAATTTCTATTATACTATAATACATCCCTTTCACCCCCTTCCTCTGGACCGAAATTGTTCCTTTTTTAAAAATTTCTTTCTCTACGTTTTTTTCTTAACCTTAAGCAACAAATTCTTTTTGAACAGTGGCACGTGCGTTGTATTGTTTTTAAATAATTCGAACTAAATCTCGTCTATTGCGAATCAGACTAGCGCGCCAAGGATTCTATACCAATACCTTAAAGTGGAAACGTCAGCATTATTACTATTGTAAGCCTGAACTTGAACTTATTTATTTCGTAGAATCTTGACACTGATGAAATAATCATGTATATAATCTCAAAATCTTGTGAAGGTTATCAGTCCAGCTGATTTAGTAAGTGCGTATATTTTCGGGTAGTCCTCTTTTTACAAAATAAACTAAACACGAGTATTTACATCTTCTTAGAGTTCTCAATTTTGAGATTGGTCACCGCTCGCTTCCGTAAATCGTGAAAACTACTCGATAATTTGTGTGTGGCCCAGAGCTAGTCCCCAAAGGTTTTCTGAATCATTTCATATGTTTTGGTACTTTTGCCGAGTTTAAAACAAAATTTCACACACGCGCTCTGCTCTTGTTTCCTATCCACTGTAAAAATTTCAGACAAAAGTAGATCTTTATGCAAACATGCATTATAATGAATTTTTTCAAAAAAGAACACGTTTAACAATATAAGTTACGTACAGTAATAAAAACTAAGGTCATGTCGTGGCACGTCTGAACGGGTAATTAAAAAAAAATAATTTCTAGAAAGCCTGACTTGAAATAATTAAGTTTGTTGAACGGTTAACCTTTTTTAATACGTCGAGGATGAGATATTTTTCTATGGCATAAGTAGTTTTCTTTTGCGAAAGTATATACAGTAACGCTCGAAAATAAGATTAAAAAATGTAAATTGGAACAACTAAAAATATAAAATTAGAATTTTTTTACATGATCTCGGAATGGTACAGAAATCTATCAAAATCCATTTTTCTCGTTAGTTTGTTTTAACTATCTCTGTAACAGCCACTTCGTCAAGTGCAGCATTTAAAAAAAAATCTAGCTACTGCTAGTTGAACTTGCGCAATTAGGGTTCTGTACGTTGATTGCTTTTGAAATAAAATTTTTTACACCCCATGGAGAATATTTCAGAATTTTTTCAAAATTTTTTGACCGGTACTTTTCGAGATAAAGGGGGGGCAGCGATTTTTCGCGATTTTTTAAAAATAATACAAAGAAAAGTGTGTGCAAGTTTAGATTATATATATTTTTGAACGCGTGTTTTTACAAGCTTGACATTTGACATCCCACTCGATGACCTAGTAATTTTTTTTTTTCACTTCGGTTTTTACGCCCCTTAAGTCAAAATTTAACTTTAAAAACTACACGGCTCTGATGAGGCCATCAATTCCTATATTGGTGCCAAATTTCAACTTTCTATGTCAAATAGTTTCGGAGAAAATCGGGTGTGAGAGATGGGCAGACACCGAAGTGATTTTATAAGTGTTCGGAACACTAAAAATGTTAAAAATTTGTTTTGAAAAGAGCGCAGCATACAACGACAATCCGTACTTAGGCTGGTCGACATGCATGTAAACTGTGTACATAGGAAATATATAAAACATTCCGTACAATGTCTTGGACACTTGATTTAGAGATGTTAAGCTTTTCTGGCATCAACCTACAAGAAAGATGACGGTCGGTTTGCAAAAGATGAATTTTGACGTTTGCGTCAGCCGAACTTGTACTAGGACGCCCTGACCATGCATCATTCTCTTCCTTAAAGCGTTTAAACCACTCAAGCACTGGTAAACGCAATAAACAATCAACACTATAAGCTTTTTTTTTAAATATTTGAATGTCTCCACAGCTGTTTTACCCAGTTTCAGATGAAATTTGATCACTGCTCGCTGCACCATGACACTTCTGTGACGCAACGTCTAAGACATACACAGTTCGCAGGTCTAGTACTCAGCACTGACTGATCAGAACTGGATGGTTGGATGCCAATGTGTTGTTTACAAATGTGATTTCAAGACTTTACTGTTGTCTACGAGATGAGCTCCTTAAAAACCGCGCAAAAAAACTGTGCGGGAACTTTTTAGACAGACGCACAGTGTGTCGCGTAGAACATGCTAGGTGGACAAAATTCATGTTATGATTTCCAGGAAATCTTATTTGCAAAACGTAAACAACACCACCAAACCCCGAATTCCGAGAAAAGGTTGTTTATCAAATTTGCAAGTGGCGAGTCATAAGCGTCAGAAGTCAGGTAATGAGTTTAATGCAGCTCTTTCAATCAATCAGTTGCAATTTAGCGACAGTTTCGTGCACATCTTATAGTGACATATTGTAATATTGTGAAAGTTTTTGTGATGAATATTAATACTGAGGGTAAGTACTATTTTTTAATGTATTTTTTTAATCAGAATCTATTAATTTGAATTTTTAGTATTTTTTTTAAATAGCCTATATATTTTAGCGTGTTTTTTAAAAAAAAAAACTTTGAAAGTTCAGAATATACAGACAATCACCTCTATCCGGGCTAGTTTTTTAGTATTGTTTAGCACACTTCAGTACAACATGTTTTTTTTTTTCTTTTTTTCCAGAACACGTTTACTCTATTTCAAGGGTAGCCTTTTTTGAGGAGTGGTTGAAAACACATGAAGAATGAAAAAAACTCGCGTGTATATGACTTTCTTTCTTCAAAATTTCACTTTGGTGACATTACTGAAAGCAGCCAAAAAGAAATAAAGTTGAAGATATCCCACTTGTCTAATAAGTTTGGTGCCAAATGGTTGGCTTCAGGAAAGTCGAAGGAGCGTTTTTTAATTAAAAATAAGAATTGGTTGGATGAAGCAGACATACAGTTTACTGCGAGTTCTTTTGCGCCACAACCTTCAACATCAAGTGAGAATGTGACTCCTGCAGGAAGACCTCGCAAAGATTTCGAGGAATCGTCGTTTAAGACGAAGAAACGTCGCGTCGTGGATCTCGTAGAATCCCGAAGTGTCAGTGAATTGGTGACTGCTGCCGAAATTGCTGTGCGTTCAGCAGGGCAAAGGAAAATTGCCAATGTGGTTAGAGACATTAGTAAGAGCCCAGATAATATTATTAAGTCTAAAAATACCAGTTCCGTTAATCCTAGGCAATTAAGTAGTGACGAAGCCTTAGCTTACTATATAGATTCTAAGTCAACAACGCATTCTTACAAACAAACTAGGAAGTGGTCCATGAACGCGGGGCATAATGTGTTTCCGTCATATTTTAGTTTAAAAAAGTCCAAACAGGCCTGTTACCCTGCAGAGGAGCACATTGCTATAACAGAAACTCGTGCTGAAATAAATTTGCAAGCCTTATTAAATAAAACAGTGGAACGTCTAGTATTAGCACAGAATGAAGTTATCAGCAGTGTGCTCCCAACAAGTTCATCGTTTACACTTGTTAGTAAATGGGGATGTGATGGAAGTTCTGGGCACAGCACATACAAACAGAGATTTGAGAACACTGAATATACGGACGAGTTTCTTTTCGCATTTTCTTTAGTTCCCCTTAAGTTATATGATGGGTCCAAAATTATTTGGCAAAATCCTCGGCTTTTATCAACTTTGTATTGTCGCCCAATCAAATTTATATTTGCCAAAGAAACGAACGACTTCACGTTAGTGGAGACAAATAGATTGTTGGAAGAAGTTAATGCTCTTCTTCCAACACTTATCAACTTTGGTGATTCTCAAATCTCTGTAAAACACGAACTTTTGCTGACAATGACAGACGGAAAGGTGTGTAACGCCTTAACGGAAACTAGTTCATCCCAAAAGTGTTTCATCTGTGGCGCCACCCCCAAGACGATGAACGATGACCCCGCGATGTTTAACAGCAATCAAGAACATTGTGGCTTTGGTTTATCTACACTTCATGCTTGGATTCATTGCTTCGAATGTCTTTTACATATCAGTTACAAGTTGAATATTAAGAAATGGCAGGCTAGAAGCAACGAAGACAAAGCAGATATCAAGGTTCGTTCCGAGGAAATCAAATTGAAATTTAAGAACGAGATGGGACTCATTGTAGATAAACCAAAGCCAGGATTTGGTTCTTCAAATGATGGAAATACAGCCCGTCGCTTTTTTAAGAATGCTGAGATGAGTGCTCAGATCACAGGGTTGGATGTTACAATTATAAAAAAGTTTGATGTTATTTTGAGAACATTGTCTTCTGGATTCGAGATAAACTTAGTAGAATTCAAAAAATTTTGTCTTGAAACCAGAAAACATTATCTTAGTCTCTATTCGTGGTACTGTATGCCTGCTACTGTGCATAAAATATTAATTCACAGCACAGAAGTCATCAAAGCGGCATTGCTTCCAATTGGGCAGCTTTCCGAAGAGGCTCAAGAAGCACGGAACAAAGATGTTTTAATGTTTTATTTATAAAAATCTGACAAGTTGTTCCCGAGTTATCGTTAAATACTCGTATGTCTGCGTAGCTGACTAATTTAGGGGAAAAAATTAGCCACGCCCATAAAAAAAACCAACGCGATGAATTTTTCTTAAAATAACTTAATATGCCTAGAATATACATAAACAATTGAAATAAGTGAAAAAATAATTTTGTCCAGCTAACTTGTACTAGTCGACACACTGTGAGACGGTGTAGTTCGTTGAAACATCAAAACTAGTAATTTGGAGATAATTGCGGTTGTAATGAGCTTTCTGCACAGATAAAAACAGTCAATTTTGTTTTACAATGTTACGATTCTGCCTTAATAGCAATTATTTACTAGCGGTTTAAAATCAGCGAGGTCTACTATTTGACCTTATTTAATTCGGGTCATCAAAAAATTACGTTTTGTTTAATAATTCAAAATTAACTGATTAAAAGAGACATACTTTTTAATCGGTTTTTGACTTTTTCCATAAATAAAACCTGGTTAAACAAGTATGTAAAATTTTGGAAATTTATGCTCAAATCATAACGTTAAAAGTGTCCGAAGTGAAGTTGCGTTTGTGAGATGCGTTATCAAAATGGACCGGAAAAATATTCAGTAGCGTTGAGTTATCAAATTTTCTGTCAAGCCTGATGAATCTGCTACTGTGACTTTTCCTTGATAAAATCACGCCCTTTCTGAATGTTAAGATCGCTTAAATTAGTCATATATTTTAGTACAGGATCAGCATTCGTCATTATATGCTTATTCAAGCATTTAATGCGTTAGATAAAACTTTTACCAAGTTGAACTCAAAAAACGATCGCAACTACTTGTTTGAAAATCATGTTCAGATCGTTTGTCAAAACACACTGTCACTCTTATCACTATAACTAGTCATCTAGAGAAACAAACGTCGTAATACAGCTGATACAATAGTCCTCTCCTATTTTCAAAAAGTTCGATTCGGTATATGTTAAAGTGTTTACAAGGAATGTGAATTAATTTTGAGGAATTTCTAAGAGAGAGCGTAACTTGTATTATATCGTATCGAGGCATACTATTTGTATAGTCATGGTGAAGCACAATCATTAGACCAGGGGTCAGCAACCTATGGCACGCGTGCCATCTCTGGTACGCCAAGCAATTTTGAATGGCACGCGTACCTATTCAAAGTTTACACATTAATTCTGTAATCTGTGACATGTTTCGAAATTAAGTAAATAATCGAAGACAGCATTACTTTAACGATACAAACAAAAACGGTAGATTATATAGGTCACTAGGTATTATTACCAAAAACTACAAAATATATATTTTGTAATTTATAATTTTACTGGCATTGGTTTGGCTTTAATTTCGGCAAGTATTAAAGACGGCAAGCCTCAAAATATAAGCCTAGGCAAAAACACAAATAAACGTCCTCAATTCAGATCAAAAGAGCCGCTATAAGACGGTTTTTGTTTGACTTGACTTCAATCGTTCCGACGCGCGCCGCAACTCTTTTTATATTGCCGAACTTTAGTTTTTGTTAGATTTAACTTCTAGGCGGCCCTTTGATTGCAATGGGCGCGTTGTAGATAATAATTTTTGTTCTAAGAAATTTAATAAACGTAATTATTGGAATTTTCTGGAAACATTAGCAAGCGGCTACACGTTTGGATCATTTAGTATAGAAGTAACATCCGTTCCAGTCAATAGTCGTCGAAAAGTTTAAAAAATAAAATTACGTTGCGTTATGGCCGCGAAGAAACAGAAGTTCAATCATTTCAAACTTCATGGACAACAGATTACGGTTTTGTACAGCAAAACGATCGGGCCATCTGTGTCCTATGTCGGGAAAGCGTAGTTTTCCGGACATCTGGTGTTCAACGACATGAATCGTCATTTAAAGATATCGCTGATAAAAGGGAGGCAATACAAAGAGCAAGTAAACAATACGAGAAACAGTCAACATTCTTTAGCAAAGTTTTCCAAGGAAAAAATCAGGTAACTGAATGCAGTTTCGAAACTGCACAATCGTTGGCACAAAAGGGTAGGCCGTTCACTGACGGAGAATTTATGAAGCAAACGTTTTTGAGTACTGGCGAGATTTTATTCGACGACTTGCCCAATAAGGATTAGGGATATACCGGCATCAGCGCGGACCATCGAGAGACGAATTACCGAAATGACACAAAATGTCCAAAAACAGCAGAGAGACGCTATCAAACGGAGTTTTGTATTTAGTGTAGCACTGGATGAAAGTGTCGATATTAATGACATTGCCCGTCTGGCAATCGTTGCGCGATACTTCGATGATGGCAGTGTGTATGAAGAGCTGATTTGTCTGCTCCCATTGCAGGGAACTACAAGAGGAGAGGATATATTTTCAGAATTTGTTAAACATTTTGAAAAGCGGAACATTGATTAAATAAAAATTTTTGCGTAACGACAGATGGCGCTCCTGCTATCATTGGGAGACATAAAGGATTTGTTTCCCTTCTTATTGAACGCATGGGTCGATCAGTTTTGAATTTTCATTGCATAATTCACCCAGAGAGTTTGTGCGCTAAAATCTCAGCTGGAAGTTTAAAATCCGTGATGGATAGGGTGGTTAAAATAGTTAACTACATTGTCGGTCGTTTTTCACTGATCCATAGACAATTTAAGGCGTTTCTGCAGGAATTAGAAAGTGCATATTCAGATATACCATTGCACAATAATGTGCGCTGGCTCAGCCGTGGTAAAGTGCTCTCTAGATTTGTGCAATGTCTGGGAGAAATTAAATCGTTCTTGTTGGAAAAAAATCAAGTGGATGCTTATCCTGAACTAGAAGATAAGAACTGGATCTGTATGTTAATGTTTCTTACTGATATTACAAACCATCTCAGTGAACTTAACTTAAAGTTACGAGGTTCAGGCAAAACAGTTCTGGATTTATACGAATCCTGGAAATCATTCAAATTAAAAATAGATTTATTTATCAGCGATATTACTACAAACACATATAAATATTTTCCAAATTTAAAAACTTATATATCCAGTGTCGACGATGGTGCACTAATAGACGAAATTCTTAAATATATGACTAATTTAAAGGAGGAGTTTATCGAGAGGGGTCAGGATTTTGATAAACATGGTCCTATGTTCGCTTTTTTTAATCAAACTAGATTTAATGGATTTTTCCAGCAGTTGCTTTGACATATCTCTTTTCTCATGGATGGACATTAATGATTTTGATCTTCAATACATTGAATTTAAAAGCTCCGAGTTATGGAACACGAAATTTGTAGAATTAAGAAGGGTATTAGAAGCTGACTGCCAGAATCATTCAAACGAGATACTCAGTTGTTGGATGAGTTTACCAGGGAAATTTATTTGTCTTAAGAAAGTAGCGTTTGCCATGCTTACAGCTTTCGGATCATCCTATATGTATGAACAACTTTTTTCCCATATGAGTGATTTTAAACCCGTACCGAAGCAGGCTGACAACAGACAACTCGGAAACATGTGTGACACTGAAAATAACCAGACATGAACCGGATATAAGAAAACTCTCTAAAGAACTTCAAGCACAGGGTTCACACTAGGTCCTAGGACTAGTATAATAAAATTATTTGTTAAATGTTAAAATTTTTTGTAATTAAACCTAAAAGCAATATTTTAAGTTAATTTAAATTAATTTTTGTTAATTTTAGTTATAGTAAGTACCTATGTCGGCACGCAAAAAGTTGTATGGATGAAAACTGGCACCCCTTAGTTAAAAGGTTGCCGACCCCTGCATTAGACTTTAAGTTTTAGTTTGTTATTTTGCCGAAGTGTAAAAAACATATTTTTTTGAGCATTAAATGTGTCGAATTACCTGCCAACAAAATACAATTTGAGGGAAGCGTTACTTTTCTTGTTTAATTCGAAGAAAAGCGCTGCTCAAAGTCATCGATTGGTGTCGGAAACCTATTTTGAAGAGGAATAGATCTTCGGCAATACTGCAGTTGGTTGAAAGGCTTTATGAGCAGCTGCATAATAGTAAAAAGTGCTTTGGACTTTTCATGGACCTAAGTAAGGCTTTTGATTTGATGAGTCATAATCTATTAATATCAAAGATGGACAGATATGGACTAAGAGGTAATGTGAGTGACTGGTTACAGTCATATCTAAAAGGTAGAGATCAAGTTGTGGATATGGATGGAGTCGAGGTCGAATAGAATAAAAGTTTCTACGGGTGTTCCACAGGGGTCCATTCTCGGACCGCTGTTTTTTTAAATTTTTGTAAACGATTTACCGAATATCGTTAATGACCAAAGTAATTTAACCATGTTTGCAGACGATAACAGTTATGTATGCTGTGACAACACCACTGCTTTGGCTCTAGATCAGTGATTCCCAAAGTGGTTCACGGGGGACTCGACGGCGGTCTACGTTGGCGTGAAAAAAAAATGGGGGTTCATAAGGTGTAAGTGGGGGTCCACGAAAATTTATCTGGTTTCCATAGTAAAGAACACAAAATGTTGGCTTGACTTTACCTATCAATGTAGGCAGATAATACACTACTCAAAAAAATTAAGGGAGCAAAAAAAAAAATTCCAAATTTTTCGGTGATTTTTGACAGGCTGTATTTCGGTGAAGAATGGTCGTATTGAGACTTAAAAAAAAGCATTTTGAAGCTTTAAGATTCTAATTTTCAGATTTTTTTGCTAAAATTTTTAGGAGCTACGGTTCTCATGCAATCCGAACAGATAGCGCGAAAAAATAATATTGCAAATATTTTGCTTTCTTTTGATCCACGGACTTCCAACGGTTGCTCTTACATACTGAAGTACGCTGGTTGTCGAAAGGTGCATGTTTAACAAGATTTTACTCACTTTTTGAATCAGTTTTAGAGTTTCTGGAAAGTAAAGACCCAGATTTAAAAGAAAACCTGATCAAATTGAAAGCAGACAGATTTGTTCAAAAAATTTAATGACATTAACTTGCAGTTACAAGGGGACAGCTTAAATTTAATAAAAACAAAGGGTGTAATTTCGGCTTTTCTTGGAAAATTGAAATTTACGAAGCAAAATATTAGTCGGCGCGAATTCTCCCAGTTTCCAAACTTGTCACAGGCAGCATGTCTTGATGAGGATATTCAGACATACGTTCAACATTTAAATGCCCTGCATGATGACTTCAAAAATAGATTTGAAGATATTCTGACGATGGAAATATCACCATGGATCATAAATCCATTTGATGAAACGGAAGTGGCGAATGTGGTATTACAAGAGGAGCTACTCGAGCTTAGCACCATTGAGGAGCTGAAGGTGAAATTTAAAAAAGGCTATCAAACATTTTGGCTGCAGGCAGAAATACCCGAAAAATATCCTGGGCTGTGGGAAATTGCGAGAAAACTTTTGATAGCGTTTCCCTCGTCATACCTTGTCGAAAAAAGTTTTAGTGTCGTTACAAACCTATTAACAAAAAAAAAGGAGCAGATTGAACATCACAGAACGGGGAGATTTGCGGTTATTCCTTACAAAACTGAAGCCGAATATTGATAATTTGCTGTCAATCCATCAAGTACATCCCTCCCATTAAAATTATGACTATTTTTTTGTAACTGATTGATTTGCATTGTTGAAGTTACGGTACGTTATTAATGTTTAATTTTAATTCTATTAAGTCTGTAATTATATTATTTTAATAAATAGAACACAAGAAAATATATTATTTTTCTTTTTTTTTACCGCTCCGAATTTAGGGTTGGAACTCAGCCACGACGCAAATTTCCATCGTTAGATCTAATCTGGTAGAAATGTAGCAGCAGGGGGTCCACCGAAACCAGTAAAATTTTGAAAGTGGTCTACGAGAAAAAAAAGTTTGGGAACCTCTGCTCTAGATAAAGTGCAGAATATGTTAAGAGTTTTTGAACAGTGGTTCAAAACTAATATGTTAAGTCTTAATGCTGAAAAGACTGTTTTTATAAATTTTGTGTCTAGGGCATCCCAATTTGTTGAAAGTTTTCTGATTAGGACTGATGTAACCGGACATTCTATTGCTCAGGTAACGGAGACTAAATTGTTAGGTGTCTATATAGGCAACAGTTTAAATTGGGGATGTCATATAAATGAATTGTGCAAAAGGCTTTCATCGGTGTGTTTTGCCATTTTTCGATTAAAAAGTGTCGTTAACTTTAATACAATAATGTCTTATTACTATGCACACTTTGTGTCTCGATTGAAATATGGCCTAATATTTTGGGGTGCTTTCCCTAATAGGGTCAGAGTATTTAGAATGCAAAAAAAGCAGTTCGAAATATTGCAGGTGTCAGATCAAGACATTCATGCCGTGAACTTTTCAAAAAATTTGCTATACTTACTCTGCCTGCTATGTACATACTGGAGGTTCCGATTTATGTTAAGAGTAATTTGGATAAATTTGTAGCCATGCCGACATGCATAATTACGATACAAGATATAACAAAAGTTTAGTTATACCAAAACACACATTATCTCTATGTGAAAGGAGTCCCTATTACAGCGGCATAAAGCTTTTTAATAGTCTGCCGACTAGTATTAAATCTTTAAATCTAAGTATAAATAAGAAACTAATATCAAGATTGCTAATTGAGAATGTCCCTTATAGCACTCAGGAATTTTTTCAGATTGAGGACTTTATATTATAAATGTTTGTATGTAAGCTAGAGTACGTGTAATTGTAACTTTTTGGATCTTTATATTATAAATATTTGTATGTAAGCTACAGTACGTGCAACTGTAAAGCTTTTTAGATCCTTATTTTCACAGGATGTATACATTCTGTGACTTGACTTGACTTTTTACATACCTTGTATCAGGTCTTATGAAATAAAAGTTTATTTATTTATTATTATATTCCACCGTTAAAAACATGTGAGTACTGGTTTCGACGCTTTAAAAGTGGTGATTTCGACACGGAAGACAAAGAACGTCCAGGCCAGCCGAAAAGGTTAAAGATGAAGAATTGGACGCATTACTCGGTGAAGGCCGGTGCCAAATGGAAAAAAAAAACTTGGAGACTCATTAGGACTTGATCGAACAACCATTTTCAAGCGCTCACATGCACTGGAATTCAAAAGAAAGGAAATTGGGTGCCGTACGAATTGAAATCGAGAGACGTTGAAAGGCGATTTTTCACCTGTAAACACGGCACAATTGGAAAGGTTTTTTTGCAACGTATTATAATTGGTGACCAAAAATGGATACGCTATGATAATCCAAAGCCCAATCACGGGTGAAGCCCGGTGAATCATCAACATCCTCGCCAAAGCCGAATATTGATGGCGCGAAGCTTATGCTGTGTGTCTGGTGGGATCAGCTATGTGTAGTATATTATGAGTTGCTCTAACCCAACGAAGCTATTACTAGGGAACGTTACCTACAACAATTAATGCAATAGAGCCGAGCGTTGAAGGAAAAAAACCGCAATGTGCCAAAAGACACGACAAAGTGATTTTTCCACATGACAACACTCGGCCACATATTGAAAAACTCGTCAAGAAAACGCTAGAAACGCTCGGATGGGATGTTATACCTCACCCGCCGTACTTACCAGACATTGCTCCTTCTGATTATCACTTGTTCCGATCGATGACGCACGGCCTATCTGAACAGCGCTTCCATTCTTATGAGGAGGACAAAAAATAGGTCGATTTGTGGAGAGCCTTAAAAGCTGAGTCGTTCTTTCAACGTGGTAATCATATGTTGCCACAAAAATGGAAGAAAGTGGCTAGCGATGGACAATACTTTGAATAATCAATTTGTAACCATTTTTAGTGTTCCGTAGTTAGGTATCACTTCGGTGTCTGTCCGTCTGTCACACCCGATTTTCTCCGAAACTATTTGACATAGAAAGTTGAAATTTGGTACTAATATAGGAATTGATGGCCTCATCAGAGCCGTGTAGTTTTGACTTATGAGGCTAGTTTTGGAGGATGAAATCGGAAATGAAAAAATTTTCTTTTACTAGATCATCCAGTGGGGTGGCAAATGAAAGCTTGTAAAAACACGAGTTCGAACATATATATAATGTAATACTTGCGCGCACTTTTCTTTGTATTATTTTTAAAAAATCGCGAAAAATCGCTTACTTGTAAAAAGACGAGTTCAAAAATATTTATTTTATTTTATTTTATTTATTTACGGGAGAGGCCCATTAAATCATAGAGACAAAATACAAAAGTTTACATAAATAAATGACACTTAAAACTACTTAAAACTAAAGGCTAAAACTAAGAAATTCAGAAAAGAACCCCGATCTGCCTCTTAAAAAGAGACAAGGAGCTTGAGAACAAGTCCAGTGATGGGCAGTTATTTACAATGCTCATAGATCTTGTCATGAAGATATTAGCTCCGTAGGCTGTCTTATGATAAGGTTTGAAGAAGGACAACGTAGATCTAGTATGTCTAGAGGGTGCATACAAATTAATCTGAGATAAAAGTTCTGGACAATTTACAATGGAATTTAAAATTTTAAAGAACATTACAAGATCGCGCTGAACTCTCCGGATAGACAGGGTATTCAAGTTTAATATAGATGTCAGTTTTGAATAACTAAAAGAATCATTGTTAAAGAATTTAAAATTAATATGACGTAGAAATTTACTCTGAACAAGCTCCAAGTTCCTAGCATGGCAAGCAAAAGGTGGGTTCCACACACATGAGCAATATTCCAAGAGAGGCCTAACCAACAAGCAGTACGGCATTTTTATAGAGGTAATGGATGAAAATTCTGATGAGCAACGCCTAATGAACCCAAGCATCCTCAGAGATCTAGACGTTACCTCGGTTATATGAGGAGTAAAACTCGGTGCCGAATCAAACTTAACCCCCAGATCCCTAACATCAACCACGGACACGAGGGAAGTCCCATTTATGCTGTAATCAAAAAACAATGGATTGCGCGATCTCGAGAAAGACATAGAGAAGCATTTAGAAGTATTTAAAACCATACCGTTTAACTGACACCAGACGCTAAGTCTATCCAAATCACCCTGCAATCCCACACAATCCTCAATCGATCCAACCGCTGTATACAACGTCAAATCATCAGCAAAAAGCAAGTACCTGGAAGACCGAAAGCAGTCGGCCACATCATTCAAGAACAGGGTAAACAGCAGGGGCCCCATATGGGAGCCTTGAGGCACTCCTGAGGGCACAGTAATGTTGACAGACTTAAAATTATACCTATGACCTAGTAAAAATATATATAATATAATACTAAATCACTACCCCCACCTTATCTCGAACAGTACTGATCAAAAAATTTTGAAAAAATTCTGGAATATTCTCCACAGAGTGTAGATTGAACGAAAATTATCACGAGTGCATTACCTTTAATAATTTATCCGACATATATAAAAAAAAAATAAAAAAAATTTCAAGATCATCAATTTTCGTTAAAGATCGGAAACAAACTTTGTTGAGAACTAATTTGGGGTGTGTTTTCCGAAGTCACTTATCAATTTATATCTTCGTTACATTTTTTTTATTTTAGAAGCAATCAACGTACGGAACACTAATTGCGCAAGTTCAACTTGCACTTGACCGGTTATTTATTTACGATAAAGCAATATTTTTACCGAAAAATCCCTCAAAACTAATTTACACACCCGATATTTTTTAGGATATCGAATGCCAAAAGCTCTTGAACTAAAAACAACTAGATTTACCGTTTAAGGAAAGTTTGCGGTGAGTTAACGCCTTGCAATTTTTTTGTCATCGTTATATACCGAACCGTCGTACCTCACAATAACTGCATAGTTTGCGAAATCTATATTTCATGCATGAGAAAACGCCAACCAATAACATAAAACAAATAATTAATTAAAATCGTTTCAAAATATAGTTTTAGAGAATTTAACTAAAAGTTTTATTTTTATTTCAGGAGGAAACGCGTCTCGTTTGTGACGTTAAAGATCTAAAAATTTGGTCTGGACTGTTTACTATCATGGAATTTTGAAATTGTCGTCACTAAGTTTTAGCGATTCGACAAGTTACATTCCTCATAATTTATGTTCAACGATTATGGTACACTAGTTGGCTTTTTGAGGTTTATTTATTACTTTTAAGTTTCCATAAAATAAATACCGGGCTTTCCTTTCAATTTTTTTTCTAAAATTACAAAGAGTAATAACATATATGTATACTAGCAGTGCCCGCGGCTTCGCTCGCGTGGACTTGATTCACTACTATCGCCACTGCTTATTCCTTATATTACCTAACGTAATAAAATATCTGCCATTATTTCCCCCTATCTCCCATTATTTCTCCTTATATCCCATTATCTCTACATAATTTCCATTATCTAGGGTTATCTCTGCTCATCTCCCATTATTTCTCCTTATGTTCCATTATTTTCCCTTATCTCCCATTATCTCACCTTATCTCCCATTATCTATGCTTATCTCGACTTATCTCGCAATATTTCTCCTTTTCTCCCATTATTTCTCCCTATCTCCCATTATTTCTTCTTATCTCTCATTATTTATACTTATTTCTCATTATCTCACCTTATCTCTCATTATCTAGGCTTATATCGAATTACACAGGACATATGTATAAATTTATAAAAACACGTAAATCGGATAAGTGGTTCTCAAGTGATAAGCGCACTAACGGACAGACAGTGCATTTTATATATATTATATTCTTGGCAACATGATATTGTTCCATATTTAATGGTTTAGGCAGTGTATTGCAAGAGAACGCACTAACGGTAACCTTTCTCCCGACTTGATTCGCTATTATCGTCACTACTTATTCTTTATGTTACCTAACGCAATAAAATATATCCTATAACCTGGCCAGAAAGCATATGTATGTTTTAAAAAAAAAACACGTAACGCACTAATGGACAGACAGACAGAAAGACATTGCATTTTATATATTATAGATAGATAACCTGGCCAAAGAACATATGTATGTTTTAAAAAAAGCACACAAATCGGATAAGTGGTTCTCCAGTGATAAGCGCACTAACGGACAGACAGACCGAAAGACGTTGCATTTTATATACATATATAGATATTCTTTGCTACATCATATTGTTCCATATTTAATGGTTTAGCATGTTTAAAAAAGAGAACGTAAATCGGATAAGTGGTTATCCAGTGATAAGCGCACAAACGGACAAACAGACAGAGAGACTTTGCATTTTATATATATTATAGATATCCTTTGCTATATGATATTGTTCCATATTTAGTGGTTTAGGCACTGTATTGTGTATATATGTATGAATTTAAAAAAGACACGTAAATCGGATAAGTGGTTCTCGCTTGTTAAACGCACTAATGGACAGACAGACAGAGAGGCACTGCATTTTATTTATTTATTTATATATATATATATATATATATATATATATATATATATATATATATATATATATATATATATATATATATATATGCTACATAATATTGTTCTATATTTAATGGTTTAGGCTGTGTGTTGCAAGGGAACGCGCTAGCGGCAAACTTTTTTCCGACTTCATTCATTATTATCGTCACGGCTCATTCCTTATGCTACCTATGGTAATAAAATATAGCCTATAACCTGGCCAGAGAACATATGTATGTTTTAAAAAAAAAAAAAGTACGTAAATCGGATAAGTGGTTCTCCAGTGATAAGCGCACTAACGGACAGACAGAGAGACGTTGCATCTATATAATATATAAAATGCAACGTCTCTCTGTCTGTCTGTCCGTTAGTGCGCCTATCACTGAAGAACCACTTATCCGATTTACGTACTTTTTTTTTTAAAACATACATATGTTCTCTGGTCAGGTTATAGGCTATATTTTATTACGATAGGTAGCATAAGGAATGAGCAGTGACGTAAAATAGTGAATGATGTCGGAAATAAGTTTGCCGCTAGCGCGTGTCTTTGTAATACACAGCCTAAACCATTAAATGTGGAACAATATTATGTAGCAAAAAATATCTGTAATGTATAATCTATATATATATATAAAATACAATGTCTCTCTGTCTGTCTGTCTGTCCATTAGTGCGTTTATCACGCGGGAACCACTTATCCGATTTACCTGTCTTTTTTTAAATTCATACATACATTCTTTGGCCAGGTTATATAATAATAATAATAATCTATATCTATAATATATATAAAATGCAATGTTTGTCTGTCTGTCTATCTGTCCGTTAATGCGCTTATCCCTCGAGAACCACTTATCCGATTTACGTGATTTTTTAAATTCATACATATGTTCTCTGACCAGGTTATAGGTATATATTTTATTACATCTATAATATATATAAAATGCAACGTATCTCTGTCTACCTGTCTGTCCGTTAGTGCGCTTATCACTGGAGAACCACTTATCCAATTTTCGTACTTTTTTTTTTAAAACATACATATGTTCTTTGGTCAGGTTATAGGCTATATTTTATTACGATAGGTAGCATAAGGAATGAGCAATGACAAAGTTTGCCGCTAGCGCGTTCTCTTGCAATACACAGTCCAAACCATTAAATATGGAACAATATTATGTAGCAGAGAATATCTATAATATATATAAAATGCAATGTCTCTCTGTCCGTCTGTCTGTCTGTCTGTCCGTCCGTTAGTGTGCTTATCACTGGAGAACCACTTATCCGATTTACGTGCTTTTTTTTTAAACATACGTATGTTCTCTGGCCAGGTTATAGGACATATTTTATTAGATGACATAAGGAATAAGCAGTGACGATAATAGTGAATTAAGTCGGAGAAAAGTTTGCCGCTAGCGCGTTCTCTTGCAATACACTCCCTAAAGCATTAAATATGGAACAATATCATGTAGCAAAGAATACAATATATATAAAATGCAACGTCTCTCTGTCTGTCCGTTAGTGCGCTTATCACTCGAGAACCACTTATCCGATTTACGTGTTTTTATAAATTTATACATATGTTCTATATAATTCGATATAAGCCTAGATAATGGGAGATTAGGTGAGATAAGGAGAAATAATGGGAGATAAGTCGAGATAAGCCTCGATAATGGGAGATAAGGTGAGATAATGGGAGATAAGGAGAAATAATGGGAGATAAGTCGAGATAAGCCTCGATAATGGGAGATAAGGTGAGATAATGGGAGATAAGTATAAATAATGGGAGATAAGGAGAGATAATGGGAGATAAGGAGAGATAATGGGAGATAAGGAGAGATAATGGGAGATAAGCAGAGATAAGTCTAGGCAATGGGAGTTATGGTGAGATAATGGGAGATAAGGAGAAATAATGGGAGATAAGTCGAGATAAGCCTAGATAATGGGAAGTAAGGTGAGATAATGGCAGATAAGGAGAAATAATGGGAGATAAGGAGAAATAATGGGAGATAAGGAGAAGTAATGGGAGATGAGCAGAGATAAGCCTAGATAATGGAAATTATGTAGAGATAATGGGAAATAAGGAGAAATATTGGGAGATAAGGAGAAATAATGGGAGATATTTTATTATGTTGGGTAACATAAGGAATAAGCAGTGACGATAGTGGTGAATCAAGTCCACGCGAGCGGAGCCGCGGGCCCGGCTAGTTTTATATATATTATAGATAAGGGCGTATTGAAAACTAGGGGTAAGGATAGAACTACACTGTCAGTTTTCTTGAGTAGAGTGAAGTTTTGGTAGTAGTAGTTCAAGTTTCGTGATGCTCGGTGTATGCATTATTATTTTATTGCGATGGAAACTGAAAGCCAGCTGGACATTCGGTTGAAGCACCGTGATGTTATCGAATCCTTAGTCGAGGAAGGATCCAGTTTTAAACATATTTACCCGCTTTCGAAGATTGGAGGTTTACCACTACATTTTAGAAAGTAAAAAGGTAATAAAAAGACGTCGGCATTCTTTGTCACTAAATAGCGCGTTAACTGTAAAAAAACGAAGCGTTCTAGTTACAAACAGTGCTCTTTAAAAGCAAGTGTCACAGTACATACGAGGCATATTCGAAAAGTAAGGGCTGATGGTCATAAAAAAATATATTCGTTAGAAAAAGTGTTTATTGACGGTTTTAGTTTCCTACAAACCTATTTCACGCTTCCACACAATCGCCGTTCACTTCTAAGCACTGTTGGTAACGCTGTACCAGCTTCTTTAATCCTTCTGCATAGAAGTTCTCCGCCTGGGAATTGAACCAGTTGATAACGACGGTCTCGAGTTCCTCGTCGTCCTTAAACAGCTGTCCACCAAGCCACTGTTTCAAGTTCAATCGTCGATCAGATCGCAGTTTTTGGTTCACTTGTTGAACGATTTCATCGGTCTGGATACTGGGCCTGCCACTCCGCTCTTCATGATGCACATTTGTGCGGCCATTTTTGAAGTCTCGACACCATTGTCTAACCTTTCCTTCACTCGTTACTGTAAGTCCATAAACTAGGTACAACTCCCGATAAATTTGAGAAGCTGATGATCCTTTTGCTCACAAAACTGGCGGAAGCAACGATTTTCGCGGATATTGTTGTCTACATTTACCGACAGGCAAACGACTACTAAATCAGAACAATAACTTCAGTGGCTTCGGAAACAATGTGTGGCGCTGCATGTGTACAACTTTGTTCCGACTTTTCGAGTACGCCTCGCAGTTTCCAATTTCCGTCTGATTGTTTATTGGCACGACAACTCTCGAACGAAATAAGACACTGATATCAAGTTGGCTACATACACTACTTGAAGAACAGAACCTATAGTTTTAACTTTGACCTCTCATATGTCGCTCTCCACGTAATTTTGTTGTCATTCGACTTAACTCGTCGAGTTCTGGCAAATGAGGAGTCATTTGTGGCCTACGATACCACTTCCGAGCGAATGCTCGATGTCGATGCACTTTAATGGCAAAAAACATTATTGAAGATTAGAATACGGTCTAATCTGATAAAAAAAAGCTTATTATCGGTGTTAATAATACGGCACATCTCTCCATAAAATACCTAATTTATAAAAATAATATTCTCTGATAGTTATAATATGCATCCATTATTATCTCATCAGTCAGTCCCTTCACTTACATTAACTAAAAATATGCTCTATACATATATCTATATAATACTTTCTAATAAAAATCATCAGGTCACAAACGGAAATATGAGGGTCATTCAATAGGTAAAGATACAATTGGTCTCGGCTTAAACCCATTCAACGAAACCGCTCCCTACTTCTAGAAGTGCAAGTTGGCAAGCTTGTGATGAGTTTTAATCAGCTGTTCTATCATGTAATGTAAACATAACCTCAAAATATCCAGTTTACCATGGCGAGTCCATTGGAAGACTGCACTTTAGAAGAGTAGCGTTCTGTCATCAGATCTTTGGTAGCAGAAGGTGTTAAGCCAAGCGAAATATATTCTAAAATGTTACTGCAGCATGGCCAAAATTACATGAACCGTGCGAATGTTTACAAGTGGATAGATCGGTTCAGAAGTGGCCGAACAAGAGTGTGTGACGAGCAGCGAAGTGGACCTCTAGTCGAAGTTTCCGGTCCTTCTTTGGAATCGAGGATCGATGGACTTTTTTATGCTAACAGAAGAAATACTGTTGAAATGATAGCAAAGTTAAGCTAGCTATCAAGAGCAAACGCCGTGGACTCTTGCGAAAAGGAGCCATTCTTCAACACGACAATGTCCGCCTTCATATGGCCCGGCTTACCCAAGAAAAGCTTCAATAACTGGGTTGTTGGGGGATCTTACCTCATCCCGTATACAGCTCAGACCTGCCTCCGTGTGATTTTTACCTGTTCGAACCTCGGAGATTCACCGACAATGAAGAAGTGAAGGAAAAAGTGCAAGAGTGGTTTCGAAGTTAACCGAAAGAATTCTTTGCCACAGGAATCAAGAAGCTCGAAGAAAGGTGGGACAACTGTATTAACGTTCAGGGAAATTATGTCGAAAAGTAGGTCAAATTTTGTAGCAATCCAATAAATCGTTCTTGAATCATTTGTCTCTTTATTTATTGAATGACCTTCGTACACGTATTTGTGAAAAAATTACCCTAAGAAATTGTTGCATTTCTTTACCTTTCAGGGTCAAAACAGTAAACACAACAACAAACAAAACAGTTACCAGTACTCTTATTTCTTCATTCACTTTGAACAAATATCCGCAGACAGGAAGAAGTCGTTCAACTTAACAAAGACCTGGAAGGAATTATATCTTGGGGTGACAGTAACCGAGTAGAATTTAACGCTACAAAAACCCAGGCGGCTGTTTTTTCTAAAAAAGTTAACGTTGCTGAACCCGACATGGTTAGGTCGAGGCCCTCCATGCCGTTAGCATCGTAATTCAATTTGCTGGACGTTAATTTGGGAGCAAATAAGTCTTGACATGAACACGTTGCAAGCATAGCAAAAGAGAGCTTCTCAAAAATATTATTTCGAAGTAGAAAGCTTTATACTCCACATCTACGGTTAATTTTCTACACACACACAATGAAATCCTGGTCCCATATTCGCTGGTCTGCTGCCAAACATACATTGCATTTGTTGGATTCTATTCACCTGATTGGAGACCCTGAACTGACCAGTAAACTGGATTCCTTGGAGCATCGAAGAACGGTTGGCGACGCGAGTCTATTCTACAAGTACGCGAGTCTATTCTACAAGTACGCGAGTCTATTCGTGTTCGACAGACGTAACCCGCTTAATTCCTCCTAAAACGGTGCATGCTAGGAATACACGTCGCGTTAATACTTCACATCCGTATGAAGTTCAGTTTGTCACTCCTCGTACAATCCTTTTCATGCAATCTTTTTTTATGGCGAACTTCATTCCTTTGGAATGGTTTGCCCAGGACTGTGTTTCCCACCGAGCACGATTTACAGCGACTCAAGACCAACGTGAATCGCTTTATCCGCGCACGCGTCGCTCCTGGAGCGCTTTAGGGATTTCCCTGCAGCGCATGTGCTATGCCAATCAAAACAATAACGTAATTCCCAATTTCCGTTAATCTGATAACTTTCGAATGAGAATCAATTTAAAATTAATACTTGAGGTAAGACAGGAACCTATAGTTTTGAGCTATATCGCTTCAGAGTTAAGGATGAAAAGTGTGAGAAAGTCAAATTAAGTATCTTTTTTAAAATTTTGTGTCTGCAATATAACTACGAGTCGATTACTGTACTGATTTTTTTCCATACATAATTTAAACAAGGTACGAAAATGTCAAAGGCTATTTTATAAATGGCGTCAGAAAAGAAGGGATGTACGTGAAAAATTGTCTAAATTAAGTTAAAAGGTTTCTTTACCCCACGTCTGACTCCTGGTGACGAACAGACCCATTCTCTGTACTACCTTTAAATTTCTAAAGTTACAATAACTTTGAAGATGATTTTATCAAAACTGTCACTGGCATCCCTTTGCTGCTAACCCCCTCAAATAAAAGATTTCTAACATCTTAACACGTAGGCTGAAAAGTTTTTGGTCCGACACATAGATGTCGCCTTTTTCAAAAAACCCGTATGATTTTTAGGAAGTACCAACCTTCAAACGATACGTGTCAAAATTTCATGACATTTCGACGATTAGTTTACAAGTTACAATGCTTTTAGTGACGCTACTTTTGACATTTTCAAAACAATGGAAAAAATCGAATTTCGGGTGTGGATTTAACTGTTTTTTGATGAGAAAAAATATCGTTTAAGCAAAGCAATGGATTGATAAGTGTTACCGGGACTCTGTAACTGGAAAATCTCTCATCATTTACTGGTATGCTGAATTTAAACGCGCTGGATGCCCAAATGAGGTTGTTACACCGGAAAAAAATCCATATAAATGTTTTGGATGACCGTAAAGTGAAATTGCGTGAGACAGCTGACACCCTAAAGATATTAAAAGAACGTGTTGGTCATATTTTGCATGAATATTTGGACATAAGAAAGCTCTGTTCGAAATGAGTACGGTGTTTGTTCACAGTGGATCAAAAACAACAACGTGTTGATTCTGAGCGCTGTTTGGACCTGTTTAAGCGCAATAAAAAGGATTTTTTCATGCGATATGTGACAATGGATGAAACGTGGTTCCACCACTACACACCGGAATCAAATCGGCTGCCAGCCGAGTGGACAGCAGCCGGTGAAAGCCGTCCGAAGCGACCAAAGACATACTAGTCGGATGGGAAAGTTTTGGCCTTTGTATTTTGGGATGTGCTGGAATAATTTTCATCGATTATGCTGGGAAGGGAAAAACCATCAATAGCGAATATTATATAAAGTTATTGGTGCATCTGAAGGCAAAAATTGCAAAGAAGCGGCCCCAAATGAACAAAAAAAGCGTTCTTTCATCAAGACAATGCACCGTGTCACAAGTCAATGGTTACCATGGCAAAATTGCATGAATTGAAGGTCGAATTGCTTCCTCATCCACCATATTCTCCAGATTTGGGCCCCAGTGACTATTATCTATTCGCAGACCTCAAAAAAATGCTCGCGGGAAAGAGATTTGGCTCCGATGAAGAACTTATCGCCGAAACTGAGGCCTATTTTGAAGGCAAAGACAAATCCTTCTACAGGAAAGGTATAGAAATGTTAGGAAAGCATTGGAATGATTGTATCGCACTTGAAGGAGACTATGTTGATGAATAAAGTCGAATTTTGCAAAAAAAAAAAATGTGTTTTATGTAGCTAGACCAAAAACTTTTCCGCCTACGTGTTATATTTGGAACATATTATTTTTATTACGTTCTTTTACACAAAAGTCCTGAGCAACGCACAGGCAGTGTTATTTTTATTGAGCACTCTGAAGGAAAACTAAATGGACTTTTGTAGCTAAACATATAATGCGGATTTTTAAGTGGGGACTCTTTTTTAATAGGTTACGACTGAAAGTATCCTAAAAAAATCGAATTTTAACATATTTATAGTAGCAAACTGAACTACATGAAAAACTTCTATTGTACATCAAACTACAGTCTGAATATCATCCAAATGTGAACCGTTACGTCCCGACACCCTTCTAGGCTAGCGGTATCATCCGATTTGTTGTTTTGAGATAACTTCACAAGAAGTGTCAAGCCGGGGTACATGGTACTTAAATTAAATTACCATTTGTTTTGAAAATCAACTTATTGTCAAAAATTTCCCGAGTAGCAAAGATTTGTTTGAAGTGTATTGCTGAAACCAGGTACTCTGGATGGGGGATCGGGATTACCGAGTAAATGACTTTGTCCATTTGTTGTTTATTAATTTTTAGTGTTCCGTATGGAACACTTATAAGATCACTTCGGTGTCTGTCTGTCACACCCGACTTTCTCCGAAACTATTTAACATAGAAAGTTGAAATTTGGTACTAATATAGGAATTGATGGCCTCATCAGAGCCGTGTAGTTGTGAAGGTTAAATTTTGACTTTTTTGGGGGGTGAAATCGGAAGTGAAAAAAAAAATTTACTAGGTCATCGAGTGTGGTGTCAAATGAAAGCTTGTGAAAACACGAGTAAAAAATATATATATATATATATATATATATATATATATATATATATATATATATATATATATATATATAATACTTGCGCGCATTTTTCTTTGTATTATTTTTAAAAAATCGCAAAAAATCGCTGTCCCCCGCCTAATCTCGAAAAGTACTTATCAAAAAATTTTGAAAAAATTCTGGAATATTCTCCACGGGGTGTAGATTGAACGAAAATTATCACGAGTGCATTACCTTTAATAATTTATCTGATTGGAAACAAACTTTGTTGAAAACTCATTTGGGGTGTGTTTTGATCATTTTATACCTCCGTAACAATTTTTTTTATTTTAAAAGCAATCAACGTACGGAACACTAATTGCGCAAGTTCAACTTGCACTTGACCGGTTATTTTTAGTGTTCCGTACGGAACACTTATAAGATCACTTCGGTGTCTGTCTGTCCGTCTGTCTGTCTGCCACACCCGATTTTCTCCGAAACTATTTGTCATAGAAAGTTGAAATTTGGTAGTAATATAGGAATTGATGGCCTCATTAGAGCCATGTAGTTTTGAAAGTTAAATTTTGACTTAAGGGGTTAGTTTTGGGGGGTGAAATCGGAAGTGAAAAAAAATTTTTTTTATTAGGTAATCGAGTGTGGTGTCAAATGAAAGCTTGTGAAAACACGAGTAAAAAATATATATATGATGTAATACTTGCGCCTACTTTTCTTTGTATTATTTTTAAAAAATCACGAAAAATCACTGTCCACCCGCCTTATCTCGGAAAGTACTTATCAAAAAATTTTGAAAAAATTCTGGAATATTCTCCACGGGGTGTAGATTGAACGAAAATTATCACGAGTGCATTACCTCTAACAATTTATCTGGTATATAAAAAAAACAGAAATTTCAAGGTCGTCAATTTTCAGTAAAGATTGGAAATAAACTTTGTTGAAAACTTATTTTGGGTGTGTTTTGTGAAGTCACTGATCATTTTATATCACCGTAACATAAATACTTGCGCACACTTTTCTTCGTATTACTTTTAAAAAATCGTGAAAAATCGCTGTCCCCTACCTCATCTCGAAAAGTACTGATCAAAAAATTTTGAAAAAATCCTGGAATATTCTCCACGGGGTATAGATTGAACGAAAATTATCATTACCTTTAATAATCTATCTGATATATGTATAAAAAAAAACAAAATTTCAAGGTCACCAGTTTTCAGTAAAGATTGGAAACAAACTTTGTTGAAAACTCATTTGGGGTGTGTTTTGTGAAGTCACTGATCATTTTATACCACCCTAACAAAATTTTTTATTTTAAAAACAATCAACGTACGGAATACTAATTGTGCAAGTTCAACTTGCACTTGACCGGTTTTTTTATATACACTATAACGATGTCAAAAGGAAATTTTTTATGTATTAATGTTGTGTGTTAAACCTATACGCATTAACATCTCGCAGAAATTATTATTGCTTATCGAGTTATTAACATTGTTAGATATTTACATTCTTTAATCGCTGAACAAATTACAAAAGCAAACACAAGTAGTTCTAAGCAACCATAAAGTTCGCCGACTTTAAGGTCTTCGACTTTTGCGGTTTATCTTTAATTGATTAATCCTTTCATCGAAAATTAACCAGTCAAGCGTAAAGCTTCATGTGTTAAAGCTTCCGTACTAGTTCTATGTTATTTACTACATGTTTGAAATCTTTACAGCAGGCCGCTCACAGGCGTTTCTAATAACTAATTATTTCAAACAAATAAATAAGCGTACTGCATTGCTTAGTTAAGTAAAAAAAACGGTCAAGTACAAGTAGGACTTGCGCAATTAGTGTTCCGTACTGTGATTGCTTTTAACATATTTTTTTCCTAACTTTGTTTTTATATAGCACTAGTCGTGCCCGCGGCTCCGCTCGCGTGGACTTGATTCACTACTATCATCACTGCTTTTTCCTTATGTTACCTAACGTAATAAAATATCTGCCATTATTTCCCCTTATCTCCCATTAATTTTCCTGATCTCCCTTTATCTCTACATAATTTCCATTATCTAGGCTTATCTCTGCTCATCTCTCATTATTTCTTCTTATCTCCCATTATTTCTCCTTATCTCCCATTATCTCACCTTATCTTCCATTATCTAGGCTTATCTCGACTTATCTCGCAATATTTCTCCTTCTTATCTCCCATTATTTCTCCTTATCTACCATTATCTCAGCATAACTCCCATTATCTAGACTTATATCTGCTTATCTCCCATTATTTTTCCTTATCTCCCATTATTTATACTTATCTCCCATTATCTAGGCTTATATCGACTTATCTTGCAATATTTTCCTTATCTCCCATTATTTCTTCTTATCTCCCATTGTCTCACCATAACTCCCATTACTTAGACTTATCTCTGCTTATCTCCCATTATTTCCCCTTATCTCCCATTATTTATACTTATCTCCGATTATCTAGGCTTATATGGAATTATATAGAACATATAATATGTATAAATTTATAAAAACACGTAAATCAGAGAAGTGGTTCTCAAGTGATAAGCGCACTAACGAACAGACAGAGAGACGTTGCATTTTATATATATTATATTCCTTGCAACATGCTATTGTTCCATATTTAATGGGTTAGGCAGTGTATTGCAAGAAAACGCGCTAGCGACAAATTTTTTTCCGACTTCATTCACTATTATCGTCACTGCTCATTCCTTATGCTACTTATTGTAATAAAATATAGCCTATAACCTAGCCAGAGAACATATGTGTTTTAAAAAAAAATACCTAAATCGGATAGGTGGTTCTCCAGTGATAAGCGCATTAACGGACAGGCAGACAGACGACAGACAGAGATACGTTGCATTTTATATATATTATAGATGTAATAAAATATATATCTATAACCTGGTCAAAGAATATATATATGAATTTAAAAAATCACGTAAATCGGATAAGTGGTTCTCGAGGGATAAGCGCACTAACGGACAGACAGACAGACAGAGAGACGTTGCATTTTATTTATATTATAGAAGATTATAGATAACCTCGCCAAAAAACATATGTATGAATTTAAATTATTGTAATGTTTCTGTTCAGCACCAAGTGATATTCCAGACACATTATCGCCTGTGTATCCTGTTGAAAATATTAATGTTTATTAATAATTAGATGTGTATATATTTAGATGACACATAAAACTTTCAATTTATAAGAACCTTTAAGTAGAGATGAGAATAATTCTGTCAACGACGATTACAGATTATAACACAGGGGAACAGCTGTTTTGGTGTCGAGGTTTTTTGAGCTGATTCTATATCAATTTGATGTCCTGAATTCAAATAACGTATTCATTTGTACCTAGGAGCTCAAATTTTTAAGATGGACGACACATGGATCCACCACTATACGTCTGAGGGGAGAAAAAAGTATTGTTTCACCAAGATAATGCGCCAGCTCACAATTTCATAAAATCGATGGTGAAATTGGAGCAATTGGACTATGGATTGTTTCCTCCTCCGCCGTATTCACCAGGTCTGCCCCCAGCGATTATTACTTCTTTCCTAATTTGGAAAGGTGGCTCCAAGGAGAGCGATGTGGCTGAAGAAATCGAATGGGAAGCTGGCGCTTATTTTAGAGACCTCGACAGATTGTACTATGTGAAAGGTATCCAAATGTTGGAAGATTGCTGGAATGAGTATATCAGTCTTGATGGAGACTATGTTTAAGAATAAAATTGATATTTGGCAACAACATTGTTATATCTTCAAAAGTTTCGGTAGATTTTACCCCATGTAGTATATTCGATGCTAACTCCCCTCCCCTTGCTCGTCTTAACTGTTTGCAAACGTATAAACTTCAATTTTGTAGAATTTCTTTTCTCTTAAGTCAAAAAATTGCGTAATCGCCTTATACTCTATAAATCTTAATCAAACCATCAATATATCTATTACACAGGGGAACAGCTGTTTTGGTGTCGAGGTTTTTTGAGCTGATTCTATATCAATTTGATGTCCTGAATTCAAATAACGTATTCATTTGTACCTAGGAGCTCAAATTTTTAAGATATACAATTTTAGAGAAATATAAGTTACATTATTGTAACTCAAATCCGTAAGTGTAGTAAACAAAAGTAGATACGAAATTTTTATTTTAGTTATACAAAATACAATATTATGTCGTAC
Source organism: Pachyrhynchus sulphureomaculatus (assembly GCA_019049505.1). NCBI lineage: Eukaryota > Metazoa > Arthropoda > Insecta > Coleoptera > Curculionidae > Pachyrhynchus > Pachyrhynchus sulphureomaculatus. Next base: position 68,324,558 of record CM032450.1, on the reverse strand, counting down.
TTACAAACAAAAAAAAAAACATTGAAGAAATGAAATAGTCACTCAACACTTGGAAAGCTTCTTTTCCGCGACATTCTTGAATGTTTTTTTAAACAGTCCCTTTTTAAACTCCAGCAGTAATCTGCCATCATGTGCATGTCCCATCTTCCTTGGTAGCGGTCCTCCATAACTTTAATATCTTGGTGAAATCTTTCACCTTGTTCCTCACTCATGTCTCCTAAATTTTCTGGAAAACGGTCTAAGTGGCTGTGTAAATAGTGTATTTTAATACTCATATTGCACCCTAAGGATTTGAAACTATTAAGCATCTTGTTAACCATTTCAACATAGTTTTGAGCTTTATGTTTGCCTAGAAAATTTTCTACAACTGCAACAAATGATGTCCAAGCTTCTCGTTCAACTTGATTCATTGAATTTATGAAGGCAGGATCCTTAATTAATTGTCTTATTTGTGGGCCGTCAAATATCCCTGCTTTGAGTTTTTCTGTGCTCAACTGATGCATTTTTACCCCTATATATGCAAAACAAGACCCATTCTTATCAAGAGCCTTTACAAATTGCTTCATTAAGCCCAACTTTATATGTAACGGAGGAAGTATGATTTTTTCTCTTTCAACCAAAGCGTCGTTAATGACATTCTTTTCCCCAACGTCCATGTTTTCTCTCTGAGGCCAATCTTTTCTAACCCAGTGGTGTGTTTTGTCCCTACTATCCCAGAGGCACAAGAAACACGGATATTTCGTGTAACCACTTTGCTGCCCAAGAAGAAAGTTTACCATTTTTAAGTCTACACAAATCATCCATTGATGTTCGTAATACTTTATCTTCTGCAAGACCAAAGCTATGGTATTATATTCTTCTTTCAGTTTCGTTGAGTGAGCTAGTGGTATTGAACCATATTTATTCCCATTATTGTAGAAGGACACATTTTAAACTTCGCTTTGAACTGTCAATAAATAGGCGCCAATCATCTGGAATATATTCAGAAAGTCCCATTTCTTTCATGAGTCCCCTAATTTCGTGACAAAATACAAGATTGTCTTCTTGAGAAAAGAATGGTAGCAGATCTTTTTCTCTTGTACGGTAAAAGGTAATTTTGGTTCCTTGTTCCAGTAAATTTTTGTCGTTCAACCTAGAAGCCAGTACTTCAGAAGCTTTTTTCGATAAATTGCGATCCCTGGTGAGATCATTTAATTTATTTTGATTGAAGCGTTGAGGAACTGATGACGTCCTATCATAGTCACTGTTAGTTTCATTAGCATCAGAACTTTTATTAACATCAGAAGAGCGATCAGAGGGAAAATATTCGTCATCAGAGATATGTGGTAGCTGATGAAATGTTGGAATCGGTATTTCATCTGAGTGCGGGATAGGGCGTATTGCCGAGTCTAAATTGGGATAAGTCCACTTACTGCGGTTATTTCGATTGATTCCATTAGTATTTACTAAACAGAAATAACAATCATTGAAGTGGTTTTTTGGTTCTCTCCAAACCATTGCTACGCCGAATTTTAGACATTTTCTTTTCCCGGTAGTCCACTGCCGTAAATGCTCTGTACAAGTTTTACATACGAGATGCGGGGCCCACGTTTTGTCCTGATCACCAAGCTTAACTCCAAAGTATCCAAGATACGCTCGCTTTACAAAGTCAGTAATAGTTTGTCTGTTTTGTTGAAACATGTATTCTCCGCATATATAGCAAAACACATCAGGTTGATTTACACAACTTCTTCTTGAACTGGAACCTGAACTCATTTTAATTCTGTTCAATAACACAAAAACACTCTTTTCTTAACATAAAATAACACGCCGAATTCGATCTACTCTCATTAGTAAGAACGCACAAACTGACGAAACTTACCCGAGTTAGGTGATTAAAAGGGTCAGTTCAGGTACCCGATGGGCAATGGTTCCACTATTTATAGATTTACCTGGAATTTACTCAATTACAGACTGACAATAAAACCATTGTACCTACATTAACGAATATATAATAATTTTAGAACTCTCATAAATGAATATACTGAATAAAAACCACATTGGTAGATAAGTTGATGTATCTAAAAAAGTAGAGCTGATAGAGAAAAACGGATTGCATGTATAGATTTAGCGTCCCAAATATAGTTAAAATCAGCTCTAAAATCCCAGGCACCAAAACAAAAATATTTTTTTGTTGCCCTGTGTAATCAGTAGTTAGAAATGGTAAGTCATCCGCAGAAGACACAGTGCTGTCGAAACGATGGTCAAGGTAATTAAAATAAAGTGGAGCAGTCGGCAATAGTAACCAGCTTTAATGGTACGTCGCTTATGGAAAAAATCCACCGCCTTAATAGATTTTCCACCATTTTCCGGCCATAGGAAAACGTCTTGTGCGAGTCATAGTCATAGTCTTGGGTTTTCGAAAGCGTCTTTTAATCGAATTGTTCTGCCAGTCCTTGCAAAGTTTCAAAAGGTTTTACTCTTTCTAGCATTAAAAACTTGATAGTAATGTGTTGCTCAATCGACACTAGTACCTTGTGCTCTGACATGGCGCTACTGACGACAAAATCGATCGAGAGTTCCGGTTTATATTTGATTTACTTCCGTATATCAAATTTCTCAAACTAAAAACGTAGATGAAACGAGGTGCTAGCTTGTAAGTTCTTTTCAAATTGAGATAGCCCTCTCGAGCAAATCTGTTACAAAAATTCAGTTTGTGAAAAATGACAGTAACATACTAGTCGGTACAAGAGGTGATATTTTGATTAATAATTAATCATTCTTTCAATCCAGTCGTCTTATTCTGGAAAGCATTACATCTTAAATTGTTTAGATTAGATGGTATACTGCTATAAATTATAGGAGAAATGCATTTAAATGCAAATTTAAATTTCTCACTTTAATGCATGGGTACTTGTAAATTACTTTTATTTCTGTCGTTGAGTGACACTGAGACTGCTCTTGAAACAGCCTATGTTGAAAAAGTCGACTTATTAGCCGAGTTGTTTGCTTCAAAATCGACGATTTCCTGGGAAAAATACTCCGTCCCATAAAACGAATCTTAACACACTAAGACGCTGATGAAATACCTGTGATCTTACTCAAAAGTCTGGCACACCAGGCAGGCTTTTAACCCGACAAAAAAGAAATAAAAGCTGAATATTCTACAACAGCTGTTAAACAACCAATCAAAAATATCGTTTAAGCTGTTTTTCAACTACTACAATCAAAACGACAATAAATTCTGGTAAAAAACCATGTATTTTTCAAAACCAAATATACAAACAAAAATATGTGCTTGTTATACACATAAGGACATTAAATAGTATACACAAGACGAGATTCATGTCATCATATCTTAATAACTTAGGGTGTACATATATTTACTGTCAAGACATGATTACTATATTCAGTTATAAAACAAAACTAAGGAATACCTTGAAACAACACATATCAAAATAAAATATAAACACGACTCGAAAAATATATGTATGTCTAAATACAAAATGAACAAATTAATTTCATTTTTTGCTGTTGATTAGGATTGCAAGCAAAAAATATTATATACTTACCAGCCTGCCATTACGTTATAAATCTGTATTAGACAAACTAACCAAATATTTGCTTTGATATATAAATAGTGGTATAAAATTAGCTATTTGGATTAAAGGCTCTTGAATATAGTTTTTCAAATTTTTCAACTGCTAAAAAAACTTTCCTAATGTTTGCATTCACTTGGTAGTCTCAATGCTGACTTGTCGGAGTTAAGTGTGTCTCAGTAAGTCGGTTAACTCCAACGAGTTAGCATTAAAACTGGAAGCGAACTTTAAAAAAATATGACGGACTGCAATTCTATATTTAGACATATCTTGCCTATCAGTTAAGTTTGAATAACAAAAGTTCTTCCAAAAAAAGTTAGAAGAAACTTATAAAAATAAACTCCACATCAGTCTTAAATTTTGCCACACACAAATAAAATTCTAACGAGAAATATATAAAAAAAAAAAACGAAATACTAACCAACACATATGTTTCATTTCGATTTGAAGATGTACGTATCTTCTTCGAAATATATGGATTAGGTCCCTAACAATTAAAATAAACTAACGCTTATTCTACTTTAATATCAGGCATATTACTCATTCTGCTCTGCCATAGTTAGGTAAAAATAGGCCATGACTGAGACATATATACCTGTCTAATTTAAATAATTGTCATTTTTATTGGCAATGAACTTAAATTTAGTCAGTTCTCTTTGTTCCAGAGAACTGGTAAAGCATTCCCTGAATATAGAAAATCTTCGTAGTAGAATTGCACTTAAAAAATAGAAAAATCTTTTATTTTTTCTTAGACGAAAAAGGAATGATTAATACAGGTATCAAACCGGATGCGTACTTTGTGTTAACTCTGAGATAATTTGAAACTTGACATATAAGACACCAACGCTTTTTAGTAAATACTGTTTTTTTTAATTTTTTCCCTTACATATGCTCAAAACACCCATTGCCTTTTAATTTTCAAACATTCTCGATGCTTGAGCGAAGGCACCATATAATGGATCATTGTTTCGATCTCCAACATCATAATCACCATCCTCAAAAAGATCATTATTTCTTCTGGTAGTTCTTAAAGATCCATCATAATCTCTTTCAACCAAATCTTCATTTTCATCTTTGATAATTATAGGACGATCAGGATGATCCTCGGTTTTTGGTTCCAATAAAGGTACATGAGAATCATTTAGTGCTACATAAGAACCCTCATTATCTGGCTCATAAGATTGGTAATAATTCTCCATATCATAATCTAAGGGTTCACTTTTTATACTTGCAGCTTCAGCACCCAACAAATTCCTGACAACATTTCTCATATTATCACAATACAAATCTTCCTCATCATATTCATCTTCATCCGATTCATAATTATATGCAGTACTGGGTATTTCTTCCTTTATGGGACGCGGATAATTATTTGAAGTTAAACCTTCCTGAACACTATCAGAATTACCAGTGGTCTCACTTCTCTTTTGATGATTTTGAGGTTTGGGTTCTCCAGGCAAACCAACAGTTCCGTGTAGTCGCCTAAATCGTACAATAAGACTCTTATTATACATTTCAGTAGCGTGTGTATTTTGGAATGCCATAATAGCATCATCTACTGTTCGAAAGCTTATAAAGGCATATCTGGTGTATTTCATTTTCTTTGCAAATCCGATGTCAATCCTCTTATTCTTAGGATATGCTTTTACAACTTCGTCCACAGTTACTTCTTGAGCAAGATTGCCAACGTAAAGGGTTAAAGGATCAATGTCCTCTGGGCCTATGTTTAAATCTTCTTCTCGATCTTTTTTTGGCTCGGCTGTCAAGTATCCATCGCCAAATTTGATCTTGCTTAACTCTTTAATGACGTCTTCTATATTCGAAGAATCTCTTAAAGTTACAAAACAAAATCGTGGCGTAGATGGTTGTTGAAAATGCACACTACTGATCATTGGATGAAATTTGGACACAATGTCTCGATTTAACTCTAAATCTGGAAATTTTATGATCAAAGATTGACTTTTGTGGCGCTTATTAAATTCCTTTTCAACTTCTAAAGCTTTTCTAGCATCTTCAACTGACCAATCTCTTCTAGAAGGAATATTTTGGGAAAGCGGTTTTTTCTTTTTTCTGGGTGCCCTTTTGGTGATCTCGAATTCCGTTTCCTGCGCCGTTTTTCTTTTTTTACCATTATTATTGTAAGAACCACCTCTATTAGAGAATCTAGATGTATTTGGTCTTTGAAATTGCGGAGGATGATAAATTGTGGTATATTGCCCGGTCATAATCGCTCCAGCAATTGTCGGTGGTGGTACAGAAAAAGGGTTATAAACATACTGATCAGGCGATAATGTCATAGTTGTTGAGTATGCTACCGAAGGTGCTGCGGGGGGTGGTGGTGGGGGTAATGTAAACATTCTAGGATCAACAGACGGAGCATTCGATGGAACACTTGAATTCTGGCTTAAAGAGTTATTTCGATAAGACAAGTTCATAGAGGGATCTTGGGATGGAACGGTAAGTCCAGTTTTATTAAATCCTTGTGGTTGACTATAGGTGTACCTCGAATCATTTACATGTGAAGATTCCTGTGGTGTACTGTAATGTGAACTTGTATTGTTTTGTTGTGTAAAATAAGCTCTTGTGACAGTAGAAGGTGCTGGCTCAGGATTTTTAGAGGTTCCATATCCTGCAACAGAATAACCTGGAAGTGGGTAAAATCGTTCCTGTGTTATTCATGTTGTCCCGGTAAGCACGAAAACAGAAAATTCACAAAGGTAGTATATCTCCATTTCATTTTTTTTTATATAGGCGAGGTTTATTTTTCATATAATACATATACTAACAAATAGGCATTAACAGTTCTCGAAAAGTTATCTGTTATATTTAATTTCAATGTTTAGCATATCTACAGTACTTCCAACAAGAAGGAACCGGCAATTTTAAAAGTAGAGTAAAGATATCTCTCTTTTTTTTTTCTTGGCCTTACATTAAGGAAGAAGTCCGAAAACTTTTGAAGAAAAAACAATGTTTTTGCCAAAAATCGATTTTATTCTTCCACATAGTTTTATTCAAGAGCGATTCATATAGTACGATTTGTCGAGCTCTCCAAAAAAAGCATCTCTCTTACTTTCACTTTCTCACTCAGAACAATACTGTAGATTTTTTGTGTTCTTGGAGTGACTGTCTCGTTTGGACGTCCGGAACACCATCATCGGCGCTTGTACGTCCGCACTTAGGTTTATTAAACCATAGACATATAGTTGCCATATAGCCATTCTTGGGTTCTGGCTTTATTTTTTTCCATCAAAAAGCAATGTTTCAGCAACACGCGAAATTTTTTTTGCTCCATCGTTTTGCAAAAATCAAAAGTAGCGTCACTCACACCGCTGTAACTTGCAAACTAATAAGACAAAATATCATGAAAATTTTACACGAATTTTCTGAGAGTTGACACTAACTGAAAATTATATGCCAATACCTATTTATTTCAGTGTCACTCGAAATCTTAGGTCAGGCAAATAGTTTTCCACAATGAATGTGGCATACTGCAAACGTTTTGAGGCTGTTTTCCTGCACATACACCTGGAAGGGCCAAAATTATCTCATACTGTTGTCACTAAATGATAAAAAATTGGTATTATTATGATTAATCCCTTGATACCAAGCGCATCAAAAATGTGTACAGTATTACAAAGACCAATTTTGCAGGGAAGCCCATATATAATTTAAAGCAGCTTTCAAAGGTTGTTAGGGAGATATAACATTCTTTTTCTACAAATTACACTGAAAAACTGGTGAAAAGAAGTATTCGGATAGTGCCAGGCCAATCTCGACAGCCATGATGAATTTACTACCTACTAATAACAAGCTTCTTAGAATGGTCAATGTACTCTCATGTAAGTTAGGTTAGCCTGAAAAGTGAGTAGGTTTTGTAGCCCTCCAATGTAACTCTATGATCTATTGTGGCTCACACTTACATTTTGGATATCATCAAGGAGGACTTGCCTCGTAATTAAGGACATTATTGTGCTCAGTGCTTTCAGATCACCTAGTGATTTGGCTTCTCTATGAAAGGTAAGAAACCTGATTTTGTTGGCTGCTGGGCATATACATGGCACATGTTTCATCATCTTTCATGCATAGTCAGGATTCAGCTGCTTGTACCAGCCTCTGCCTTTGCACATGACGCCTTAGCCTATAACGGCCAGTGTACAGATCCACTGAAGCCATGAGCTTTTATCTGCCCATTTTCAGTAGTTGGTCTGTTTCACTGGACAACTTTTGCTTATGTCAAACTTGGTAGTCTCTGCCAAGGCTGATAGGCACTTTCTTCTGTTCAATCTGATATTATCCTTTTCGGTGTTTCATGATGTCTAAAACAGGCTTGTGTCCTATGAAGTCTGATTCAGCTTTTATGTGAAAAAAATCAGAAATAAATATCTTTTCTACTTTTCATTGCGGGTAATTCCTTGTTGAATAAACTGTACACAATGTAAAAGAGGGAGTTTACACATGCCAGTACATTTATGTATGTGTAAATCCAGTTTATATTTAAGAAAAAATACAGTATCAAAATAGTTCATTTAAAATTATCAAACGTTGTCACAACATTTTGGCAACCAGAGTCAGTTGCTATTGATGTTAAGTGATAAGAAGACAAAGCAGCCTTTATTAAAAAGGATTTGATAAGAAAAAATAAACGTATTCTCCCAAATTATAGAAGGCGGAACTGATATGCATATTTATGTCCAAAATTGGATTATTTTAAACAGAATAAAGGGTATCATAAAGTCTATTTGGTGCTCAAATAGAGATCTATTTATAAGGTTTAATATATGTTTATGTGTATCTCTTCTCGTATCAGTATTTTGTTGAAGACCATGCAATAAAATGAACTGGTTATTAACACAGGCAGTGTTTATTAAGTTTTTTTTTATCTTATGGACAAAGCAACAAACCCAGCCTGTTAAGTTTTAGTTAGGAATTTTTACTTTTCAAGAACCTACTAATATGAAAAAATGAAAATGAAACATCGGTAAAACATTTAGTGATTTTCATGTTTTTCATGACCTACCGGGATGGGTTGCCATCTGTCCCACTTGGGGGTATATCCTGAGCAACCCTGAACAGACACATACATTCCTGTTTTGAATTGTGTTAATAAATAGCATACCAAAGGTTAAACAGATACTCCTCTCAAAGCAAACCCTTTTATAATCCTAGAAAATTTTTAAAATGCTCCATTAAAAGCAGGACAATTGGCAACCCGATTACCCAATTTAATAAAAACAAAATGCACTCGAACTGGCCAAACTTTAAAAACTATAATCTTTAAGCAAAAAAAAAAGTCTGACCACAATAAGAAAAGCAGACCTATGTTTACCTGTAATTTGATCATGTCTTGGCAAGTTCTTAGATGCTGGCTTCATCATACTGCTTATACAATAAGAAGTATATTTTGTGAATTTTTCTGTTGATTTTATATGATATGGTGATATTGATAATTCGTTGATGAAGTTAGAGCAGGAAAAACATAAATATAAACATAAAAATTGCTTTTTATGCTTACACTTTGTTTCTAGTACGAAAGAAAAAGGGTTGATTTGGCGCTTCAATTGCGAGACATGACTGATGGTACAGTTTGGAGGTTATAAAACAAGGGAGTGTCTAAAGTTCCGAAGGCGGAGTCTTCTTTAAAAATTAGAATTCCGAAAAGGATAAGGTAACGCCAAACGTACGTTCTTACATAATCCAGTTTTAAAAGAAACTGCACACTAGCAACAAAAACTATCTATTTTTAGTGTTTCGTACGGAGCACTTGTAAAATCACTTCGCTGTCCATCTGTCTGTCTGTCACACCCGATTTTCTCCGAAACTATTTGACATAGAAAGTTGAAATTTGGCACTAATATAGGAATTGATAGCTTCATCAGAGCCGCGTAGTTTTGAAAGTTAAATTTTGACTTTAGGGGTTAGTTTTGGGGGATGAAATCGAAAGTGAAATTTTTTTTACAAGGTCATCGAGTGGGGCATCAAATGAAAGCTTGTAAAAAGACGAGTTCAAAAATACATATAATATAATACTTGCGCACAATTCTCTTTCTATTATTTTTAAAAAAGTGCGAAAACTCGCTGTCTCCCTACCTTATCTCGAGAAGTACTAACCAAAAAGTTTTGAAAAAATTCTTTAATATTTTCTACAGGGTATAGATTGAACGAAAACTATCACGAGTGCATTACCTTTAATAATTTATGATATATAAAAAAAAAACGAAAATTTCAAGGTCGTCAGTTTTCACTAAAGATCAGAAAAAAACTTTGTTGAAAACTCATTTGGTATATGGTTTATGAAGTCACTGATCATTTCATACTTCCGTAACGAAAATTTTTATTTTAAAAGCAATCAACATACGGAACACTAATTGCGCAAGTCCAACTTGCACTTGACCGGTTATTACTAATAATCTCCCTAACAGTCGTCGTTCTATATAGTTTTAAATTCGAAAATTAAGCATCATTACTGGAATTTTTTCCCAGCACATATATGAGATTTGGCGAAAAAATATTAAATGTTATAATCATTATTTTGTAACGGGACTGCGACATCTACTTATTTATCGGTATACTTAGTGAATTGGAACCTCGTTATAGACGTACAAATGTTTTATTTTCCACGCTAAGGGAAGTATTGTATCGTGAAAAAAATAAACATCAGAGAATATTGCATTTCTTTACATCTCAAGCGTCATTAGATCACGTAAAGCTGGGTTTATCTGTTTGTTTGTCTGTCTGCTGGTCTGTCTGTTATTTGACACTCGAATGACAAGAAACATCAATTCCAATTTTGTATGTACTGGAAATAGGAGAAGAATCTATAGTTGTTGAAATATACCACTTAAAAGTAAGGTGGTGGAAGGGCAGGGGTTGATAAATTTTGGAGAGTTTCAACAGTATTATGAGAAATAGTTATTACAAATATCATAGAGAATAAAATTACCTACAACTTGGTAAAAAAATCCTAACATTGTTATTATTTGAGTTACAGTAAAAATAACCGGTCAAGTGCAAGTTGAACTAGCACAATTAGTGTTCTGTACATTAATTCCTTTTAAAATAAAAAAAATTGTTACGGTGGTATAAAATGTGACTTCACAAAACACACCCCAAATGAGTTTTCAACAAAGTTTGTATCCAATCTTTACTGAAAACTGATGACCTTGAAATTTTTTGTTTTTTTTTTATATACCAGATAAATTATTAAAGGTAATGCACTTGTGATAATTTTCGTTCAATCCATACCTCGTAGAGAATATTCCAAAATTTTTTCAAAATTTTTTGATCAGTACTTTTTGAGATAAGGTAGAGGGACAAAGATTTTTTAAAAATAATACAAAGAAAAGTGTGCGCAAGTATTATATTATATTATATATATATACATATATATATATATACATATACATATATAATATATACATATATATATATATATATATATATATATATATATATATATATATATATATATATATATATATATATATATATATATATATATATATATCATCAGAGCCGTGTAGTTTTGAAAGTTAAATTTTCACTTAAGGGGTTAGTTTTGAGGGGTGAAATTGGAAGTAAAAAAAAAAATTTTTTACTAGGTCATCGAGTGTGGTGTCGAATGAAAGCTTGTGAATATATATATATATATATATATATATATATATATATATATATATATATATATATATATATATATATATATATATATATATATATATATATATATATATATATATATATATATATAAATATATATATATATATATATATATATATATATATATATATATATATATATATATATATATATATATACATATATATATATATATATATATATATATATATATATATATATATATATATATATATGGTGGTGTCAAATGAAAGCTTGTGAATATATATATATATATATATATTTCACAAGCTTTCATTTGACACCACACTCGATGACCTAGTAAAAAAATTTTTTTTTCACTTCCAATTTCACCCCTCAAAACTAACCCCTTCAGTGAAAATTTAACTTTCAAAACTACACGGCTCTGATGAGGCCATCAATTCCTATATTAGTACCAAATTTCAACTTTCTATGTCAAATAGTTTCGGAGAAAATCGGGTATGACAAACAGACAGACAGACACTGAAGTGATCTTATAAGTGTTCTGTACGGAACACTAAAAAAAAAAATAACTTGGAAATTTCTGCTTTTGAACTGCATTTTAGTAAAATCTCTTTAAATTTTGAATTATTTTAGTGCAGTTCTATATTGTTTCTATATTACTATTACGCACTAACAGTAGACAGTGTCATATATAATTAACAATTAAAATATATATTTAAGTATTTATTTGTTTAATATATTTTTCAATGGTAGTACTTGTATATTTTAGTTTTTTTTTTAACATCTACAACAGAACTAGAAAGAGAACACATCTTAGATTTTTGTATTCTCTTATATACCTTATTCCTAGAATATAAAGATTTTTTTGTAATAAAAAAATCAGTAAGTTTGCATGTCTTAGCTGCTCTAGACCTACAGCTGAAGGCATACGTGCCTTCTGTTGGAGGTTGCTTAAGTCCATGGACCAATAGAGGATTGGCTAAGCAAGTTGCTAACAATTACCGTCAACTGCTACAAGTAAATGTGCTCAATATTTTAGTTTAGACTTCATTTAATTTTAATAGTTGACACTGACAAAAAATATAAACCCCTATTGACACCATAACTCCCATATGAAGTGAGATATCGAGAGGGCAAAACTGGTTTTAAAACTTTACATATAAACATTACAATATTTTAGTATTACTTTGCCTTTCTCTACTATCTTCCTTCTTCGAAAGACTTACGTCTGCACAAAAGGTTACAGTGATCCAAATCATTCTAATTTATGTCAATATATCCAAACAATGTTAAAAATTTTATATATAAATAGAAGATTGGATAGCATAATAAACTTTGTTCACTTGTGCTGTAAAGAACTGTACTTGAAACAATACCAACATAAAGAAGAATAATCTGATAATGTTCAGTGATATCATAACAGAGTTTAGGCAAGAAAGGGTTGAAAAATTTAACCAATATCAACATAAACTAAAAAAACATGACAGCACAAACAACTAAAAAAAGCTATTCTAATTGGTTAAAGTTATTAAAAATAATAATATTTAACTCAAAAGTTTTAATCTAAGAGAGGGACACTTTTCTTTTGTTTTAGCTGCCATTTTCTCCATTTACCCTAATATGTGTATAGATGTTCTCGATACTTTCAAAAATACCATAGTTTTTAAAGTAACTATAAAATTAATTCCAATTACATGTTAAAAACTAGTTTTCACGGTAAGAATATGATATTATGACTTTACTAACTTTGAGATACTTTAAGGATGAAGTCACCCCAAAAACCAAACAGAATGTTTTCATTTCTTATGTTAGGAATGAGTTTAAATTTAGAATAATAACGTAAACCAAACGATACAACCCTGTGATAGACTACTAAGAATGTAAACAAATACAAAGAAAAATAATCAAATTCGCATTTTTTCTAAAGTTCATGGACAACAGAGTTTACACTGTAAAAATATCGTTGTAAATCTTTGTTTTAGCATGTCGTTGACGTATTTCTATGTATTTGTTGACGTTCAGTATTAAAATAAATAGCAAATGACAATAAAATATGGAGGTAAACAAGGAGTTAAGCAAGTCGTACTCACCACCAAGAAGATCGTCATTTCCTGAGCTAGATTTAGAGGATGACATCCTGGAATACTGGTAAAATAACGATCAGTTGCAACTAATTTGCTTAATTCAGTGCACTATACCAGAAAGAATAAAAGCTTTTGAGATTATTGTAAAATCTAAAAGACGCACATACAACGTACGTGACAATTCACAACAGTCAACAGTCGAAGATCGCAAACGCGGCACGATCTAGGGGTCCTTTAGTGAATGAAATTTGTACTAGAAAGTGTACTAGAAAGATTATTTTTCGACTATATTGGGTTCATATGATTCAGTCACACAAAATATAGTAATCTTTACAGAAGGCGTCACCACAACGTTAAAATGTACTTCATCGAATTTTTAAGAGATGTCGAGCATATTTCAGCCTATTATTGTTACATAGACAATACCACTCACTTCTGGCTCGGCGGCATCTGTGAGAAAGTTAACGAGGCACATTTTAGCGATAAATCCGCCTTATTGTCTTTTTGTAGCCATAGCTGAATTTTCTGTGACTTAGCTGATACCCAGAATCGACCTGCTTTTACGTAACATCCGACCTGGTTACAGGTGTGCCTTTGCTCTGTTCTCGATTTCACGTGTTTAACCCCTTGCTCAAACTAAATAACCTTAACCGACGTTTAGGAATCACTCCTCTGCGATTAGACCCCCTACCAGACGGGTTGGGAGCCCTAAAACTACCGTCTTTCGCTTTCAGAAACCCCAGTTACGAAAACGCGTACGCGTACTTCGAACTGTCGAGTTGAAACTCTCAAAGAAAGGTTTGCGGAGACCAGATTATTTTCGCGTCCTTGTGCCTTACTGTCTATCTTAAAGCGTTACGTCTCGAAGTTGTTACATCAACTGTCACATTCATCAACTGTGAAATGGAAAGATAGGAAAGACGCGAATTATTTGCCCGAGTATTCTTTATTCAGATTAAATGAATTTTGAATCCAAAATCTCTGTATTTTGCGGTTAGCTGGGCAAGTCCTAGTAATTGACTTCTATTGGCTAAAATGGTGCTATTTGTTCAGTATCTTATTGCGCTAGTCTTGCAATTCCTCAACGAGTAAAGGAATAATAGAATCGAATGACGCATTTGAAAAATGTATTAAGTTTAGTACATTTGTGCTAACAGTAACATCCTTGTTTTTATCCGATTGTTCAACGTAATAAGCACGTGATCTCCTTGACCAATCAGGTGCTACATTGACAAAACAAAAAGCTCTGTCTAGGCGCTCAATTTAAAACAAAGTTAGAATGGATGCCAATGACTGATTTGTAATTAAAAAGATATTTTCATTATACGTGCTTTCATACACATACCTATTTCTTTGAAACTTTGAAGCGGTAGTTTGAGGCGCATAAAACCTGTCCTTTTATTATTAACTACTTTGTCAATGACAAAAATACTTATCAAAATCTTGATTGCATTAAAAACAAATCATTTTAACTGTTCAATAAAGGCTATTTTTAGTTCTTTTGTAAAGAGTCATTGAAACTAAACAAAGCTGGGTGAACTCTTGAGAATAATTCGATTAGACAGGACCGTCTGGATGTTCTTTACAAACAGTAGTCTTTGTTATGTTACAGAGGGATAAGTAAAGCCTAAGGGGATTTTTTTAAGGGAAAAAGAAACTCTTGAACTATTTATTATAAAGTGTGACGGTTTATAAGTGAGGGGGGTGCGTGTTTCTAGACCTTGCTTGGGGAGGTATATACCCCGCATGGCCACCCATGGGTATGCCACTGTGTAAAATAACGTAGCCCATGACTCAAACCTTAGAACTATAAAAATAATTTTTATATGATTCGTTGTTGAGTTATTAAAATTGGATTCTTTTAAATGGCGCAGTATATATAGACAGATAGTCTATACACTTTCCTATTGTCTGGAAACATTATTTAAATTGGTGTAATGTACTGTCTTAAAAATAGGGAGGAGGGAAGTAAAGTCTAAACTATTTCAAGTAGTCTGACGAAATTGTTGACAACTTTTATAACGTTAAATGCATAGACGTAGAGGATGGACTAAGTGTTCCGTATCCCGCTGTGAAGTAAATATGGATCCAAAACTGTGAGAGACAAAGCGAATGAGCGGCCAGTAGTTGTCTCTTTTTAGAATGCCGCTAAGCTACGGAGCTCTTGAAAATAATATTTCTAAGTGTTCTATTTAAACTAAAATCGGGTGGGGGCTTTTCTCGCCTTGAATTCCGTCTCGAGGTACTGCTCCTTGTTTATTACAGGCCTACAGAAAGGAGACAGGTATTGGCCGCACAGTCACGTTGTCTCTTTCTAGAGAATGGTTAATTTTGTGTGTCTATCGTTACATGTATTGTGGTTTTGCTGCAGTAATGACAGATGCCATGTTTTTGCCCATGGTAATTCTTGATGGTCACATATGGATAGCGTTCCTAATGCCTAATTCTTTCTTAATAGATTTTGAATCTCAGTATCCTTAAGTATCCTCAGTATCATTATCAAATCAATAACAATAAACAGTACTGATAAAATCGAAACAATAAAAAATTAATTTTTTAAACGTTTGTTTTGGATCTTTGTGTGGCAATTTCGGGGATAAGTCCGGATGTTGTGGCATGACACTCGCTGTCGAGTGAGATAACAATTTAAACAGTTAAGTCAAGATAACAAAACTATAAGTCCTCTTTAATAACCAAAATATTGTCTAATCAGACGTGCTGTGGTGGTTAACAATAAAACTGAGAAATCGAGAACCTTATTCCGTGATAAACTCCCTTATAAAGTATAATAGAACATGTCAGTGTAAAAGCCTTTTTAGCTGTCACCTACGTAAGGCAGATTTTCGCCATTTCGTGGCTTTAAGACTTTATTTCCACGAATAAGTCCTAAAGTTCCGCTTAAATCCGCGGTAAGCAGGATCGCGCGCCTGCAAAATGCCGCCAGCAATCTTAGGCAGAATAGAGTGGGGATTGGTGTAACCTGAACAAAATATCTTGTGGAGAGGTTAGCTCGTCTTATTCTCTTTTTAGTGTTCCGTACGGAACCGTGATAAAATCACTTCGGTGTCTGTCCGTCTGTCTGTCCGTCTGTCCCACCAGATTTTCTCCGAAACTATTTGTCATAGAAAGTAGAAATTTGGTACTCATATAGGAATTAATGGCCTTCAGAGCCGTGTAGTTTCGACTTAAGGGGTTGGTTTTGGGGGGTGAAATCGGAAGTGAAAAAAAAATTTACTAGGTCATCGAGTGCGGTGTCAAATGAAAGCTTGTGAAAACACGAGTAAAAAATATATGTAATGTAATACTTGGGCACACTTTTCTTTGTATTATTTTTAAAAAATCGCGAAAAATCGCTGTCCCCCCTTATCTCTAAAAGTACAGATCAAAAAATTTTGAAAAAATTCTGGAATATTCTCCACGGGGTGTAGATTGAACGAAAATTATCACGAGTGCATTACCTTTAATAATTTATCTGGTATATAAAAAAAACAAAAATTTCAAGGTCATCAGTTTTCAGTAAAGATTGGAAGGTTGAAACTCATTTGGGGTATATACTTTCGCAACAAAATTTTTTATTTTAAAAGCAATCAACGTACGGAACACTAATTTCGCAAGTTCAACTTGCACTTGACCGGTCATTTTTTACTGTACAGTCTTGAAAATTTTTGCGGACGAAAGGCAGATAATAAGAAGTAAAAAAAACTCGAGGAAACATTTCGCGTCCTCCCCGTCCAACTATTTCACAGCTGATGAATGTTATATGCCTACATACGTCATAGTGTAAGGCATTCATTTTGGATGTAAAAACTTGATGACGTAATGCTGTAAGAAGCTTAAAGATGTAACGATGTGAGGATATACTATATGCGTCTCACTGGTAAATGTCAAATTTGACATGCAAATACCAGTTGAAACATTATTTCTCTAATATTGTTTTGAGACGATTCTAGCGGTTTACGCTCGATAATATTTCCTAATGGCATTAGTCCGGGAGGTAGCGTTTCATTTTTGATGGTCATTTCATCCCGCTTAATTTTTTTTGTAATTAATAGTTCAAATATAGCTATTAATCGAAACAAGCGTCAGCTGTCAGAATTGTAGTGGGGCTGGTCGTGAAAAAAAATGTACAACATGTAAAAAAAAATCCAAAAGACATTTCAATTCACCTGAAAATTTGCACAATTGATGTTTAAATGATAACAATAATAAAAAAAAATAGTCAGCTGCGTGAGTAATGGGCGATTATACGTCAGACACTTGTATCAATCTGTATTAAAAAAAATGATGTAGTCATTTCAAATTCAATGAAATTTTTACATCTCATCAATAAGTTGTCTTTCTTTGGTTTCACTGATGGTGCGAGGGCTCTTATAAGTTCTTACTTGTTTAATCGAACTCAGTTTGTAGCCTACAACGGATTCAAATCAGAAAGATTTGTGGCTACCTCAGGCGTTCCACAAGGTTCAAATTTGGGACCCTTGCTCTTCATTATGTTCATAAATGACCTTTGCGAGGACTGAAAATGTAACAGACTAATTTAACACATAGGCTGAAAAGTCCCGGGCCTAACAAAGAAAACACGGTTTTTTTGGTTCAAAATTAGCTTTATTCATCAACGTAATCTCCATCAAGAGCAACGCAATCATTCCAGCGCCGCTCTAACATTTCAATACCACTTTTGTAGAACGATTTATCTTTTGCCTCAAAATAGGCCTCAGTTTCAGCGATAACCTCTTCATTCGTGCGAAATTTCTTACCGGCGAGCATTTTTTTTCAGGTCTGTGAACAGCCAGTAGTCGCTGGGAGCCAAATCTGGCGAATACGGTGGATGTGGGAGCAATTCGAAGTTCAATTCATGTAGTTTTTCCATTGTTTTGTTTGACTTGTGACACGGTGCGTTGTCTTGATGAAACAAAATTTTTTTCTTTGCCATATGCGGTCGTTTCTTTGCAATTTCGGCCTTCAAACGCTCCAATAACGCTATATAATATTCACTGTTGATGGTATTTCCTTTCTCAAGATAGTCGATGAATATTATACCACGCACATCCCAAAATACCGAGGCCATAACCTTTCCAGCCGATTGTTGTGCTTTCGGGCGCTTTGGACGAGGTTCACCAGTTGCTGTCCACTCAGATGACGATCGTTTTGATTCCGGAGTGAAGTGATGGATCCATGTTTCATCCATTGTCACATATCGACGCAAAAATTCCGGTTTGTTACGTTTAAACATGGCCAAACACTGCTCAGAATCATCAACACGTTCTTGTTTTTGATCAACAGTGAGCAAACGCGGCACCCACTTTGAACAGAGCTTTCTCATAGTCAAATGCTCATGCAATATAAAGCCAACACGTTCTTTTGATATCTTTACGATGTCACCTAACTCACGCAACTTCACTTTTCGATCATTCAAAACGATTTTATGGATTTTTTTGATGTTTTCTGGTGTTACCGCCTCATTTGGACGTCCACTGCGTTCTGCATCATCGGTGTCTCTACGACCACGTTTGAAGTCAGCAAACCAACGTTTTATTGTTGTTTCTGATGGAGCGGAGTCCCCATAACACTTTTCAAGCCATTGCTTCGCTTGAACGGTATTTTTTCCCATCAAGAAGCAGTGTAAAATTAAAACATGAAATTGTTTTTGATCCATTGTTTTGAAAATAACAAAAGTAGCGTCACTCTTAGCACAATAACTCACAAACTAATGAATAGAATATCATGAAATTTTAACAGCTGTCTTTTGAAGGTTAGTATTAACTGAAAAAAAGGTGACTGCAATAAAACTAGCGCCATCTATGTGTTAGGCCCGGGACTTTTCAGCCCATGTGTTATGCTGATGATCTAAAAATGTTTATGCCAACAGAAAAAACTGAGGATTGTTCCTATCTACAGAGCCAGTTGAATTTCGTACATTCTTGGTGTTGTGACAACAAACTACATCTAAATGCTCAAAAATGCAAAGTTCTAACATATACTAGGAGGGTAGCGTCAATAGAGTTTCAGTATAGAATTCAAGACCATAATTTAAGTAGGTGTAGCACAGCTAAGGATTTGGGAGTTGTTTTTGATGCAAAACTAACATTTGCTCAGCATATAGCATTGAAAGTTTCTGAAGCAATGAAGTCTTGCGGGTTCATCATTAGGAATTGTAGGGGTTTCACTAATATTGCATCACTGAAGGTTTTGTATTTCTGCTTTGTTCGCTCGAAACTAGAATATGCAAATATTGTCTGGAGTCCAATGTACGAGGTGCATAGAGTTTTACTTGAAAAAGTGCAGAGGAGATTTCTGAAATTTCTGTTGTTTAAGATTAATGGAATGTATCCTGAACGGGGAATCAGCAGCGATTATTTGTGTGAACAGAAAAATATTCTTAGAATGGGAATCAGGAGAGTTTGTGCCTCAATATTATTCCTATTTAGAGTATTGCACAATATGATTGATTCCAGGGATATACTGTCTCGTATTAACATCAATGTGCCACGGATACACTCACGATCAAATATATTTTTTAGATGTAATAGACTTAATACTAATTTGTTATTGAATTCACCTATTCATGTAATGTGTACTCATTTTAATCATATTTGTAATGTTTATGACATATACTGTTGTACTAAGAAGCAATTACTACAGACTGTCATTGAATATGTAAATGTCTAAATATTTACCCTATTAATGGGAAATGGGGTAATAAAGCTATCATTATTATTATTATTATGATTGTTTTTGTATTTTATTCTCACATTTGGTCAATGTGGTTCCATGTTTGGCTGACGGACGGGCGCAAACCAAGTCAGCACAAACGCATTACCATTGTGTATTAAGGAATGACCTGACAATGTTACACTTCTGAATGTTTTTGTGTATGTTTGTGTTGAGTCCTAATTGTACTAAATGTGGTGTGAATGTTGTTGGTGTAAGACCTGTGGCTGATATAATGAGGGGGACAATGATGACTTTTTCTTTTTTCCATAGCCTTTTTATTTCCGTTGCAAGGTCTGTGTATTTGGAAATTTTTTCTGTGTATTTCGTTTGGATGTTTGTATCGTTGGGGACAGCTATGTCAATTAGATAGGTGACTTTTTCTTTTTTGCACTGAAAAGTAATATCGGGTCTATTGGCGGAGACTGTTTTATCTGTATGGATACTGATGTCCCAGTAGAGTTTGTAATCTTTATTTTCAAGTACGGATGTTGGTGTGTATTTGTAGCAGGGATCTGTGTTTTCTATGAGCTTGTATGTTGTGGCTAGTGCTTGGTGAGCTAGTTTTGCCGCTGAGTCATGTCTGGCTGTGTATTCCGTTCCGGCTAATATTTTACATCCGCTTGTTATGTGTTCGATCGTTTCTTTCTGCTGGTGGCATTTTCTGCATCTGTCTTCTGTAATAGTTGGGTCTTTGATGATATGCTTTTGGTAGTTTCTGGTTAATCGGACTTTATCCTGGATGGCAAGTAAGAAGCCTTCTGTTTAAGGGAATAGCTGCCCATCCCGTAACCAGGTGTATGCTTGTTTTTTATTTACGTGGTCTTGTTCTATGTGGTATCTGTGTTTTCCGTGGAGTGTTTTTTCTGACCATGTTTTCATCTTTTCCTGTTGTAATTGGATGTGACTGTGTGTCTCTCCTGGGTGGTCTACCCGGGATAAGTCGAGTGGGGTATAGTTTTTGTTTGCTTTGACTGTTGCTGTGTGGAGGCTGGTTTGCTTGGTGTGAAAGAATTTCCTAAGTGCTTGTATTTGTTTTGTGTGTAATGATCTGATGTCTATAATTCCTCTTCCTCCCGCTTTCGTCTCGATGGTAAGTCTTTCTTTGCATGCGTTGGGGTGTAATTTCCTGTATTTGGTGAATTGAGATCGTATAAGGATGTGAATATTTTCTATGTCTGTTTGTGACCATTTGATGATACCAAATGAATATGTGAGTATAGGTATAGCGAACGTGTTGATGGCTTTAGTGAGATTGTTAGAGTTGAGTTTTGTTTGTAAAAGTTTCGTCAGTCTGTTTTTGAATTTGGTTCTGAGCTCTGTTTTGATGTGAGTGTGGTTGAGTTTGGTGCTTTGTTGGAAGCCTAGATATTTGTATGTTTCTTTGTCGAACATGTTATCGAGTGTTTCATTGTTGATGGTTTCTGTCTCATGGTGGTACTTCCATTGGCCTTGGTTGATGTGGAGCACTTTGCATTTACTTATACTAAATTCCATATTGACATCTAAGGTGAATAGTTCTGTGATTTTGAGGAGTTCTTTCAGCTGTGTTTTTGTGGCAGCGTAGAGTTTTATGTCATCCATATATAGGAGGTGGTTTATTTTATGTTGATTAACTTTTTGGTGTCTAATATTGAAGCCATGCTCTGTTCTGTTAAGTATATTTGAGAGTGGATTGAGACAGAGGCAAAACCATAGAGCACTGAGCGAGTCTCCCTGAAATATACCCCGTCTGATGTACAGCTCTTCTGTTTGGATGCGTTTGGTTTGTGTTTCTAGGCGTATTTTGGTTTTCCATGTTTTCATAATTTGCGCGAGAAATTGCCTGAGGTGTTGGTTGATTTTATAGATTTCTAGGGCTCTGATTAACCAGCTGTGGGGTATGGAGTCGAAGGCTTTTTTATAGTCTATGTAACCCATGTGAAGGTTTCTGTGTTCTTTTCTGGTTTGTCCCATAATCACGCTATCTATGATCAGCTGCTCCTTGCATCCTCGACTATTTTTCCTGCATCCCTTCTGCTCTTCTGTGAGAATATTGTTGTCTGTTAGGTGTTGTTCTATTTTCTTGGAAATTATGGCTGTGATGATCTTGTATAGGGTTGGAAGACAGGTGATAGGTCGGTAGTTTGATGGATTTGTGGTGTCTGAGCTTTTGGGTTTAACGTATGTTATTCCTTGTGTAAGGAAAGTGGGAAATGTGTTTGGTTGTAAAATGGCTTTGTTGATTTGGTGTGTGAGTGCTTCGTGTGTGGTGGTAAACTGTTTGTATCAGAAGTTTTGTATATTGTCTATTCGAGGACATTTCCAGTTGTGTGTGTGTTTGATAGTTTTTGTAATTTCTTGTGTATGTAATGTGGAATTTTCTTGTTCTGTCACATGTTTACGTTTGTCTTCTTTGGCTTTGATCCAGGGGGTGTTATTATTGTGTAGTTTGGGTTCTGACCAGTCACTGCTGTCTGTTTGTTGTACATAGTTTTCCGGTAGAACTGTTGTTTTATTTTTTTTTTCGCTTCTTCGGAAGAGGTTGTTGGTGTCTTTCCTCTCGTTTGATTCTTTGTATCTACGGAGTCTTGCGGCATATACAGATAGTTTTTGTTTCAATGTATCGAGGATTTCTGGCAGTGTTCTGTTGGGAGACTTAGATTTGATCTTGTTTACCCCCTGTGTGACACGTTTGGACGCGTTCCCGCTTTTAAACTGGGCAAGATGTCCTAGATCTCTCCTGATGTTGTTGATTTTGTTTTCTATTCTTATTTGCCATTTCAATTTTGGTTTTGTCCTGTTGGGGTTTCCTTGTCGTCGAGGGAGTTTTTGATTATTTTGTGTTAGAGTGGTGGGATTATTATTATTATTATTCTAATATAGTTAAAATAATAAAAACAACAATCAGCTATTCTTACAATGGGAGTAAAACCATCAGCTGAGGGATTATAGGTGCCAAGCGGGCATTCAGTCTGAGCATTGTACAATTCAATCAATGATCTAATTGAAGATCTTTACCCTTTTATGTCGGTAGCTGACGATCGTTTTTATTAAATATCTACCTCATATCATCTAAACTACCAATTATAAAAATTTCAAGTGACTTAGAATCAATTCGAGTTAAATTCCGCTGTTTTTTCCTTTTTAGTGTTCCGTACGGAACACTTATAAGATCACTTCGGTGTCTGTCCGTCTGTCTGTCCGTCTGTCACACCCGATTTTCTCCGAAACTATTTGTCATAGAAAGTTGAAATTTGGTAGTAATATAGGAATTGATGGCCTCATCAGAGCCATGTAGTTTTGAAAGTTAAATTTTGACTTAAGGGGTTAGTTTTGGGGGGGTGAAATCGGAAGTGAAAAAATTTTTTTTTTATTAGGTAATCGAGTGTGGTGTCAAATGAAAGCTTGTGAAAACACGAGTAAAAAATATATATATAATGTAATACTTGCGCACACTTTTCTTCGTATTACTTTTAAAAAATCGTGAAAAATCGCTGTCCACCCGCCTTATCTCGGAAAGTACTTATCAAAAAATTTTGAAAAAATTCTGGAATATTCTCCACGGGGTGTAGATTGAACGAAAATTATCACGAGTGCATTACCTGTAATAATTTATCTGGTATATAAAAAAACCAAAATTTCAAGGTTACCAGTTTTCAGTAAAGATTGGAAACAAACTTTGTTGAAAATTCATTTGGAGTGTGTTTTGTGAAGTCACTGATCATTTTATACCACCCTAACAAAATTTTTTATTTTAAAAAGAATCAACGTACCGAACACTAATTGTGCAAGTTCAACTTGCACTTGACCGGTTATTTTTTATTATATTATTTAATTATGTCGATATATATAATTTTTTAATCGAATACAGAGATATGTAGAAAATAACAATGAATAATTAGAAAAGAAAGTATATTTCAAGTTTATTGACCGAATTTTAAATAATTACAAATATTTTTCTTCATTATCACTAGAATCTACCGATGTGTCAGATTCGTACTCGTTTTCCTCACAACTGTCATTAGAAGTATCAACGACCGTTTTTTCTTCAGAATGTTGTTCCTCTTCTTCCTCCTCAGTTCTTACAATTTCCCCGTCCTGTTCGGTATTTTCTGGAACCAGCATAAGTTTTTTACTAAAAATTATAGAAATCAATAAATACCTGTAGTGTAGTGTTGACAACACCTGTTACACTGGTAATACTTGGTGGAAGTTGATCACCGTCGAACCATTTAAAACTGTATTTATCGTCTTTTTTTCCTCATCCGTACTCTACTGGTGAAAATTCAGTTGGAACTGACAGATGAGCATGGCTCCAGAGGTGAGCTATATATGCGGTACGCAAAACTTGTTGATATAACTCCGACTTATATGGTGGAAATGGCGCTCCATCGAATGTATTTTTGAAAGTAAAAACATCTGTTTTTATGTTCATTTACTTTTAAATCCATATACTTTGCATATGAATTCTTCTATAGTTTTTTTGGAGTCCATGTACATCACAAATATTAATGTTTAAAATTGCAGGTAGTTAGTGTGTAAACGACATCGTCTCCTCCTCTGTATAGAAAAATCCCTGTCCGGGTCTAATTGGAAAAGAAGTTTAGAATTAATAGGATGACTGAACGATGTAACTTGAGAAGTAAAACATAAATTATGGGTGATTGGTTTCGGACAGACTGGGTGTTTACATTACCTAGATTAAGTTGTATTTAAGTTACTGTGATTGATATGTCTCAATTAATAAAACCCTTAAATATATTTTATGTGACAGGTTTGGCTATAAATTATGTTAAGATTATGTTTTTTGTGTAACGAATGTTTGGGGTATGCGTTTCATATTATTATTATATTTTTGACAGTCGAAGTAGACGGCTAATTTGTTAGATGTCAGTTGCAATTCTTATTAAAAGTGTTTTTACCCAAATTAGTTTTTAAGTGTAATGGTCCAGGCGAAATAATTGGAGATAATGCGGAAAAATGACAGAAAATGCTATATATAAGCCTTTATAATATGGAAAGTTGGAGATTCTGGGAGATAAGGAGAAATATTTGGAGAATAGCTTGAATAATGATAGATAAAGAGATATAAGCCCCTGTATTACGGGAGAATTCGAGATTATGGGAGATAAGGCGAAATAATTGGAGATAATGCGGAAAAATGACAGAAAATGCAATATATAAGACTTTATAATATGGAAAGTTGGAGATTCTGGGAGATAAGGAGAAATATTTGGAGAATGGTTTGAATAATGATAGATAAAGAGATATAAGCCCCTGTAGTACGGGAGAAATCGAGATTATGGGAGATAAGGCGAAATAATTGGAGATAATGCGGAAAAAAAATGACAGAAAATGCAATATATAAGATTTTATAATATGGGAAAGTTGGAGATTCTGGGAGATAAGGAGAAATATTTTGATAATGGCTTGAATAATGATAGTTCAGTTTCAGTCGAACTGTCCGTTTTTCCTATGTGTAAAAAGGAAAAAACTGAAAACAGAACTGAAACGGAGACTGACACCTGACGGTATGGGGTTCTTTTCTTCCACCGTTTCTTCAACGCCACAGCTAAGGCAACTGCAGTGAGACAGTCTTCATACACGAGCTATTTTACACATGTACACTTTGGGACAGTATGACAACACATGTTTGAACGCGAAACACACATAACACTTTGAAAGATAACTCGGACTGAGAACTGAACGGACAGTGTAAAAACAAACCTCCTTCCGAACTGAAATGAAACAAAAACTGAAACTGAGACGGAACTGAGAACTGATATGACCGTGTAAAAGGACTATAAGAATTTGTCAAGGTCTGTACGAATTTAACCTAGATGAAAATATTATGAAAATATATATTTTTGAAATTGTTTATATTTCAGCTTTGGTGTATATTAATGTTATGCCACCATGTAAAATACAGATGATATAATGTCACCATATAATATAAAAAATAGATTAAAACTAAGGGATTTAACTCAAATTAATTTTAGGCCACTTGAAATTTTTATAGTTGATAGTTTAGATGATATATTTAATAAAAATGCTACCAACATAAAGGGATAAGATCGTCAGTTCCACACTTCCAATATAAAACGTCAATTAAAACCATGAAATGTTGCTTAAATCGATTTCAAGCCACTTGAAATTTTTGTAATTTATACTTTAGACTAGCCGGGCCCGCGGCTCCGCTCGCGTAGATTTGATTCACTACTATCGTCACTGATTATTCCTTATGTTACCCAACGTAATAAAATATCTTCCATTATTTCATCTTATCTCCCAATATTTCTCGTTATCACCCATTATCTCTACATTATTTCCATTATCTAGGCTTATCTCTGCTCATCTCCCAATATTTCTCCTTATCTCCCATTATTTCTCCTTATCTCACCTTATCTCCCATTATCTAGGCTTATCTCGACTTATGTCGCAATATTTCTCCTTATCTCCCATTATTTTTCTCCTTATCTCCCATTATCTCACCATAACTCCCATTATCTAGACCTATCTCTGCTTATCTCCCATTATTTCTCCTTATCTCCCATTATTTATACTTATCTTCCATTATCTCA
The DNA here is from genome assembly GCA_019049505.1 of Pachyrhynchus sulphureomaculatus. Taxonomy (NCBI): domain Eukaryota; kingdom Metazoa; phylum Arthropoda; class Insecta; order Coleoptera; family Curculionidae; genus Pachyrhynchus; species Pachyrhynchus sulphureomaculatus. The sequence continues at coordinate 68,298,001 of CM032450.1, read as the reverse complement.
CCTTATCTCCCATTATCGAGGCTTATCTCGATTTATCTCCCATTATTTCTCCTTATCTCCCATTATTTCTCCTTATCTCCCATTATTTCTTCTTATCTCCCATTATCTCACTTTATCTCCCATTATCTAGGCTTATACCAAATTATATGGAACATATGTATAAATTTATAAAAACACGTATATCCGATAAGTGGTTCTCAAGTGATAAGCGCACTAACGGACAGACAGACAGACATGCAGAGAGACAGGCAGACAGACAGACAGAGAGACGTTGCATTTTATATATATTCTAGATAAAAGATTATAGATAACCTGTTCAGAGAACAAATGTATGAATTAAAAAAAAAACACGTAAATCGGATAAGTGGTTCTCGAGTGATAAGCGTACTAACGGACAGACAGACAGAGAGACATTGCATATTACATATATTATATTTTTGACTACATGATATTGTCTCATATCTAGCATTAGCGGCAAACTTTTCTCCGACTTGATTCACTATTATCGTTACTGCTTATTCCTTATGTCACCTAACGTAATAAAATATATCCTGTAACCCGGCTAGAGAACATATGTATGTTTAAAAAAAAAGCACGTACATCGGATAAGTGGTTCTCCAGTGATAAGCGCACTAACGGACAGAAGACAGACAGAGAGACGTTGCATTTTATATATATTATAGATATCCTTTGCCGCATGATAGTGTTCCATATTTAGTGGTTTAGGCAGTGTATTGCAAGAGAACGTGCTAGCGGCAAACTTTTTTTCCGATTTGATTCACTATTATCGTCACTGCTTATTCCTCTTGTTACCTAACGTAATAAAATATATGAACATAGGTATGTTTAAAAAAAGCACCTAAATCGGATAAGTGGTTCTCCAGTGATAAGCGCACTAACGGACAGAGAGACAGACAGACAGAGAGACGTTGCATTTTATATATGGATATAGATTATTACTAGTGTATAACTTGGCCAAAGAATATATGTATGAATTTAAAAAGACACGTAAATCGGATAAGTGGTTCTCGCGTGATAAACGCACTAATGGACAGACAGACAGACAGAGAGACATTGCATTTTATATATTATAGATTATAGATATTCTCTGCTACATAATATTGTTCCATTTAATGGTTTAGGCTGTGTATTGCAAGGGAACGCGCTAGCGGCAAACTTTTTTCCGACTTTATTCACTATCACTGCTCGTTCCTTATGCTACCTATTGTAATAAAATATAGTCTATAACCTGGCCAGAGAACATATGTATGTTTTTTTTAAAAAAAAGTACGTAAATCGGATAAGTGGTTCTCCAGTGATAAGCGCACTAACGGACAGACAGACAGACAGAGAGACGTTGAATTTTATATATATTATAGATGATATATTTAATAAAAATGATCGTCAGCTACCGACATAAAAGGGTAAAGATCGACAGTTAGATCACTGATTGGATTGTATTATGAGTAAGATGTAAAAATTTCATTGGATTTGAAATCACTTAACATCATTTTTTTTAATACAGGTTTATACAAGTGACTGTCGTATAATACCCCATTACTCACGAAGCTGACTATTTTTTTTTTATTATTGTTATCGTTTAAACATCAATTGTGCAAATTTCTAAGTGAATTGAAATGACTTTTGGAATTTTTTTTACATATGGTACATTTTCTCACGACCAGCTCCACCAATACTAGAGCAGCTGATGCTTAGCTCATCAAATTACTACCCGAGAAGAACAATTTGCAATAGGAATCAAACGGAATGAAACGATCGTGTCATTTGCAACGCTACCTCCCGGACTACATATTTTCGCCGTCTCATATCTTTAAGGGTCTTATTGTTTGCATATCATATTTCACATGTAAACAATAATTTAAACAACACTTGTCTAATTTTACTTTAGGACGCTTATAGTGTCTTACGAGCGAGAATATACCCTAAATACATACACCGTTATTTTTCATGTTTTTCTCAGATTAACGGAAATTTGTAGATCACTTTTAGTGTTTTTTTTTTTTCAATTTGTTTTAGATAACTGACTCATTATATTTCTTGAAAAAATTAGTTTTCAATGTAAAAATCTCCTCTTGGCCTATATTGTAGACAGTTGCGGTTTCAAACCTTTTTTTTGTTTTGGGGGGGGCATTCTTTCCAAATAATCTTTCCTCATAATTTCAGTGTCTTCCCAGCTAATAATCTTATATTTGAAGGAAAGAAAAAATCAAAATATAATCCTTAAAATTAACGACAATCCATGTTTTGTATCTAAACATTTTATTTTTTCAAAAATTCAGCTAATTAAAAGTAATTACAGGTTTTTCATTAATGGATTTAATTTTTAACCGATTTGTTTTAATTCTGCATCATATTTTTATCTGTTTATCATTATATTGTTTGTAGAGAGTAAGGTGGCTTTTTTCTCAACTAACGTAACTATTTAAAACTTATGAAATGTCAACCCATCAACAAATTTCACTTAGATAGTGAACCATGGTCACGAGCCACGCCACGAGTACCCACGAGCTTCAATTCGTCACTAATTACGTCATAGAAACCTGCAATTTACTGAGGCAAGAAAGGAAATGCACCGGCCTACGTGGGGAAGTAAGGATTGATAACTCACATTACTAGAACCGCTAGAAAAGGATATGGGTGTAACAAAGATAATTCATTACCTCCTTCCTAAGCTCTGGTATATCTTAGGTTGGTAGTACCGATTAAGGATGTTGAATTCTTTAAAAAATTCGATTTCCCAGTTCGATTCAGATCGCATTTGGCAGGAGATCTTTTCATCAAAAATAGTTTTAAAAATATTGGCTTGTTAAACAAAAAAGAGCGGATCTCAGATTTTGTTCAAAAGAGAAGTCGAAAAACGCTTCGGAGGTGCATTCTCCGAAATTCTTTCTTATCTAAAAAAATCGATGCCTGTGGAGAAGATAATTTACCGACGGTCAGTGAAGGTCTTGAGGCCATTTCAGATTGTCTCGATATATTTTTTTTAGTAAACAATAATGGGTTAACAGGCTTTTGACATTTACTACTATATGTCAACAAATCTTAGTTTAGACAAGTTGTGAATATCTTAGAAATAAGAATGGATTTTAAATATATGCGTAATCTTGTTTGTTCAATGTAAAGTCACAGTTTATTATCATCAATTTCTCAGATTCTCTGTATGAAATATAGGTCAAAAACTGAACATTATAAACTTTATTTTTCTCTTATAGACACGATAAAAAGAAATATAAGCGGCTACAAAATAAGTTTACAAGAGCGAGGATTGTAATCGTAAGGTAAACCTGACCAAGATTAAACATCCCTAGCCTTAACAGAACAGCGAAACATAAGGGACGGGGAGATGAATCGACAATAATATCCAAGTAATGAGTTATTGTAGTTTTTGGGATTAAATCAAGTCCCCGCATATTTGACAATACGAAACTACTTTCGTCCACTGAAAGCAACTATCGATGCTAGTATTATATTTTAAATTTATAAGCATAAAAAGATGGAAGGTAGAGACTTGTTTTCTTTATGTAACCAAATTAGGTTAGAGTTAAAAACCACAGAACTATTTACTTTGTGTTTGGCATGTATAGTTTTTACTAGGCATTGTGACCACATAACGACTAATTTTCGCGCCAAACCATCTCCGTAACGTCACTCGCTTCGTGAATACGTTCTGGAAGATGACTTTCAAGTAACTTTTAAATTCTAACATAATATGTTAAAGTTTAAGCTTTATATTTTGTGAAATTCAAAATGGGGACGATAGTAATTATCGACTATCGACAAAGTATAATTTTGATCCTGTTTTTACTTCAGTCATTCAAAAGACTTGCAATTTGACAAATAACGTCTTTAGGTGCTATGATTCCAACACAGATGATCAAGAATGCTTTCTGTTTTTTGGTAACGCATCAATAGTTTAAACTCGATATCGGTATCAAAATATCGATAAATTTTTCTCAGCACTACCAGCGGTGCCATCTTTGAAATGACCTTTGTAAGGTCGCGTTGTTACAAATGAGTATTCTCTCCAGCAATTTCAACTTAGAAAGTCGCTATTTTTGCACACATACTGCTCCTAAAAGTTCCCAAAAAATATCTTGCAGATCGTGTACTCTACAGTAAATAAGTACAATTTTGTATAATCGAAGAAACACTTACGGACAAGATATCACGATGCGTCGTTGCTGTCACTTTCTTAGCGGTTATCGACCCTATCCCCATCAATCAATGGAAGTCTACGTCGGCGGTTGAATGAGTTTAGTTTCTTTTAAGAAGCAATAAACAAAGATTATTTACAGTTTGTTATATAAATTACTGTTAATATGTCAACCTAAAAATGTTCTTGCTTACGTTTTTATAGAGTATTATTAATTTTCTAGTTTTCCAGACGAGCGGTATCATTAAGTTGCATCTATTCACGAAAATAATAGGCAACCAAATGTACATTACGTCATAATCACAAAATGCACATTTGAGGGTGGCAAACCTGCGTTAGACCGTCACCGTTGCGCGCGCAAGAAATACGCTCCAGCGATGGCGTGTTTTGCTGTGTGAAATTCGTATTATTATTGTGACAAAATGAATGTTTAGAGTGCTAAAGTTAAAATATTAAATGGTGGAAGTGTTCAGTGACGATTGCTGGTTTAGTTAACACGAAATAACCTGCTGATATGGAGCTGAAGCTGCATTCTCCAGCGGGTGCTGAGCCTGTGTTATATACTTGGCCGTTAACCTCGGGTCGTGGAAATGTAAGAATGATAACAAAAACACATTTTTTGAGCATTTTTTCTTTGATTTGATTACGAAACATAAATGCATCCCTATTATCCCATGTTGTCCCTTTACACGTATCTCTGATATTAGTTTCTAGAATTTCTAGTCACTTTATGAATCAAACGGTACTTTAATCTATAAATTTCATTCATAGAAAAAACAATAATCACTATTTTTCCAAGTATTAAATTTAGTCAAACATTAAATTCTGGGAATATTTTGACTGGGCGATCACTAAGAATTAATAAAAAATAAAAAAGTCACTGTCTAATAAATGTTAGTGGTGGCCAAAAGGGCTAAAATTAATTAGTATTTTTAATCTTCGCGGTCTGGTTTAAAATTAGATGTATTACTCTTATTTAAAAGACACTATTCTAAATATAGATTGAAATTTATTACTGTAAGCTTACTTTTGAATTTACATAGTCTGATATTTATTTATGTTTTGAAATTCTATGTTTAATTTTAATGCTAGTAGAAGGCAATACTTGACATACATACTTTTTTGTTGCAACACTCAATAATAGGAAGTGCTTGCCTAGTTCATAATGCATGTTTTCAATTTTATTGTTTAATTCATTATACTTCAATGCCATGCAGTTAGATATCAAGGGATATGTTGTTTAGAAACTGTAGTATTTTATGGAATAACTACAAATATATACTGAATTAGTTTTAAATACTATCTTATACTGGAAAAAAAATTGTTTTGATAAGTTTTGTTATTAAAAGACCAATTTTTGCAGTTCATATTTAGAATGTTGTCGGGCTGATAATACTTAAAAAAATAACTATAATATTGGCAGTTAATCACTTTATAATTAATGTATAATAAATAATAATTTAATTAAAATCCCCAATTTAACTTACCTTATTAAAGAGTGTTTTGACTTTTAGAATGTAATTTGGTATTTCTGTTATTTACCCAGTTATTCTTAAAAGAATTCTCTACTATTCATAAATTCCTGCATTATGCCAGATTTGAAATTGCAATCTCACTTTAGTGGAGAAATATGATGCTAACAGATAAACTGTCAAATTTTTTCCTAAATTAGATAATTATGTCCACCTGCCCTAAAATACTATAAACCTATCTGTTAAACAAATTTTTTTTGCTAAAAACCTACACAGGTTCTTATAATTACAAGTTAAAAAATTAAATAAAAATATCAAAACTTGGTCACGTGTATCAGATCTATTAACGAAATGTCCAATGCCTTTTTGTACCTCGTAAATCTCGGGTTCTCAATAAGTATTATTGCTCTAAAATTGATTTATGTGTTGTAGCCATAAAGTATAATGGCTTTCATGTATTTCGCGTTGCTACAGTGTTTTTTTTCTTAACACGGTAATAAATTGTTATGGGTCTATTATGATTGCCAAAAATTATTTTGCTAACACTTTGTCACAAGTTTTTTCATTTTCCTGTAATATAAATATAGATAATTATAGGATTTACCAGAATTGAGAGTATGATGTATGTGGGGCTAAATGCCGCCTCCCCTTTGGCAATGGGGCTTTTTTATTGGGAGATTTTTTTTCTAAAAATTTTAACCTCTTAACCCAGTCATCAATTTTTAGTTGGAGGACTCTAACCTTTTTAGGGCTCCAATGCAACAGGGTCTTTTTTTCATTAAAAGATTGTCACCATACCTCTTAAGTGAAATAAGATGGCAGTTTTGTACATGTATTTAAAGTAGAAAAAGTATCTACAGTTTTTAAGTGATGTTTAAAGAACACTAGAGAAAAGTTGGATATAGTAAGAGTGACCTGGTTAAAAAAAAAACAAAATTAAACTCAAATTTAAAATAACTGTTCTCAGTAATTTTTTTAAGCGCCAATAGTATAAATGGGGGGGTAAGAGGTATCATTTTATTATTTAAAATATAGTAACATTTGGATTGGAAGTTATTTGTTGGTGTGGAAGAGGCAAACTTCAACTTACAATGTACATTTACAAGAAAAGTTTCAATTAAATAACCGTACCAATTTTTTTTGGTTACTATAGCTACTAGTGGAGAATAATTATAACTCAGGGACAGTATTGAACTCTAGTATAAATTTTCGTCTAGAGGGGCGGTGCCTTAATCGTCAGCCTTTCATGGTCTGAGCATTCCCCCACCAACATGTGACAGGCGTTTTTCATCAGTGTTGGTATTTCTCGGTCCTCAAAGGTCATCTTTATGTATTTACCTCACCTGGGGTGGGGGACAGTGCCTTCATAGTCAGCTTTTCATGGTGCTAGTGGCCTCCCAGCAACAACTGCCTGTTTTTCCTTATGCTGGCTTTTTGAGAGTCTACCGATGTCTGCTGGCAAGCAGCCTGACGTGGAATGTGTCCTAGTCAAATTCACTTTAAAAAAAATGTGCTTGCTGTGGAAATATATGCAGAACTAATATAAGTAGTACTTTCCTTGAAAACGCGCATTTCTAGAGTAAATACAGAATTTCAATTTTCTCATACTAAAGAATAACAGAGATATTTACAGCTGACATTTCATTCGACATGTTATTTCTATTAAAGGTGGAAACAAACAAAACTCATTTTTAGATTCCTTGGCCTCCAGAGGCTTAAAAGAGAGGAATAATGCAATATATTCGAAGCAACCAATTTCATTCCCTCCTTCATTCATTTAACTTTATATATGGTTGAATATAGATACCTAAAAGTTGTTTATTATCTCAGCTAAAAACCACAATTCTCATAATACTGTTCGAACTATATAAAATTTAACAACCTCCACTTTTTTTATCCCCTTCCCTTGAAACGATATGACTTAAAAACTATAAATTCTTCTCCTACTCCAAGTATTATATGTGTATCAAATTTAAAATTATTATCTTATTTAATTCAAGAATTATCAGACCAACAGATAGACAGAAATTGGAAAGCAAAAACAGTCTACCGGTAGACAAAGATGTCATTCATAAATATTTGAAATTTTGGAAGCATGGCAACACGGCATTGATCGATGCGTTGGCATACTATCCAGTCATCCAGTTTTCAGGCCTGGATAGATGTGTGATCGCATTTAAATGTAAACACGCGAAGCCTTGTTGGAAACTATATTTTTCGTGATATAGGGGCCCTGATAGATGAATTTAGGCGATTCTTTCACGAATGCAACACTTCCTTCTAGCAGGAAATGTAAAAAAGGAATTATTTTTAACAGCAGCAGATAAATATAGGCATATACCTAATTATTATAAGTTAATGAAGCCAAAATTACATTTGGAAAGTAATGGATACAGCCTCTTCTTATTGCCTCTATTCTCCTACTTGAGGATCTCTCCTTTGTGATCTGTTTCAGTGGTGGACAATTTGAACCCGTTAATAGCTTCGCTTATTAACTGGCATCGCATACATATGTTCATTCCTATTCAAAAAACAACTACAAAATTGAAAATATTAAGTACTTTAAGAACGTTTTTGTCCACTTTAGGTATATTTTAAATACAGCATTGCTTAAAAACAACAATATGCTTAAAGAAAAAAAATCTATAAATTGTAAAATAGGATAGTTAGGAACATGTAGTAAAAATTTTTCGAATAAACAAATAAACGCGCGATCATTGACCTTAAGCTAATTACTCTGATAAATTTTGATTATAATTAAAGATTAAAACAACAAGTACCTGCTAAAGGTTGAAACAGTAGACACTTAAAGTAGTGCCAAACATATATACGTATTTATAGACGTAAACGCAGAAATTAACGTTTACGTCATCTTAAATCAGCAAGCCGACATATTGGTGCTGATAACTGATATTTATAAGTGTCATTACAAAATAACTTCGAAATTAGACGTAACGATTAAATTTTATCGTCATTCTGAATCGCAGAATGGCATAAAACTCTTACCATATCATTATTTTTATGGCCGTTATTTTGCGAACTAAGTAGGATTTATAACTACTAATAAGGATTATCCTATTTTAGGGTCTAGGTAGTAATACGAGCCTCTTTGTGTTTTTGTACATATCCACCAATTAGTGTTCATAAAAATGTAATTATTTACTTTATCGATATTTTCTCCCTCTTCATTTGTTAGGTCTGGTTAGATGTCTCTTAAGACCACTAACAAGTGCTGTGAGCCATTGTGAGACTGACGTCATTAATTTATCAAGGAAATATGAACTCTTACAGATGCTCTTAGTAGACCTATTGATAGTTGCTAGTATGCACGCATATAAGAGATTTTGTATGGTTTAGTTTTAACTTTCGGCTTTGCTGTCGCTGTCTAATTTTGGAAAAAATAAATGTTGAGTTGCTTCATGTATCTTGTACGTCCTTTTCGTGCTTCCTGTTGGCGAGGAATCTAAAAATTAGGTTATTCCTTCACTAGTTCCAATTTTAACGGAAATAATATGTAGAACAAAAGGTCAGGTTTGAGTTGTAATTATCTCTGAAGTTTTTTCTCCACTCAACTTTCAACTTCCCTTGCTAAAGGGAAGTATTGTATCTGTGATAAATTATTAAGAACTTTTCCATGCCATGAGGCAAGTTTTTTTCAATGCAAGGTGTAGTGTATTATGCACTTTTCATTGAAAGCAAATAGAATGTGCAAACATTTTACGTATTTTCCAAGCTAAACTTTATAGCATCATCCAAATGAGTAATTACCTAATCTGTTAAAAAAGCCATAATTTTCGTAAAGACGTTCATAAATTCGTAAATGCTGTTTCTGCAAGTGACAAACTGAATTGGCGGGTCATAATTTCGTCTTGGAGTTGCCCGTTTACTTATTGCTTAAACAGGGTTGCTATTAGTTGAAACATTTCTAGTGTTCCGCACGTCAGTGTCTGTCTGTCACACCCGATTTTCTCCGAAACTATAGGAATTGATGGTCTCATCTGAACCGTGTAGGGTTGAAAGTTAAATTTTGACTTATGGGGTTAGTTTTGGGGGATGATGAAATAACTCAAAATGGACAAGGCCTATATTTCAGCAGTTTACCCACTGTTTTAAATTTGGGAAGAGGTAATAATCGCTGGGAGCCAAATCTGGTGAATATGGTGGATGAGGAAGCAATTTATAGCCCAATTGGTCCAATTTCACCATCGATTTTATGAAGTTATGAGCTGGCATTATCTGGGTGAAACAACACTGTTTCTTCCTTAAATGCGGCCATTTTTTTATTTTCATTTATTCAAATAAATAAACCAACTTAATCGGCTTTCATGCAGTTCCAGCCACTTTACAGACTGCCGGTTGGACTTAGGTGTGTAGTGGTGGATCTATGTTTCGTCTATTGTTACAAATTGGCGTAAAAACTCCTTTCAATTACGCCGAAACAGTGCCAAATATCGTTCTGAATCTTCGACACGTTGCTGTTCGGACACGGCTTTTTCATATGCAAATATTCATGGAAATATAACTCACGCATTCTGTTGATATCTTCACGATGCCAGTTATCTCTCTCACTTTCTCTTTGCGGTCATTCAGAACAAATTGTAGATTTTTTCTGTTTTTTGGAGTGACTGCCTGATTTGAATTTCCGTATCATCGATGCTTGTACGACCGCATTTAAATTCACTAAATGATCGACATATAGTTGCTTTCGACGGAGCAGATATGCCATAACACTTCTCAAGCCTTTCTTAGGTTCTGGCTGTATGTTTTCCCATCAAAAAGCAATGTTTAATCAACACACGAAATTCTTTTCCATCATTTTGCAAAAATCAAATGTAGCATCACACAGTGTCATGAAAATTTTACACAAATCTTCTAACAATTGACACTAACTGAAAATTATGTGGCTTTTTTGTTTGTGCTGCCATCTCTCGGAAAGTCTTTAGTCTTTTCTGCCCATGTAGTCTACAGCTTAATTTTTTTTTTTTTATGGGTCTAGCACACGTGCTACAGGGAAGTCCCTAAAGCGCCACAGGAGCGACACGTGTGCGGAGAAAGCGATTCACGTGGTTCTTGAATCGCTGTAGATTGTACTCGGTGGGAAACACAGTTCTGGGCAAATTATTCCAAAGGGATGATGTTCTTCATATAAAAGACTGCTTGAAAAGCGTTGTACGAGGAGTAACAAGCTGAACCTCATACGGATGTGAAGAATTAGCGCGACGTGTACTTCTAACATGCACCGCTCTGGGAGGAATTAATCGGGCCACATCTTTCGAACACTTTCCATGAAAGTACTTGTAGAATAGGCTCAAGTCGCCAAATCTTATCATTTGGCCCTCATTCTGGCTTGATATGATTTGGTTAAGAATTCAGTGAAACTTAGAGCCAAAAGTTATTTACATTTTCAATAAAAAAGACAACTTTCCCATATTTTTTTCCTGTATTATGCACGTTTTAATACAGCTGCATTCTTGTTTCTATTATTAATTCTAAATGAGAATCGTTTAATTTACCCTGGAATGTTTGTTTTATACAACGCAACGTGGCCTTTAGCTATTTTTAAATTTGATTATTTTAATAGGTTCCTATTTAGAAATAAAAGGTTGCCAATTAATTGATGGCTTTTTAATTTATTTATTACACGTTTACACGTGTGGGCTATGAATATTCGGTAATAATGTCTTTTTTTTTAAAACAAATGTTTCAGAGCACCTAGATCACGAAAACGTTGTGTGCAATTTTCGTCCGTATCTTTATCTATTTGCACATTAGCTTTCGACGAAAATAAGATATTGATTTCTGTTTGATAAACATATAACCTATAATATATAAAACGCAACGTCTCTCTGTCTGTTTGTTAGTGCGCTTATCACTCGAGAACCGCTTATCTGATTTACGTGTTTTTAGTGTTCCGTACGGAACACTTATAAGATCACTTCGGTGTCTGTCACACCCGTTTTTCGCCGAACCTATTTGACATAGAAAGTTCAAATTTGGCCCTAATATAGTAATTGATGGCCCTATCAGAGCCTTATAGTTTTGAAAGTTAAACGTTACGGGTTTAGTTTTAGGGGGTGAAATCGGAAGTGAAAAAAAAAATACCAGATCATCATCGAATGGAGTGTCAAATTAAAGCTTGTAAAAACACGAGTTTAAAAGTGTATGTAGTGTAATACTTGCGAACACTTTTCTTTGTATTATTTTTAAAAAATTGCGAAAAGTCACTGCCCCCCTAATCTCGAAAGGTACTGATTAAAAATTTAAAAAAAAACTCTGGAATATTCTCCACAAGGTGTAGATTAAACGAAAGTTATCGCGAGTGCATTATCTTTAATAATTTATCTGGTATATAAAAAACAAAAATTTCAAGGTCATCAGTTTTCAGTAAAGATCGGAAAAAATTTTTGTTTAAAACTTATTTGGGGTGTGTTTTGTGAAGTCATTAATCATTCTATACCTCCGTAACAAACATTTTTATTTTAAAAGCAATCAACGTACGGAACATTCATTGCGCAAGTCCGACTTGCACTTGGCCGGTTATTTTTTTTAATATTTATTAACAATAACCGGTCAAGTGCAAGTTGAACTTGCACAATTAGTGTTCCGTACGTTGATTGCTTTTAAAATAAAAAATTTTGTAACGGAAGTATAAAATGATCAGTGACTTCACAAAACACCCCAAATGAGTTTTCAACAAAGTTTGTTTCCAATCTGTACCGAAAATTGATGACCTTGAAATTTTTGTTTTTTTTAATATACCGTTAAAACTATTAAAGGTAATGCACTTGTGATAATTTTCGTTCAATCCATACCTCGTAGAGAATATTCCAAAATTTTTACAAAATTTTTTGATCAGTACTTTTTGAGATAAGGTAGAGGGACAGTGATTTTTCGCGATTTTTTAAAAATAATACAAAGAAAAGTGCGCGCAAGTATTACATTATATATACATTTTTTACTCGTGTTTTCACAAGCTTTCATTTGACACCACACTTGATTACCTAGTAAAAAATTTTTTTTTTCGCTTCTGACTTCACCCCCCACAACTAACCCCTTAAGTCAAAATTTAACTTTCAAAACTATATGGCTCTGATGAGGCCATCAATTCCTATATTACTACCAAATTTCAACTTTCTATGACAAACAGTTTCGGAGAAAATCGGGTGTGACAGACGGCAGACATACACCGAAATCATCTTATAAGTGTTCCGTACGGAACACTAAAAATAGTACGTAGAGTAGAAGAGAAATATTTATTTTAAAAGTGGTATTTGCCACGGATGTAGTGGATGTATAACTTTATTTTAAATATTTGAATGATTAGGCAAGAGAACGTTCATTTCTGAAAACTCCATAGTAGTTTGCAAATATTGCTACAAAAAAAATGGCCTCATTGCCTCTTGCTGTATAGATAGATTGATCAGGTAATGATTTTATTTCTTTTTTCAGGATAAGCACGATGGGGCACTCGAAATTGTGGAGACTATTAGGTGAGTTGATTTGCTGAAATGTTTCATTATTTAGCAGAAGTTTGCCGGCCAATCTATTTTTTCACTGATTAAAAAAAGTGTATTGTTTTGAAATAACACATAGGTTGAAAACTTTTTGGTCTAATTACTTAAGACACATTTTTTTTTTGCAAGATTCGACTTTATTCATCAATCCTTTAAGAGCGTTACAGTCAGTCCAACGCTTTTCTATTGGAGCCAAATCTCTTTCCCGGAGCATTTTTGGGGTCTGCGAATAGATAATAGTCGCTGGGAGCCAAATCTGGAGAATATGGTGGATGAGGAAGCAATTCGAACTTCAATTCATGCAATTTTGCCATCGTAACCATTGACTTGTGATACGGTGCATTGTTTTGATGAAAGAGCACTTTTCTCTTGTTCGTTTGAGGCCGTTTCTTTGCGATTTCTGCCTTGGAACGCACCAATAACGTTATATAATATTCGCTATTGATGGTTTTTCCCTTCTCAACGTAGTCGATAAAAATTATTTCATGTTGTGTCTTTGATCACTTCGGGCGGCTTTCACTGGCTGCTGTCCGCTCAGGTGACCGTCAACGATTTGATTCTGGTGAGTAGTGGTGGATCTATATTTCATCCATTATCAAATATCGCATGAAAAAAATCTTTTTATTCCGCTTAAACAGGTCCAAACAGCGCTTAGAATCAACACCTTGTTGTTTTTGGTTCACGGTAAGCAAACGCGGTACCCATTTCGAACAGCGTTTTCTCATGCCCAAATGTTCATGCAAAATATGACCAACACGTTCTATCTTTAGGGTGTCGACTATCTCACGCAATTTCACTTTACAGTTATCGTGGATTTTTTTGATGTTTGTGTAACCACCTCCTTTAGGCGTCCAGAGCGTTCAGCATCATTTGTGTCTGTACGACCGTGTTTAAATTCAACATACCAGTAAACGATGAGTGATTTTCCAGGGGCAGAGTCCCCGTAACACTTATCAAGCCATTGCGTTGCTTGAACGGTATTTTTTCCCATAAAAAAACAGTGTTTAATCAACACAAGAAATTCGATTTTTTCCATTGTTTTCAAAATATCAAAAGTAGTGTCACTAAAACGACTATAACTTGTAAACTAATCGTCGAAATGTCATTAAATTTTGACACGTATCGTTTGAAGGTTGGTACTTCTGATTTTTTACAACATCTATGTGTCAGACTAAAAACTTTTCACCCTACGTGTTATGTAGCTTTTGCTAACGGTCAGAGTTACCTAGATCAGTGCAAGGTGTGCAAAGTTATAATTATCAAGTTATTTGAATTGCCGTCTGAGTAACACCACACTAAACATAAAACACAGTCCGACTCTGCAGCTTTAACCTTAAGGGGTTCGAGTTTGTGATCACGTGACCTGTCGCCATACTGCTAGTATGATGCCCGCGAGTTTTTGAAATATTCAAATTCCTTCTTTCAAGAAAACTTACTGAAGATACCACATATATTTTGACAAGCACTACCTGCACAACAAGAACTTTCTCTTGACGTCTTTTTTATAATTATTTTCAGTTGTAGCGTCAAACTTATCGGAAAATTATTAATAATGATTTTCGGAGCACATTCTTGTCCAGATGTAAACACAACCCGCGACGGAGCTGGCAGCTATGTTGTTGGTACGGTAGGGGACGCATGCGTAATATAAAACAGGACCTAAAAATTTTCTTGAGCGTCGCTACTGTGTTTTATGTTTACTGTGGTAACACCGTTAAAAAATAAAATTATTACCAATATTTTATTTATAATAAACTTTTGTTAGAAAATTAACATTAAACTGATTCCCATTGATCGCTAACTTTTTTTACCGTAATGTGTTTTATGATGTCTACTACGTCAGGTGAAACATCCCAAGATTTTTGAAGAAAGGTCAGTGTTTTTGCCAAAAATCGATTTTATTCTTCAACATAGTTTCCTTCAAGACTGATACATTTGTTCCAGCGATCTTCCAACATTTGGATACCTTTCATTTTCCCGTTTGACTTCTTCCTTTGAACCAGATCTCTTTCCCTGGAACCACCTGTTCAAATATTGGAAATAAGTAATAATCGCTGGTGAATACGGCGGATAAGGAAGCAATTTATTGGTCCAATTTCACCATCGATTTTATGGAGTTGTAAGCCGGTGCATTATTTTGGTGAAACAGCACCTTTTTCTTCGCTAAATGCGGCCTTTTTTTTCTTGATGTCACCATTCAAACGGTTCGTAATAGTCTCTGGTGATTGTTCGCCCCTTCTCAAGATAGCTGCTCATTATTATTCCATGCACATCTCAAAAAATACTTGCCAAAACCTTAACAGCTGTGATTTGCGTTTTTGGACGCTTCAGTCGAGTTTCATGCTGTTCCAGCCTATAGGACTCCAGCGTGTAGTGGTGGATCCACGTTTCCTCTATTGTTACGAATCGACGCATCCGTTCCTTTGGATTACGCCATGGATTGATAAAAAAGATGGTTTAGAATGTTTATTATAAATAACTTAAAATCGGAGGTTAAATATCGTCAAAGCATTTTTGGCAGCAAAAAGGCGTTGTGTGCAAGAGTTTCGACACTTGACAACATTTTGGTGTAGCACGGTTCGTTATGAAGCAAAAATATTTAAATACACTGGTTTTTGCTAAGAAGGGTTAGTATAACTGACAGAATTGTGTCAAAATATATGTGGTACCATCCAAAAGTTCCTGGATGCGCAGGAACGCGAAATAGTATCGGCTCGCGTCCATAGGTTGTAGGTATAATGCTACGTAACAAGTTTCAACGTGCTGGCTCGTTCAGGTTGTTCTGTGTGCACGTTTGCGTAAAGATCTAATCGTGTTTCTGTGCTATTTTTTATAATGAATACCGTCGCTCACTGGCACCAATAATTTGTGAACTTTCGGATCAGACTGGGTAATTGTAGTTAAAGTGTCATAGAAACAACGTAGCATTCAATTCGCATTAATACTCGTATTTACTATTCCGGCTAATTGCATAATAGACTATTTTCTGCTGGCAGTGCTAGAGACCAGAATTTCCCCAGCAGTAGTGAAATACCCATAAAAGAATATATTAGTGGCAATACCAACAAAAAATATAGGAAAATTTATATTCGACATTCCTGTTTGGAATTATAGAGGAAAACCCATTACGACGACGGAAAACACCAAATTAACACTTAGAAAAAAAATGATCACTTTTAATTATGACATCGCAACTTTTTCCTCCTACTGCATTAGTTGTGGAATTTTTCATAAAAACCCGTATTACTAATTTTAAATTATTCACTTTTAAGATCCGCTATTGAAACAAAGTCCCCAGATACACAGGGCAAGAAAAATATATGTTTATTTTTATACACGTTGAGGACGTATCGAAAACAAAACGCTTGAATTACAATACGGCACTAATCGATGCTGTTTATTACTGGGGCTTAGCGCCGTTGTCAGTTTTAAACGATATTCTTATATAGCCGGGTAAGGTAGCAAAGTTGTATTTTTTAACGACTTCAAAAAAAAAAATAATATATTTTTTATTGGCATGCCACATGTGCTACGGGGAAATCTCTAAAGCGGTACAGGAGCGACGCGTGTGCGGAAAAAAGCGATTCACGTTGAATCGCTGTAAATTGCAGTCCTGGGCAAATCATTCCAAATGGATGAGGTTCTCCGCATAAAAGACTGCTTGAAAAGGGTTGTACGAGGGGTGATAATCTGAACTTTATACGGATGCGAAGTATGCATTCATCGCTCTAGGAGGAATTAAGCTGCCTACATTCCATGAAAATACTTGTGGCATAGACTTAAGCCGCTAACCGTTCTTCGATGTTCCCAGGAATCGGATTGCTGCTTTCTTTTTTTTTTATGGGTCTAGCACACGTGCTACAGGGAAGTCCCTAAAGCGCTACAGGAGCGACACGTGTCGGGAGCAAACGATTCACGTTGTTCTTGAATCGCTGTAGATTGTACTCGGTGGGAAACACAGTCCTGGGCAAATTATTCCAAAGGAATGATGTTCTCCATACAAAAGACTGCTTGACAAGCGTTGTACGAGGAGTAACAAGCTGAACCTCAAACTGATGTGAAGAATTAGCGCGACGTGTACTTCTAACATGCACCGCTCTGGGAGGAAATAAGCAGGCCACATCCTTCGAACACTTTCTTGAAAGTACTTGTAGAATAGGTTCAAGTCGTTAACCGTTCTTCGATGTTCCAGCGAATCAAGGCCGACGGTCAGTTCCGAGTCTCCAATCAGACGAACAGGTCTTCTCTGAATAGAATCCAATAAATGCAGTGTATGTTTGGGAGCGGAGCTCCAAACATGGGAGCAGTATTCCATAGTTGGTCGAATTTGAGCTTTGTAAAGAATTAACAGTTGTTGTGGAGTGTAAAGTTTTCTGGTTCGAAATAATATTCTTAACTTTTGAGAAGCTCTCCTTGCTATGCCTGCAACATGTTCATGCCAGGACATATTTGCTCCCAAATTAACGCCCAACAAATTGAGTGACGATGTTAGAGGAATGGAGTGTATCGACATCACCATGTTGGGTTCAGCAACGTTAACTTCTTCAGAAAAAACTGCCGCCTGGGTTTTTGTAGCGTTAAATTCCACTTGGTTACTGTCACCCCAAGACAGAATTTCTTCCAGGTCTTTGTTAAGTTGAATGACTTCCTGTTGTCTGCTGATATTCGTCTGAGTAGCCGATGTCCGAGCGTTCAAAGTGAATGAAGAGATAAGTGTACTCTCATCTGCAAAGCCGTAGATTGGATTTTCGGTCTTTTCCAGCAGATCGTTAATGTAAATGAGAAAGAGAGTAGGAGAGAGTATGGAGCCTTGGGGTACACCGGTGTTGATAGTGAAGGTGTTAGAAAGAAATCCGTTGACTGCCACTCGTAAAGAACGCTCTCTGAGGAAACATGAGAGCCACAAACAGAACTTTTCCAACATATCATAAGAACGTAGCTTAGCCAACAGCCCATCGTGCCAAACACGGTCGAATACCTTGGATATGTCAAGAGCAACCGCTCCAAAGTGTTGAATTGCATTGTTCCAAACATGTGTTACATAGGTCAGAAGATCTCCTGTTGATCTATTTTTACGAAAACCATATTGGTAATCGCTAATAATGTTGAATCCTTCAAGAGATTTTAGAAGATGCTGATTGATAGCCTTTTCCATGACTTTCGATATTATTGAAAGCAGTGCGGTTGGTCGGTAGTTATTTGGCAAGGTCTTCTTGCCTTTTTTAGGTATCGGCTGAACTGTAGCACATTTCCAGCAGGAAGGAAATATTCCCTTTCTGTAGGATAGGTTGAAAAGTCTACAGAAACTTGGTGTTAGTTCCCTCGCACAGTTTTTAAGAACTATGGCAGGTATTCCGTCAGCGCCAGAAGCCTTTTTGGTGTCTAGCTTCATCAGAATACGCTTTATGATACGCTGTCTGAAGACAACATCGGACATCCTTGACTGCACTATGGGAATAGTAGGTGGTGTTTTTCCTTGGAAATCGACAGTAGAATGTGAAGCAAAGAGTTCAGCCAATAAGTTTGCTTTCTCAACAGGTGTCGTTGCAATAGAATTATCTGGCCGTGTGAGTGGTGGTATGGTGGATTTGGTGAAATTTTGACTAACTGCCTTAGCGACCGACCAAAAGGACCTTGAATTGCCGGGACAGGCGAGAAGTTTGTTTCTAATCGTTGATTGTGTACCTCCTTGGCTTCGTCGATAATTTCTTTGCATCTGTTCCTGGCACGAACGAATGTGTTACGATTTATGGTGTTAGGATTTTCACGCCATTATCGGTATGCAAGATGTTTAGAAGCAACAGCTTCTTTGCATTTTCGGTCAAACCAAGGCTTGCCGTTGAAAGGGCATTGCTTCGAAAAAGGGATGTAAGCTTCGAAAAAGGGATGCTTAGTTCTGGGTCTCCAATCTGGCGAACAGCTATCTTCTGAGTAGATTCCAACAATTGCAGTGTCTAATTGGGAGGTGAGCCCCAAACATTCACTAAAGTATTAGTTCTGTTCTTTCACTTATGTGATGACGTCACGGCATTGGAATTTTAATACCTGCTCCGGTTCGCGTTACGCTTCCAAAAACGAGTATACGGCCCCCGAGCAGCTGTGTCTGGCGACAACTGTATTTTCAAAAATAAACGTAAGCCGACTTTGATATTTCGACCTCTTATTCCATACATATAGAAGCATCGAAGTATGTAAAAAAATCGATTTTTCGAAATAATCATACTGGCATAGCCCCTTAACTTTTTTAGAAAAACTGCCGCCTGGTTTTTGTAGCGTTAAATTCTACCTGGTTACTGCCACCCCAATATAGAATTTCTTCGAGGTCTTTATTAAGTTGAACGAGTTCCTGCTGTCTAGGGATATTAGCATAAGTAGCCGATGTTCGAGCGTTCAAAGTGAATGAAGAAATAAGCGTGCTGTCATCTGCAAAGCTGTAGATTGGATTCCTGGTCTGTCTTTTCCAGCAGATCGTTAAGGTAAATGAGAAAAAGAGTAGGAGAATGTATGGAGCCTTCGGGCACACTGGCATTGATAGCGAAGGTGGTATAACGAAATTCGTCGACTGCCACTCATAAAGAATGCTCGTTGAGTAACCACTATAGCCATAAATAGAACATTTCCTACATTGTATAAGAGCGTAACTTAGCCATTAATCCATCGTACCAAACACGGTCAAATGCCTTGGATATATCAAGTGCAACCTCTCGAGATTGATAGCCTTTTCCATGACTTTCCAAATTATTGAAAGTAGTTGGTGTTGTTTGGCACGTTCTTCTTGTCATTTTTCGATATCGGTCCAACTGTAGCGCATTTCAATCAGGAAGGAAATATTCTCTTTCTGTCGGATAGGTTGGCAAGTCTACAGAAAACTGGTGGTAGTTCACTCGCGCATTTTTTGAGCATTATGGCAGATATTCCTGGGAAATCGTCAGTACAATGTGCGGCAAAAATATTCTTTAAAGGTCTTGAAATTTAGGTATGTTAGTCAGTAATTAAAAAATGGTTTCTTCTGAAAGTAAATTAATACAAAATAGCAGTGATACGGTTCGCCACGTAAGTATTATGTACACATGAAAGCATGGACTAAAATTTATAACGAAAAAATTACCGATGCACCGGGTATATTATTTTGAATGGCGTCCGAAGTAAGCAAGTGCCGCAGATATAATACAGCTTGCTGCTATCACCTGCTTTCTTCCACCCGTATCTTCATTGTTTTTAAAACACGCGTGTTTCTCTTTCGTCTGTTGCCAAGAACTATTTTGTTATTTACTAAATTATAGATTATTGTGGATCTAATACTAGGTGGCGCAAAGAAAACGTGTCGTATTGATACCCTCCGCTGATTTACTTTTCGTTTAAGGACTTTAGTAGTAGATTTAAAATTACAGGAAACAATATTTTCCAGTTTTAAAAAAAAAAGATTATTTGTGCTCGTATATGCGGGGTGTTTTCTAAATCGGAGTATTATTTTCACCCCGTTGTAGTAGTCATTTTGTCAAATATATGTTAGTCTATACTAAAAACGTATAAAATTGAACTTACTCCCAGCGAGATAAATTTTATACAAAAAACTCATTCAAAAAACTTAAAAAAAACACTCTGTATATATACTTGTTATTTTTACTATTAATAGGTCATGTGTACTGCAGCTGACGCCTGTCATTATCACCTGTTTTCGTCCACCCGTACCATCATTATTTTTAAAACACGATGTCCATACCAAACCTTAGTGGACGCTAGGTTTGCTTTAATATAATTTTTAACTTATTGCAAATAATGTGCGTAAATTTATTTCGGTTTCTTTTGTTTAATTAGCTCACGCTCAATCAATTAACCAGTGTTAATCATTTCCTGTTTGTGGCATTGGTACGGAACACCCGGCGTTCGAATCGAACTCGAGCTTATATAACTTTTTTTTTTATTAATTTTATCTTTTATGCAAAAATCAAATGCAGTATTAATACAATTACATTGCCTTTATCCAACGCCAAACAAAGGAAGTTTACTAATAGATTTTACAACTCGGTTGATTTGCATTTTTTCGATACCAAATATGCAAGTACAAAAATACATTTATGCTAATTAGAATCGGTAAAGTAACCTTCATTTAAACATGTATTGTTAGTCATAATAATGATAATGATAATTTTGTCGCAAGTCGTATTTGATCGTCGTATTCATTTGCGAATCAAAACGTAATCAACTGGTATCAAGCAGTTATACACGATTGTTAACTTTGATTTATCAGAAAGTAGCCGTGCCCGCGGCTCCGCTCGCGTGAACTTGTTTCACTATTATCGTCACTGCTTATTCCTTATGTTACCTAACGTAACATAGAACATTTTATAAAAAAACACGTAAATCGGATAAGTGATTCTTGGGTCTTAAGCGCATTAACGGACAAACAGACAGAGAGACGTTGCGTTTTATATATATTATAGATTTTTTTTCTGTAAATATTAAGTTAAGATTTAAAAAAAAGAAACACGTAAATCGGATAAGTGGTTCTCGAATGATAAGCGTACTAACGGACAGATAGACAGAGAGACGTTGCATTTTGTATATATTGTATTCTTTGTTACATGATATTGTTCCATATTTAACGGTATAAGCAGCGTATTGCAAGAGTGTGCGCTAGCGGCAAACTTTTTTTCCGATTTGATTCACTATTATCGTCACTGCTTATTTCTCTCTCTGGCCAGAGAACATATGTGTAAATCTAAAAAACACGTAAATTGGATAAGTGGTTATATTATAGATTATAAATTACTATTATATAACATGGAAAGAGAACATGTATGAATAAAAAAAAACACGTAAATCGGATAAGTGGTTTTCGAGTAATAAGCGCACTAACGAACAGACAGACAGACAAAAAGACATTGCATTTTATATATATTACATTCCTTGCTGTATAATATTGTTCCATATTTAATGGTTTCGGCAGTGTATTGCAAGAGTATGCTCTAACGGCATCTTTTTTCCGACTTGATTCACCATTATCGTCACTGCTTATTATCTTACGTAACGTAATAAAATATATCCTATGTTACCTAACGTAATAAAATGTAATCTATAACCTGGCCAGGGAACATATGCATGTAAATCGGATAAGTGGTTCTCGAGTGATAAGCGCACTAATGGACAGACAGACAGAGAGACGTTGCATTATATATATATATATATATATATATATATATATATATATATATATATATATATATATTATAGATTACGATTCTTATGGTATGAATTAGTTGGTTTTCGATAAGCCGAATGCCCCAATGTATCGTTAATTTTTTTAGTGTTCCCTACGGAGCACTTATAAGATCACTTTGGTATCTGCCTGTCCGTCGGTCTGTTACACCCGATTTTCTCCGAAACTATTTGACACAGAAAGTTGAAATTTGGTACTAATATAGGAATTGATGGCCTCATTAGAGCCGTCTAGTGAAAGTTAAATGTTGACGTAAGGGCTTATTTTTGAGCGGTGACAAAAAATTGACGCAGCTGTTAAATATATAAAATAGTTTTTCTTTTACACGTATACATACCAGTTTTATGCATAATTTGAAATAATAACGAATAAAAAAATTAAAAAATGACGGAGAGCCAGCCAGAGAGCCATCAAGTAGGACCCTCTTTTGAAAATCCTTGCTGATGGTGTACTTATTTTCTCTTGTCAGGCGTCGTCTGAAAAATGAAAACAAATTTTTTTTCTTATTTAAAAAGATAATACCTAAGATGTAGCATAGGAAAAAAAAATTTAAAATTTTTTTGTAGAAAGGACAGCTGTTTGAAAAAAAACTCTGATTTTTATCGAAATTTTTAGTTTAAAAAATGTATAACTTATGAACGTGGTACCCAATCAAAAAAATCCTATCCTACATCTTAGATAAGATTATAAAGAATATGTGTTGTAAATTTTAACAAAATCGGTTAAGTGGATCTTAAGATACTCTTACACCAGCTTGAAAAAAGTAGTTTCGAAAAAAACGTAAAAGAAAAAACAATACGGCGTCAGCGTCTTAAAACCAAATATTTTTTTAGATTACCTTCAATCTGCGATTCCTGGGCCGGTCATGAGGTCTTCCATTGTTGCCGCGATGTCCTCCGACTCCTTTTGAGCCGCTCTTTTCAATTTCCTGGCCTCTTTAGTCTCCTGTTGGGCTCTCATGTTGCCGATAGATATTCATTGAGAATACAAGTTCTCGGTAAATGGCAGCGCACTTGGGCTAGTTACAAGATTTAATAATTGCATCATTTGTAATACACTAGTATATCCATCATTAAATATACTAGCTGCAATATAAAATGCAATCTCAACAATTTTTGCCACTGTAATGCACTTTTGGAGCCATAGACCAAATGACAGCGTTTAGACTTTCGTTGTTATTCTGAGTGTATCCTTCTAAACAGCGTTCTAGCAAATCGGTATCAGTTAATCTATCGTACACCAGCTCATTTACTTTTTGGACAACTACAGAAATAGAATTTTTATGCTTATAAGAATCCAAAATTCTTTCTGATACGAACACCAGGTATCTTCGCCGGACGGGCACTTGTCATACTGTGGCTTTTCATCAGTGGATATTTTATGGTAATAAGTTGCTCATATCGCATTATTCATTGTTTCAACTGATGTATTTATACTCCTTCTAAATGCAAGACCACTGTTAACTCATCAATAAGCTTGGCTGTCAACTTCCCTCTGCCATCTATACCAGGATTATATTTTTTTTGCGTAATTGCGTACCCCTTCACTTTTGCACGTGACCTATACATTCTTTTTTTAACAACTAAATTTTCATATAGATTTGAGTCAACGATTCCTTTATAAGTCTTACTGTCTCCATCACCTACGTAATTACCATATCGTACGTTATAAAGTGTTTCGGATCTTTTGAAGATTTCTACAATAATATCCACTTACATTTTTCCAGCTGACCCTTCGTGATTGGTAGAATATTTACCTGAGTGTTCATTGCCCCACTCATCATACTCTTCAGTACCTTCAAAATTTTTCCAAAATTCACAAACTTCACAGTATGAACTTTTTACTATAATATCAAGAACTTTTTCTGAGTAGAAACACCTAAAAGGTATGAGAAACCACGTTTCATTCAAGTTCCATCTCCTGAAACGGTGATTTCTGCTGCGTTATTCAATTCTTTTGCCTCTTGAATAGCTGTTTTCATGGATAAATCACAAATAGTTTTTGTAGCAGTGTTAATGTCATTCACAACTTTATCGTAGAACGAGAAAATTGGTTTAGGTAAGTCCATGTTTCCACAGAATTTCTCTGTTGCTACTAAACCAATACCAAGAAGTCTGAATGCAAAAACTAATCGTCTATTTACATCATATGCTCTACCACTGATAAGCGGGCATGAGTTTATTAAAACTGGTTCACATTCAGCACAATTCACTTTTAGTTTAAAACCAAGACCACTCTTTACAATTTACCACTTCACTTATAGTAGAAAAACAGATACAAAATTAATTAATCGGTACCCGAAAGAGGCATCCACATCAAAATCAACGGTTTCACTGCTCTTTAATTTTTTAGCTGATGTACTGATGCTAGCTTCCTCTCTTTCCATTAAATAACGATTTATCGGGTGAAGTTTCTTCCTGCTGCAACAAGGATGTCCGACTGCTTGTCGGCTACCTTTTTTTTGTCAACATATACTTGTTTCGACATTTCAATACTCGTTTTCTATTAAAAAATAATAAGAAAATATAATTTTTGTAATACACATGGCGATATGTACACTACTGCGTCACAAAGCAAACTGATTCTGTGACGTGGAATATTCAGCGAGTCTAAACTAGTTCCAACTTTGTGTACCTGAGTTACTTTTAGCTTCCAAAATTCCCCAAAGGGATTATTGTTATAAAGGATTGACTAAAAGAACTTTGTCCCCCTTTGTCAAGGCTTTGTCCGCTCGTGCCGGTCCGATCGCTACCTCAGTTTCGGGCCGACTCTCTGCCGCGCTCACTTCTAATTGCTATAACTTCGGAAATAATTTGAATTTTGAGATGGTTAAACCTTTAAAATATTCTTAAAAGTATGAACAATTTATCTAGCCAAAAAAAAATAACTCGATTTTTTGAAAATCTCAAGGTGGTGTAACCCTTTAAGATAGTTGCTTAGTATTATTTCATGCCCATGCCAAAAAATTCTTACCAAAAGCTTTTCAGTTGATGTTTGTGTTTTTGGACGCTTCGGTTGGCTTTCATGCGGTCCAGCCACTTTGTGGATTGCCTGTTGGACTCAGGCATGTAATGGTAAATCCATGTTTTGTCCATTGTTACGAATCGACGCAAAAACTCGTTTGCATTACGTCGAAACAATGCCAAGCAGCGTTCTGAATCTTCGACTCGTTGCTGTTTTTGATCAGTCGTGAGAGTGCGCGGCACCGATGGGCACATAGGTTTTTCATATGGAAATATTCGTATAAAATATACTCAAGAATTTAAGGTTGCCACTGAGTTATGGATCTCTATTGTCAGGCGAATACCTATTGGGAATATAATTTAACGAATGCCGTGTGTGTTTGGAAGCAGATCCTCAAATGTAAGCGCAATATTCAAATCTTTGGTCGAATTTGAGCTTTGTGCAGGATTCAAAGATGTTGTGGAGTGTAAAACTTGCAAGTTCGAAATAAGCGTTTTCAAGAAGCTCCCTTTGCTATGGGTGTGGCATTGTCATACCAAGACATATTTCCAGGTGTACAAGTATGAAATGCGTAAACATGTTAAATTCGGAAGAATGATAAAAAGTGCTTTATTCAAAGTATGCTCCATCGCTTGTTATACATTTTCCCTCTCTTTCGGGCAATTCCGCGGCGGGAATACCACGCCAGTAAAAATCTTCCCCTTTTGCTGCGAACCATTCATCGAGCCATTTTTTCACATCTTCGTACGAACCAAAGCGCTGCTCACCAATCGTGACCCATCGATACAAACAAGTGGTAATCGGAAGGAGCCAAGTCTGGTGAGTAAGCCGCATGGGGTAGAACTTCTCAGCCGAGTGCTTCCGACGTGTCGCAAACTGGTTTTGCCGTATGTGATAGAGCATTGTCATGAAGAAAAATGACTTTGTGTTGCCTCTTTCGGTATTCTGGCCTTTTTTCAAGAAGCGAACGGTTCAAATCGGTCAATTGTTGTTGGCAACGTTTGGTATTAACCGTTTCCTCAGGATTTAACAGCTCATAATAGACCACGCCCCTCTGGTCCCACCAAACACAGAGCATCGTCTTTCTGCCAAAGCGATTCGGTCTTGCGGTCGATGTGAATGGTGCGCCTGGGGCTACCCATGATTTTTTGCGCTTGAGATTCTCAAAATAAATCCACTTTTCATCCCCTGTAACTATACGATGCAAAAACGACTTCCTTTTGTACCGAGCGAGCAAAATGTCACACGTGTTTTTGCTCTTTTCCATTTGCCTGTCGTTCAACTCGTATGGTACCCATCTACCGGCTTCTGAATCTTTCCCGTCTCTCCTAGCCGATTGGAAACAGCTTGTTGACTAACGCCCAATTGCTCGGCTAGTTGTTTTTGTGTTTGCGAATCATCTTCGTCCAACAATGCTTGCAATTCCACATCTTCGTATTTTTTTGCCGGTTTTCCACGTTCCTTGTCTGCAACATCGAAGTCACCACTTTTGAAACGCCGAAACCATCGTTCACACGTATCTTGCGATGGAGCGTGTTCACCATAAGCTTCTCGAAGTAATCGGTATGATTCAACAGCAGTTTTCTTCAAATCAAAACAACAAATTGATGCTGTCCGCGAATGTCTATGTTCGGTATAAATTTCGACATATTAAACACAACAACATAACACTATGCACACACTTTTCCAATGTATCACTCAGGCGTGCCTGACACTTGTTAATGACACAACAAAATGGCGCAGTGTCAAATCTTTATAGCACAAACTGCATTGGTGCACCATCTGTTGTCTGAAATCCGCATTTCATACTTATACACCTGATATTTTATAAACGTCAGCCTCGGTAGCGCGGGGATTGAGAGCCTACCAAGTGACTCGAACTCGAACTGCCGGCTAGGGTTTGGAAAATTAAATTCCACTTCATTGCTCTCACCCCAAGAGAGAATTTTTGCTGCCTGTAGATTTGTGTGTGTTAAGCACACAAGATAAATGAAGCGTACTGTCATCGGCAAAACTATAGAGGATTCCTGGTCCCTTCCAGCAGATCGTTAACGTCAAGAAGGAGAGAATCAGGAAGGAATATAAAATATGTAGACTACAAGCATCAATCTGCTGAAGATGAGTCAGCATTGTTATGGCTAAATATGCCTAGTATTATGGAAAGTGGATCGTTAAATGCAACACACTATAACTCTCTGAAGTCCTTGTACTTTCGTAACTAGGGTTTATTCCCCTATAAAATATATTAATAATGTTGTAATCCTTTTCCGACTTGCTTCAGGAGTGTCCCCATTGTAAAACACACACATTATGTATTCGAAATAACCATGCGATTGTTGGCGTAAACGTAAAACGTAGACTTCCTGAACACGATCATTTAGTAAACAAGGGTGACTGGGTATGGTGGTGACTTACGCGACGTTATTTTGATCTTAATCAGTTTTTTAAACGCAATAGTGGGAAATTGCTCGTGGAATTTTAAGGAGTTCTTATTGATAATTCTAGCGAATTTCAACAAACAAATCTACACACGTTCATATTCTGCCAAATCCATTTTTGACAGCAGACTAAAATTCAGACTTCGAAACACGATTTTTTTCCAAGAGTATAATAAAAGCAGCCGAAAATTTATTTGAATTACTTTATTAAACAAATATTTAAGTGTACAAAAATATTTGATATTTGAAAATATCGTTTTTTTCGAAAAAATGGTGCACATTTAAAAAAATCTTCATTTTTCACCTAAAAATTTCACGAAAAATTATTTATTAAAAAGGAAGTTTATAACTTATCGCAAAAATCCGCCTGTCGTCTTGGATTTTGAATTTAAAAAATATTAAAAAAACATGTTTTTGTACACTTACTTCTTTGTTTAATAAAGTACGTCAAATAAATTTTCG
The DNA here is from genome assembly GCA_019049505.1 of Pachyrhynchus sulphureomaculatus. Lineage (NCBI taxonomy): Eukaryota > Metazoa > Arthropoda > Insecta > Coleoptera > Curculionidae > Pachyrhynchus > Pachyrhynchus sulphureomaculatus. Next base: position 68,269,757 of record CM032450.1, on the reverse strand, counting down.
ACTGCTTTTGTTATACCCTTGAAAAAAATTCTCTAAATTAGCCTTTTCTTCTGGGATCTGGGGTGGCCTTACCCCTTAAATACAGTTGAACGTTTGTAACTTGTTTTGGGATTTTCATTTTATAGCTAGTTTTCCAGTTGGAGGTTCTGAAGCGTTTTGGTGCTAGAATTGTGAATCTGGTATCCTCTACCCTCCTCGTAGAAGGAGTAGTTAGGGATTGAGTTCTATAATGCCGGTTTGAGGTTAATTTGAACTTGCGGTTGAACACATGTTTCCGTAAGAATTGTTTTCTGAGGAGATGCTCTATTCGTCTTTTTATATTTTGGTAAAAATACCATTAAGGGGTTGGTGGCTCTGTACCACCTTGGAAGAATAGTGGGAAATCAGAGAAGAGTACCAGTTCGACTACTCAGCATAAGATATTCTTGAGTGAATGCGTCATTTGCGACTCCTGCAACCTAAAGCAATAACAGCAACAGATTATGCTCCTCCCAATGTAAATAAAAGATGTATAGCCTATTTTACATCTGTTGCTGCTACTCACCCATCGATGCTTCTGCTGTTTACATTTAAGTTTTATAGTCTTATAGGGAAGAGTAATAAAATTGTTTAGTCTACGCTATTATGAAAGAAAAATTTGCGATAACCACTGAGTCATACCTTGAAATCGATACATAGATTGTTGGCTTTCATACTGTTATCAAATCTAGTGCAATTTCATATCTGAACTATTTATACTACTTAATAATTTGCACGTAGATGTGTTATCGATTTGTTATAAAATCATTTAGTATTTTCAGTTGTTTGAAATTTAAAACCATGAGAATAATGAGCCTGCTGATAAGTTTAATGTTTTATCGTTTATGGCGCGTTACTAAGCTATTAATTTTTTTTTATATTTAGAGTTGTAATCTGATTCTTTTCTTCCTCTTTTAGCAGCCCTTGACAGTCCACTCCTGGACATAACCCTCTCCCAACTCCTTCCTTAGTTTCTTGTTCTGTGCTAGTTGGTGTCAGTTTTTTTCCGACTTTCTGTTTAACGTCATCTAGCCAACGTTGTGTTGATCTGCCAATTTTCCATTTATGCGGGCGGGGTTTCCAGTGTATAATGTATTTTGTCCACCGAACTCTGTCTTGACGAGCAACATGTCCTACCCAGGTCCATTTTAATTGTGCTATACGAGTTATAAGGAGTGTGAATTAATTTTGAGGAATTTCTAAGAGAGGGCGTAACTTGTATTATATCGCATCGGAAAATACTGTTGCTATATTCATAGTGAAGCACTGTCAATTTTAGAATATGTTAATTTTCCGAAGTGTAATTTTTTTGAGCATTGAGTGTGTCGAATTACGTGCCAACGAAACACTATTTGCAGGAAGCGTTACTTTTCTTGTTCAATTCGAAGAAAAGCGCTGCTGAAAATCGTCGATTGCTGTCGGAAACCTATGGTGATTATATTCCATAAAAACATGTGAGTACTGATTTCGCAACTTTAAAATTGGTGAATTCGACATGGAAGCTAAAGAACGTCCGGATCAGTCGAAAAAGTTTAAAGATGAAGAGGCATTACTCGATGAAGACCCGCGCCAAATGGAAAAAGAACTCGCAGAATCATTAGGAGTTTATCGCAAAACCATTTCGAAATGCTTACATGCACTGGGGATGATTCAAAAGCAAGGAAATTGGGTGCTGTACGAATTTAAACCGAGGGACGTTGAAAGGCATTTTTAAACTTTTGATCAACTGCTTCAACGGTACAATCGGAAAGGTTTTTTTTTGCATCGTATCGTAACTGGTGATGAAAAATGGATACGCTACGATAATCCAAAGCGCAAAAGATCGTGGGTGAATCATCGACATCCTCGCTAAAGCCGAATATTTATGGCTCGAAGCTTATGCTATGTATCTGGTGGATCAGCTGGGTGTAGTGTATTATGAGCTGCTCCAATCAAACGAAACTATTATTGGAAAATGTTACTTAGAGTTTCCAGTCGCCCTTCCTTGTGTCCACTGTTAATCTTAAATCGCGTTTAGTAGTACACAAGCGGAGCCTTGCTCTAGACATTCGCTCATCAAAATTGTTAGTGTGGTGAATCCTGAATTTACTCTCAATAGACACTTCTAGGAGTATTTCAGCAGTGTGAAGTATATACATAACAATATTACAAGTTTTGCGAAGCTTTGCTTGCTAAGCACGCAACATGATCTTGGTACCTAATTATAATATGAGGAAGGGGGCTACGAGAGTGTGCATGGGCTAGTTTTTTTTTATGGGTCTAGCACACGTGCTTCAGGGAAGTCCCTAAAGCGCTCTAGGAGCGGCATGTGTGCGGAAAAAGCGATTCACGTTGTTCTTGAATCGCTGTAAATTGTACTCGGTGGGAAACACAGCGCTGGGCAAATTATTCCAAAGGGATGATGTTCTCCATATAAAAGACTGCTTGAAAAGCGTTGTACGCGGAGTAACAAGCTGAACTTCATACGGATGTGAAGCACCAGCGCGACGTGTATCTCTAACATGCACCGCTTTGGGAGGAATTAAGCTGGCCACATCCTTCGAACACTTTCCATGAAAATACTTGTAGAACAGACTCAAGTCGCCAACCGTTCTTCGATGTTCCAGCGAATCAAGGCCGCCGGTCAGTTCCGGGTCTCCAATTAGACGAACAGCTCTTCTCTGAACAGAATCCAACAAATGCAGTGTATGTTTGGGAGCGGAGCCCAAAACATGGGAGCAGTATTCCATAGTTGGCCGAATTTGAGCTTTGTAAAGAATTAACAGTTGTTGTGGAGTGTAAAGCTTTCTGGTTCGAAATAATATTATATTTAACTTTTGAGAAGCTCTCCTTGCTATGCCGGCAACATGTTCATGCCAGAACATATTTGCTCCCAAACTAACGCCCAACAAATTCAGTGACGATGCTATGGGAATGGAGTGCCCCGACATAACTATGTCGGGTTCAGCAACGTTAACTTTTTTAGAAAAAACTGCCGCCTGGGTTTTGTAGCGCTAAATTCCACTTGGTTACTATCACCCCAAGATAGAATTTCCTCCAGGTCTTTGTTAAGTGGAACGACCTCCTGCTCTCTGCGGATGTTTAGTTTAGTTAGTGCACATCGTTAGTTCCGAACTTCAAATCAATATATAAAGGGACCATTTTCACGTTAATATCATCCTGACCTTGGATGTGTTCTATTAGACATCGAATGTCGTCCGGCTCCAGTCTTTCTTCGTCAACATAATCGGGAGAAACAAGGACACACATGTTGCCAGCAACAAAAATACTTTTTTAAATCAACATTACCTCATTTTCCCCTAATAGGCTGAGCATTTACGTATTTTTCAGGAATATACTATATAAGATTATATTTCACATCGCATTTAAGTTATATTATAACTATAAAAATTACTCGCTTCCACACTATAATATGTTGAATTAGGTATGCATGCAGTAATTGATAATTTAGCTCTGTAATTTCACTTAACAATATAATTATACCTATTTTTACAAAATAAATTAATCAGCCACTGTTAAATGAAAAAACATTCCAGTTTAAAACCATTAAACTCGAGTATAATGTCTTAAAAGGTAGAAAGTGAGCCTTTTAAAAGAGAAATTTTTCAGAATAGCGTCGTAAGATCATTTTTAGTGTTCCTTATGCGATCACTGCGGTGTCTGTTTGTTCGTCTGTCTGTTACAACCGATTTTTTTCTGAAACTATTTGACATAGAAAGTTGAAATTTGGCCCAGATATAGGAATTGATGGCCCAATCAGAGTCGGGTAGTTTTGAAAGTTAAATTTTGACTTAAGGGGTTAGTTTTAGGGGGTAAAATGGGAAGTGAAAAAAAAATTTACCATGTTATCGAGTCGGGTGTCAAATGAAAGCTTGTGAAAATACGAGTTCAAAAATATATATGATGTAATACTTGCGCACACTTTTCTTTCTATTATTTTTAAAAAATGACCGAAAATCGCTGTCCCCCCACCCTATCTTGAAAAGTACTAATCAAAAAGTTGTGAAAAAATTTTGGAATAGTCTTTATAAAGTGTAGATTAAGCGAAAATTATCACGAGTGTATTACTTTTGATAATTTAGCTGGTATATATATATATATATATATATATATATATATATATATATATATATATATATATATATATATATATATATATAAAATTCAAGGTCATCGGTTATAAACAAAAATCAGAAACAAACTTTGGTAAAAACTCATTTGGGATGTGTTTTGTGAAGTCATTGATCGTTTTATCCTTCGTAACAAGAATTTTTATTTTAAAAGCAGCCACCGCACGGAACGCTAATTACGCAAGCCCGACTGGCATATGGCGGTTTTTTTTTTATTCTGCATTTCCTTAGTTTCCGCTAAACCCGTGGGTATACTATAACTGTGGTCAACTTGAAGCAGTTGACACACTGACTTTTATCAAACTCTTTTTCTCTATCTTATGCAGAATTCAAGGTTCCTACATCCACACCCTGTACTAGGTGTACAACTATGAAATGCGGATTTCAGACAACAGATGGTGCATCAATGCAGTTTGTACTATAAAGATTTGACACTGCGCCATTTTGTAGTGTCATCAACAAGTATCAGACGCGCACGAGTGATAAATTGGAAAAGTCTGTGCATAATGTTGTGCTTAATATGTCGAAATTTATACCGAACAAAGATCATTCGCGGACAGCATTAATTTTTTTGTTTTCATTTGAAGAAAACTGCTGTTGAGTCATACCGATTACTTCGAGAAGCTCATGGTGAACATGCTCCATCGCAAGATACGTGTGAACGATGGTTTCGGCGTTTCAAAAGTGGTGACTTCGATGTTGCAGACAAGGAACGTGGAAAACCGACAAAAAAATACGAAGATGTGGAATTGCAAGCATTGTTGGACGAAGATGATCCGCAAACACAAAAACAACTCGCCGAGCAATTGGGCGTTAGTCAACAAGCTAGTTCCGTGGGGGGGTCACACACTTGCTGAGCAGCGCTTTGGTTCGTACGAAGATGTGAAAAAATGACTTAATGAATGGTTCGCAGCAAAGGGGAAGACTTTTACTGGGGTGGTATTCACAAATTACCCGAAAGATGGGAAAAATGTATAACAAGCGATGGAGCATACTTTGAATAAAGCACTTTTTACATTCTTCCGAACTTAACATGTTTTTTTAGAAAAAAAATCCGCATTTCATATTTGTACTCCTGGTATATGGTTGTAAATCAAAATAACGCTGTTCTATTAATCGTCACTTGGAGATTTATAGCTGTTCGAGGAATATGCGTTAAAGAACAAAACGGGATAATGTGTAACCCGTGCAAAAGGGCACGGTTGACGGACTTTTATTGAATTTTATGAGTCCGTAAACCAGCCCACACACTGTTGAACATATATTTACATACGAGCCAACATAAATACGATCGTAAATATGCTCCTTTATCAACGTTTTATGACGTATGTACTCGAAGAAGTGATCGCGTGTGTGTGACCATTCTTACCGTTTACAAGATCTCGGTACTGATAAAATAATTATTATTTCACCCTCTTTAACCTTTTTATGAAGTTCAAGGTCGTTTAAATTTTTTATGTGTGTCAAATAAGTAAATATCTACAAATTAAGTTGCACTATATGTGTCAGTTTTAATAATTTCTCAATTTTTTTTTGACATTTCGACATAGAAAGTTTCAATATTACTGGTATACTTTGTATGATTTTATTTTTATCCCTTCATCATATACATAGTTAAAATAAGAGTTGCGTAGGCAATTTTCTGTATTATACCTGATAAACTATGTGCTAGGATTTTATAATTTTATTACAGGTACCTGTTCATCAATTTCGAAATACCAAGTGTACAAGTATGAAATGCGGATTTCAGACAATAGATGGTGCACCAATGCAGTTTGTGCTATAGAAATTTGACACTGCGCCATTTTGTTGCATGATCAACAAGTGTCAGACGCGCACGAGTAATAAATTGAAAAAGTGTGTGCATAGTGTTGTGTTGTTGTGCTCAATATGTCGAAATTTATACCGAACAAAGAGCATACGCGGACAGCATTAATTTTTTGTTTTCATTTGAAGAGAACTGCTGTTAAATCATACCGATTACTTCGAGAAGCTTATGGTGAACACGCTCCATCGCAAGATACATGTGAACGATGGCTTCGGCGTTTCAAAAGTGGTGACTTCGATGTTGCAGACAAGGAACCGCCAAAAAAATAAGAAGATGTGGAATTGCAAGCATTGTTGGACGAAGATGATTCGCAAACACAAAAACAACTCGCCGAGCAATTGGGCGTTAGACAACAAGCTGTTTCCAATCGGCTACGAGAGATGGGAAAGATTCAGAAGACCGGTAGATGGGTACCACATGAGTTGAACGACAGGCACATGGAAAAGCGCAAAAACACGTGTGATATTTTGCTCGCTCGGTACAAAAGGAAGTCGTTTTTGCGTCGTATAGTTACAGGGGATGAAAAGTGGATTTTTTTTGAGAATCCCAAGCTCAAAAAATCATGGGTAGACCCAGGCGCACCATCCACATCGACCGCAAGACCGAATCACTTTGGCAGAAAGACGATGCTCTGTGTTTGGTGGGACCGGAGGGGCGTGGCCTATTATGAACTGTTAAAACCTGGGGAAACGGTTAATACTAAACGTTACCAACAACAGTTGACCGATTTGAACCGTTCGCTGCTTGAAAAGAGGCCAGAATACCGAAAGAGGCAACACAAAGTCATTTTTCTTTATGACAATGCTCCATCACATACGGCAAAACCAGTTCGCGACACGTTGGAAGCACTCAGCTGGGAAGTTCTACCCCATGCGGCTTACTCACCAGACTTGGCTCCTTCCGATTACCACTTGTTTGCATCGATGGCTCACGCACTTGCTGAGCAGCGCTTTGGTTCGTACGAAGATGTGAAAAAATGGCTCGATGAATGGTTCGCAGCAAAAGAGGAAGATCTTTAGTGGCGTGGTATTCACAAATTGCCCGAAAGATGGGAAAATTGTATAACAAGCGATGGAGCATACTTTGAATAAAGCACTTTTTATCATTCTTCCGAATTTAACATGTTTTTTTAGAAAAAAAATCCGCATTTCATACTTGTACACCTGATAGCATTGTAGATGTCGCAATTTAATTATATTTTTTTTGAGAAATCTTATACCTTTCCTAATCATTATAAACGTTAAGTAATAAAGTAAATCAGATCTTATTAAGGGGTAAAGTCGCTCCAGGCTTTTAGGTAACATATAACCAAAAAAAAATTCGATTTTTTGAAAATTCCGGAGTGGCCTTACCCCTTAATAATAACAGATCAATTATTTCTATGAATTCTTTAAATATTGGTAAATGTTTGGAACTACTATTATGGTTTAAAAGAAATAATATCCCTCCATCTATATCATACCTATTTAATTATGTAAGAAATTTTTCCCGTATAATTTTTGCGATATAATTTTATGTTTAAACCAAATTTAATCAACTATGGTAGAAAAACCTACTGACGTACAACGATAGTCACCATAATCATACATGTAGTTCATAATTTAAATGCCAAACTATGTTAGAAACCCATAAATGTAAACTTATCGTCTTCGTTTGACCTCAGTTATATCTGGTGAAACTACATGAAAAGGGAGTTAGTCGTTGTTGAGTTGGAAACCCAATTGGACACTTTTTATTAACAGGAAAGTTATTTACGTAGTTATGTAGAAAAACTCGTAAAGTTTAATCACCATCTACTCTTTCTCATTTAGTCAGGCATTTTTTGAGTTGTTTCATTCCATCCAAAAAAAAATTCTTTGTTTAATTTAAAGCTTTCGGTAATGACTTAAACTTGTGGTCCCCGCACTTGAACCAACCTCTCTAACCTCCTTCCCCATTTATTTTGGTTATAAATAGTTCTATTAATTTTTTTCATTTTTTACCCAAAAGTAGGAACGGAGAAAGTCTCGTTACACCGATGAAAATTGGAAACTACATTTAAATTAGCGGGGAAAGTAAAAATTAAATTTGCCTTACATTTTATTTACTCTATACAGTCAGTACTAAAACTATATATTGTTAAATTAATCTGAAGAACATGGAGACGCTGTATTTAATGTAATGTAATTTTCTCAAAAGTATCTTTAATTTATTTTTGAGCTAATCCCATTATCAAACTTTCTTTGTTAAAAACGGATCGAACTCAGGGTGGGTGGGTGCACTTGCTTCGTATATCAATTCCAAAAAGATGTGACTGCAATAAAACCGGCAACGCCGCCCTATCAACAACTTTGGTCCAAAACATGGGGCACAGAAGCCGAAAGCGGTGCTTCATCGATTTTTCGCAAGCCTGACCATGACCCCACATCTCCGCGGGGGTGATTGACACATTTGGGCGTTCTGGGGAGGGCGAGGTGGTGCACTGTGCTCTCACCCCGCTCATTTCTTGGCTTTTTAAAGTCCGATGTACCGTAGATTAGCTTGTTTTTTCGTTTTTAGTTTCTAAAAATAGAATGTGGTTTCTTGTATCTGTTTATGTATATACTTCTTTTATAAGAATGTATTTTTATTTACTACAATGTTGTCATGCATGCGAACCCTGAAAAGGGCATAGAATACGATATATTCGGAGCAACCTCCCTAACCTACCTCGCCCATTTCACCCTTTATATAAATAATTTTACTTAAAGTTTGTTTTTTAACATAGCCAAAAACTAGGACAAATTTTTGATAATACTATTGAAATTACAAAGTTTATGGGTCCTCACTCCTTTAGTTCCCTTTCTCTGATCCCTTATCGCTCAAAAACTATAGGTTCCATTATTTTTCAGACTCTTTCAAAATCTATAGGGTTTTTTGTGTGAGAGATGGCTACTGCCTATAAAATCTATACACGTGTAACAAGACTATTATAGAACAGGTATTGTTATTTTAAGTTTCTTTGTAACGTAATCTTAAAACACGTTGCTAGCAAGTTTATTGAAGAATAGCTAAATGATGCGTGATGTTTTGTAGTACAAATAGCTTTGGAAATCGTAGCGGTGTTGCAACCCACATTTATTATTTTTATTAGCTGGTTTTATGTCTCTGACAACACTATAAATTTGAGCAATTCGTTATTACTCGATGCAATCAACCAGTTTTGATAGATCGTCAGATGATTGATTGCATCTTCATATAAAGATACGGAAGCTTGAACATAACTCCATATTCATTTCAAATCGTCTTTACAGCTATTATTCTCATATGAGAGATGTTTGTAAAAGTCGGAAAATGGTCGACACTTCAATGTAAACGTCTGAGGTGGCCCTAAATTTATTCTGGTAAATATTTATATTGTTTCGTAAAATTAGTGCAGTAAAAAGAGCATTTGAAATTGCATAGTCTAGATACAGCAAAATTAGGATTTTGTCCTCTCTGGGGTATTACCACTAGTATTGTCTTGAGTTTTGGACCTCGAAAAACTTTTTTCCAACAAATCCTCATTAGTTTTAAGTCGCTCAAATGCGAACATAACCTACAAAATTGAAAAAAACCGACAAAAAACTTTTGTTTTCGTTTTATTATACAGGTCGACTAAGGTAACCGATCGGCTTGAAACTTTTAGAAAATATTCCTTTTGTTATAGCAAAAATACCCTGAAATTTTGGTACTCATTGAACCCGGTGGGCACAATTGAATTTGTTACTTAAAATTTGAATTGCCCACCATTTTATGTCATTTGGTCCAAAATGGATCGTTTTTTTTTTTTTTTTTTTTCAAAATTTAGGTCCCGACGCTAGCTTTCCGATGCCATTAAAAAGAAATTGGAGTCATTTTAACGTTTTTCTTTTTACAATTGTTTATTAATCGTAAAGGAATGGATATCGAACTTAATGACGACATCATGCTGTATACGCTACACTTCGCAGACGATCAGGTGGTGCTCGCATAAGATAAAGAGGACCTGGAATTAATGACAAGGAAACTGCTAAAAGAATACGAAACATGGGGCCGGATAGTAAACCAGGAAAAGACAAAGTACCTGTGTGTAGGAAAGGAGGAAACATCGGTTCTCCAGATAGAAGACCACATTCAAATCGGACCAGGCACAGAATATACATATCTGGGTACAAAAATTACAAGCAACGGGCGGACTGAACCTGAATTTGAACACCGTATTGTACAGGGGAAGAAGGTCATTGGGTGTTTAAACTCGATTCTGTGGGGAAAACATATATCAAAACAAAACAAAAAATGTTTGTATAACACTATTCTAAGGAGTATAGTACTCTACGGCAGTGAAGCATGGCAAATGAGTCAAACTACACAGCGGAAACTACGAGTATTGGAAATGGACTACTGGCGCAGATCGGCAGGGAAATCACACCGTGACAAAGTCCCAAACAAAACGATTCTAGAAATAATGGAAGTGGAGGAGGATATAATACAAGCAATTGAAAGGAAAGAACTAGAATGGTATGGTCACGTGGAAAGGATGAGCGACGAAAGACTTCCGAAGCTGATCAAAAACTGGTCACCACGGGAAAAGAGAAAAAGAGGGCGCCCAAAAACAATATGGATAGAAGGAATAGAAAGAAGTATGTCAGCGAGGAATCTAAGCCAAGGAGACTGGGAAAATAGAGAGGACTGGAGAAAAGGGACCAAAAGGCGTACAACGCTATAAAGAATGGATGATGATGATGTTTATTAATTAAATAACAACAAATGCGTTTTTTCGTTCTTTTTTTAAAAAAAAATAAAATCATCACATCTGGTAGAGAATCGAGTCCTTTATAAAAAAAAATCATTTTTGTTAACAATTCTTTTTTCAGAATGACCGAAAAACCGCAATTGTTGTTATTTGATTATTTAAAAAAAAAACGGTTGACTCCAAAAAATTTTTTTTAATAGCATCGGAAAGCTGGCGTCGAGACCCAAATTTTGAAAAAAAAAGAAAGAAGAAGAAATTTCATTACGAAGAGTTTGTTTTTTTTGTCTCGATTCGACTTATAAAGGGTGTTTTTTATGGAGGTATAGAACTTTGAAATGGAATAAAACAAAGATGAATTTTTTAAATTGACATGAAATTTCCTTTATTCGAAAGATAATCTTCTGGCATTATAATTTAAATATGACTTCTGGCATATGACCGCCACGGCTGGCTCGGACATAGTCTAATCTGGAGGTCCAATTTTCGATGACTTTTTCCAACATTTGTGGCCGTATATCGGCAATAACGCGGCGAATGTTGTCCTCCAAGTGGTCAATCGTTTCGGGCTTATCGGCGTAGACTAGCGACTTCACATATCCCCACAGAAAATAGTCTAGCGGCGTTAAATCGTACGATCTTGGAGGCCAATTGACGGGTCCGAAACGTGAAACTATGCGGTTACCAAACGTTTCCTTCAATAAATCAATTGTGGCACGAGCTGTGTGACATGTTGCGCAGTCTTGTTGAAACCACAGCTCCTGCACATTATGGTTGTTCAATTGATGAACGAAAAAGTCAGTAATCATGGCTCTATAGCGGTCACCATTGACTGTAACGTTCTGACCAGCATCGTTTTTAAAGAAGTACGGACCAATGATTCCACCAGCCCATAAAGCACACCAAATAGTCAGTTTTTCTGGATGTAACGGTGTCTCAACATACACTTGAGGATTATCATCACTCCAAATACGGCAGTTTTGTTTATTGACGTATCCATTCAAACAAAAGTGAGCTTCATCGCTAAACAAAATTCGCTTATGAAAATCTGGATCAACGGCAATCTTGTTTTAGGCCCATTCACCGAATCTACGCCTTGCTAGGTGATCGTGTGGCTTCAATTGTTGCACGAGTTGGATTTTGTAAGCACGCAAACCAAGATCTTTCCGCAAAATCTTCCATAAAGTGGATGGACACATATCCAATTCCTGTGCACGATGGCGGATAGACTGATTCGGGTCTTCCTCTACGCTACGCTCTACAGCAGCAATGACTTCTTCTGTACGCACTGTACGACGTCTCTGTGGATGCGTACTATCATTTAGAGTAAACGTGGTGCGAAAACGTTCCATAGTTAATCGAATTAATTGCTCTGATGGACGATTATGTTGACCGTAAAATGGACGTAGTGCGCGATACGTATTTCGAACAGAACCATAATTTTCAAAATAAATTTGCACAATTTGGAAGCGTTGTTCAGGCGTCAGTCTATTCATGTTGAAATGCCAAACCAAACTAAACATAAATCACTTGACAGCTGACAAAATGGCCGCCAGTTAAAAAAGTGTTGCCAACTTAAAGTTTTATACCTCTATAACAAACACCCTTTATATCTGGAGTTGTTCACATTTTAAGCTAAAAAACGCGTTTTGAAAACTTCAGTTGTTTATAAATAAAAGAGCACAAGTTTTTCGAGGTGCGAAACTCAGGTGATACCCCACAGAGGATAAAATCATAATATTACTGTATCTAAACTATCCCTATCTTATCATTATTTTGACCTTTTTTTACTGCACCAAATATGCTATTTTCATACTGGTATAATTACAACAAATTGACAGTAAATTTTCCTTTATATCATTTAAAACTAGCCTTATACCTCTAAAGGGGTAGAAAGGCCTAAGGATTAAGTAAGTAAGTAAATTTTTTATTTGTATTTACGCCATACAGCTCACGTAACAATGGATTCAGAAATGTTTATGAATACACAGTGTTTTCTAGTCGGGATATCTTTGTTGCTAGGTTATAGAATCTTGCATTCCCAAGGTTCAAAAGTTAAACAAAGGCGACAGGACAGCACAATTTTAATATGCCAGCTACTTAATAGGTTATTAAACTCAGAGATTCTATAGACCTTCTGAAATATCAACTGGAACAATACGACGAATTTTCTGGAAAAACATTATCGTGTTCGCGCAGTCAAAGAGATGATTTCCTTGGAAGCATAGTTACCGAATCAAGGTCAGGTTATATGGACAAAGATTTTCTTTCAACAATAGTTCTCAAAAACTGTGCAAGGGAACTAACACCAGTTTTCTGTAGACTTTTCAACCTATCCTACAGAAAGGGAATATTTCCTTCCTGCTGGAAATGTGCCACAGTTCAGCCGATACCTAAAAAAGGCAAGAAGACCTTGCCAAACCTGACCAGTCACACTGCTTTCAATAATATCGAAAGTCATGGAAAAGGCTGTCAATCAGCATCTTCTAAAATACCTTGAAGGATTCAACATTATTAGCGATCACCAATATGGCTTTCGTAAACATAGATCAACAGAGATCAACGATCAAGAAATTCTATTTTGGGGTGACAGTAACCAAGTGGAATTTAACGCTACAAAAACCCAGGCGGCAGTTTTTTTCTAAAAAAGTTAACGTTGCTGAACCCGACATAGTTATGTCGGGGCACTCCATTCCCCTAGCATCGTCAGTCAATTTGTTGGGCGTTAATTTGGGAGCAAATATGTCCTGGCATGAACATGTTGCAGGCACAGCAAGGAGAGCTTCTCAAAAGTTGGGAATATTATTTCGAACCAGAAAGCTTTACACTCCACAACTGTTAATTCTTTACAAAGCTCAAATTCGACCAACTATGGAATACTGCTCCCATGTTTAGGGCTCCGCTCCCAAACATACACTGTATTTATTGGATTCTGTTCAGAGAAGGGCTGTTCGTCTGATTGGAGACCCAGAACTGACCGGCGGCCTTGATTCGCTGGAACATAGAAGAACGGTTGGGGACTTGAGTCTGTTCTACAAGTATTTTCATGGAGAGTGTTCGAAGGATGTAGCCCGTTTAATTCCTCCCAGAGCGGTGCATATTAGAAGTACACGTCGCGCTGATTTTTCACATCGGTATGAGGTTTAGCTTGTTACTCCCCGTACAACGTACCTCGTACATCCCTTTGAAATAATTTGCCTAGGACTGTGAGTACAATTTACAGCGATTCAAGAACAACGTGAATCGCTTTTTCCGCACACGTGTCGCTCCTGTAGCGCTTTAGGGACTTCCCTGCAGCACGTGTGCTAGACCCATAAAAAAAACTGACCAAACTGTTAATAGGAAATATTATTTAAGCGCGAATGTGTCGTTTACGTGAATCAGTTTGTAAAAAAGTCACCATGTGCGCCACTCCGTGGATACCGTTTTGAATCTATGGATGCTATAGAACAGAATTTGTACAAAATACAAATGTTTACTTTTATATCTGTGTCTCCATAATTTTTTATAGATTTGATGAATCAAACATTTTTTTCTAGGGATGCAGATATTCCTTTGATTTATACCTTTCTGTTGTATTTATGAAGAAAATCGAAATTTCCGAAAGTAACAACCATCTACAGACTCTGTTTGCGTCAAGGGCATTCACCGTTATTGATTTTACATCAGAAACAGGGGCTTCCAGTTATACGTGACGTTTGGCACGCTTCTTCTTTCGTTGCCAACGATCAGCTGGTTTCGGACACAAACCGAAAACAAATGAATAGGCTTTGTTGTTTTTGGTAGACTCATTTCGTTCATTTTTTTTGAGAAAAGAAATTAGTCAAATTTACTTCTACATACTGTTTCTGTTAAAATTAAAAATAATGAATAAAAATTATTTTCACATTTCACGACGTATAAATCCTTATATATTAACCAAAAAAATCTCATAAAACTGTTGTAACTATACGAAATTTACCGACCTTCTCAAATCTTTTTAAATTTAAGCAATAAATTTTAAATTGATATTTTGATTCGTTCAAGAGTTATCTTGCCAGACAGATATTTTTTTGGCCGGATAGCCATTTGTGATGAGACTTGGATTTACTTTTGTGTCCTTGAAAGCATCAGGCGAGTATAGAGTAGCGAAAAAAAGAAGAATCGGCACCGGTCAAGGCCAAAATTCGGTTGTTGGCAGGCAAAGCCTTGGCCACTGTTTGAAACTTTAACGGAGTACACCTTACTGTTGTTATCCACGACCAAAGAACAGTTAATTCGGTGTATGACTGCCAACTCTTTGCACGAGTTAAGGCAGAAGGAAGACTGCTAAAAGCCCATAAAAACCACCATTTTGTTCCGTGATAACGACAGGCCACATGGAGTTGCGGACCGTGTCTCTTGCTTTGTGATTTTCACATGAATAAATTTTCAAAATAAATCATTAAAATACGAATAAAAATTTGGTGGAAATCTACCTGTCAATTTTTTACTCGTTCTCATTTTCAGCATTATAAAATTTACATTATTTTGATTCAAATTATACCCCAAGAGTCTACAGAGGTTTTTAAATTATCTTGTGCCGGTTGAAATTTTATTAGAAGCTACCTTTTTTATACCTGTTTCGATAATCTGCTTTGCTGCATTTTTTAAATCTTTTGTGTAAGACACCGAAAACGAATCTTTACAGGGTTATTTGTGCCAACTGTAAAACTTATACTGCACTAAAAACATCGCCTAAATACAGGGGAAGGTCAAATAATAAAAATATAACTTTTTACAAGCAGTTTTATAATTTACATTTTATATATGTCTGTTTCTATACAGATACAGAGGGTGGTGACTTATCTTCAAGCATACAACATTGCATGCTATTTCCATGGTTGTTGGGGGTCGAAAAATTGTCAGTTCAAGTCAGTTTTTATTTTCTCCAATTTAAACTACATTCAGTGGAGCAAAATGTATGAATTTGAGATATCAATGTCATAATTTGTATGTGCGTTGAAATTCCTATGTAAATCACTTTACTGATTTTTTTTTTCCAGATGGGTATGTGAAGACCTGCCAGAACTAAAACTGCCACTAGAAAACAACATTCTCTGTGATTATGATACGAGGAGCTACGACAGCATGAAGTCGCTGTGTGATAGGTTCAATAGAGCGATAGACAGCGTGGTAGCTCTGGTAAGATTTTTTCTGTAGTTATAATTATAGCCCCACATCCCTCATTTTATTTTTTGATTACTTTCATACTTATTGTAAATAATTCATAAAGCGAAGAGAGACACTTTCTTATTTAATTAATATACAGTCTGTCAAGTTAGAACGTGTCATTTTTGGTAGATGCAATTCAAGAGATTCAACAAAAACTCGGTAGAGGGAACCTTTATCTGCGACGCACTCCAGAATGAGTCTCTTGTTTGTGCGTCAGTTCGAGGGAGTCTTTCTTTGTTCCCATCCAAAGGGGCTTAAAATGACACACTCCGTGGCTGCTAAGTATATTAAAAAGTCGGTATCGTTTATGAAGAAGTGGGTAAATTATTTTAACGAGACGAAAAATCTCGACGACTTGTCAAAACGTGGCTCGGTTTTCAAGGGATCCGAAATTGACGCTGCGTCAAGGAGCGGTAAAATTAAGAAAATCGAGTGTGAGACATTCAACAACATCTTCATGCTCATGATGTCAAATTCCGAAGCACGTTTGCCGGGCGAAAATTACGTCGCGAAGCGACTCGATTGGGCTCACGATAAGATACTAGCGCGGCCCTCGCAATCGCCGGATGCCAACCTTATTGAAAACGTTTAATCCCTTGTAAAGAGAAAGTTCAGAGGAAAGACTCTGAGAACTTTGACTCGGTTTAAAAATGCAGTAAAACAAAAACGGTTTGAAATTTTGCCAAATTTATTTTTTTGTTGTGAAGTACAATTGTTCCGGTTAGAGATGGAATATTATTTCATTCATATGGCTGCCGCGGTTGGCCTCACAGTACCCCATTCGATCGGACCAATTTTCGAGCACTTTTTCGAGTGTATGGGGTCGTATCTCGGCAATGGCATCACGAATGTTGGCCTTCAAATGCTCAATTGTCTCTGGTTTGTCGGCATAACACTTGTCTTTAACGACGCCCCACAGAAAATAGTCCAACGGTGTCAAATCGCAGCTTCTTGGCGGCCACTTGACATCACCATTTCGGCTAATTAAACGGCCATCAAACGTTTGACGCAATAAATCGATTGTGGCATGAGATGTGTGGCAAGTTGCACCATCCTGTTGAAACCAAACATCGTTCACATCAATACCATGAAGAGCGGGCACAAAAAAATCGGTTATCATGGTGCGATAGGTGTCTCCATTGACCGTAATGGTTGCGCCGTCCTCATTTTCAAAGAAATATGGGCCAATGATGCCTCCGCTCCACAAGCTGCACCAAACAATCACTCGTAATGGGTGCATTGGCTTCTGTAAAACCACGTGTGGGTTTTCTGAGCCCCAAATACGGCAATTTTGCTTATTAACGTACCCACCAAGATGAAAATGAGCTTCATCCGAAAAGATGATTTTTTTGGCAAAATCGACATCATCGTGCAGTTTCTCGTTGGCCCATCTAGCGAAGCGAAAACGAAGCGGATGGTCATGCGGCTTCAACTCTTGAACCAATTGAACTTTGTAAGGCGTCATACCGAGATATTTTCGCAAAATTCGACGTAAACTGGTGCGTGAAATGTTCAATTCTCGAGAACGATGACGAGTTGATGTTGATGGATTCTCACGCACACTCTCAGCCACAGCTTCGATATTTTCGGGTGTACGCACTGTACGAGCACGCTCACGTCTTGGCGCATCAACAATGAAACCAGTTTCACGAACTTTAGCAATACACTTGCGTATACCGGGCACTGTTGGTCCTTCTCTGCGACCAAATTTTGTACGACATTTTCGTGCAATTTCCGACCAATTGTCTTTGTTTTGGAAATAAATTTCCAATAAATCCCAACGTTGCTCAAGCGTAAATCGATTCATTTCGTTCAGTGGAGATAATATACTGAATTTTGTGACAGAATAGAATGACATAAGTATTGCCAGATTCGAAATAACCGGTGGTTCAAATTTAAACCGGTAGATGGCCCACCCTTTATATATATACATACAGTTGTGGTCAAAATAATAGCAGTGCTTACTAAATTTTTATCAAAACATATTTATTAAGTTTTTTTTAATAGAACAACTAAAACATAAATATGGTAACTTTGAAGCCCACCTAAGATGCATCAAAGTAATATAAAGCTAATTAATTAAATTCTTAAAAATTAAAGAAAAACGACAAATTTCTAAAAATTATGGTGGACAAAATAATAGCAGTGTTTTTGCTAAAATTACTGTTAAAAAAAACTGTACAACTAATTAACAATATTTTTCTTTTATGAGCATTAGACACACCTAATACTTAATTGTAAACCCTTTATTGGCTATGACAGCTTCACAACGTCGCGGCATAGAGTTAACAAATCTTGACATCTAAAAACAGGAATGCTTTTCCAAGCATCTCTGATTATAGCCCAGAGCTCGTCTTGATTCTTAGGTTTTTCACGTGCTACGCTATCTTTAATATTGCCCCACAGATTTTCTATAGGGTTCAGATCTGGGCTTTGAGCTGGCCAATTTAAGACATTAATTTCTTTCTTTTCTAAAAATTGTTTACATAATCGACTGCTATGTTTTGGGTCATTATCATGCATAAAAACCCATTTAAGTGGCATTTCATATTCTGCATAGGGCAACATAACGTCCTGTAAAATTTCAACATAAACACTGGCGGTCATTGTGTTTTTAATCCAAAATATAGGCCCTACTCTAAAGTGCCCATACCATTATTTTTGAACCTCCGTGTTTAACTGTCTTAATAGTGTACTGAGGCTGATATGCGGTTCCTAGAGGGCGTCTAACGTATGTTCTGCGGCCTACATTTCCAAATAATACAATTTTGCTTTCGTCGGATCACAGTATATTACGTCATTTAAATAGAGGCCATTCAATATGTTCCTTCGCGAACTCTAATCGCCTCTTTCTGTGTCTTTTATTTAACAAGGGTACCTTACGCGGACTTCTTGCTGGTAACTTTGCTTCTTTAAGTCGTCGCCGTATCGTCCTAGGAGCTACATTCACTCCCACAATCTCCTGAAGTTGTGTCGACGAAGCAAATGGGTTTGCTTTTGAAGCTCGAACTATAAGTGTGTCCTGTCTGGATGTAGTTTTGTGTTTACGACCGCTAGTTTCAGGTGTAGGTTGCCATCTTAAAACGTTTGCTACCATTTTAGCTGAGCATCCCCAAATATTTTGAATCTGCATGTAAGATTTTTCATCACGACGCAATTTTCTTATCAATTCACGTTTTTCTTGAGAACAGTGCTTCTTCCTTCCCATAGTTGTCTTAAAAACAGAAAAAGTGTTGATGGAACTGACACAAAACTATTCTAAATTTGACAATTTAACCGAACACAAGGAGCAAAAACCATTTAGGTTTGAAACACACCAGTGTTAAGCGAACACTGCTATTATTTTGACCAAGCAAAATTAACTTCCTGCTACAAAAAATGTAAATACTTTGTTTATATTTATTTTTATGTACATATTTTTGTTGAAACCTCAGCACAGTTAATAAGTTTTTAAACGATAAAATATTTTTTGCCTTAATGGAATTTTGCAGTTACCTTTCAACAGTTTTAGTTATTTTTATTGAACCACTGCTATTATTTTGACCACAACTGTATATATAACACGTAGGCTGAAAAGTTTTTGGACTGACACATAGATGTCGCCGTTTTCAAAAAATCCATGTGATTTTTAGGAAGTACCAACCTTCAAATGATACGTGTCAAAATTTCATTACATTTCGACGATTAGTTTACAAGTTACAGTGCTTTTAGTGACGCTACTTTTGATATTTTCAAAACAATGGAAAAATCGAATTTCGTGTGTTGATTAAACACTGTTTTTTGATGGGAAAAAATACCGTTCAAGCAAAGCAATGGCTTGATAAGTGTTATGGGGACTCTGCCCCTGGAAAATCACTCATCATGTACTGGTATGCTGAATTTAAACGCGGTGGTACAGATACAAATGATGTTGAACGCTCTGGATTCCCAAATGAGGTGGTTACACCGAAAAACGTCAAACAAATCCACAAAATTGTTTTGGATGACCATAAAGTGAAATTGCGTGAGATAGCTGACACCCTAAAGATATCAAAAGAACGTGTTTATTTTGCATGAACATTCTCTGTTCGAAATGGGTACCGCCTTTGAATTTGGCTTCAATGAAGAAGGTATCGCCTAAACTGAGGCCTATTTTGATGGCTAAGACAAATCCTTCTGCAAGAAAAGTATAGAAGGAGACTATATTGATCAATAAAGTCGAATTTTGCAAAAAAAAATCTGTTTTAAGTAGCTAGACCAAAAACTTTTCAGCTTACGTTTATATATATATATATATATATATATATATATATATATATATATATATATATATATATATATATATATATATATATATATATATTCGATCTATCGATGTATGTATTTGTTTATGATATGTCTGTGGCTCGGTAAAAATCAAGTACAATTGATATTTATTTTAGTTTTTTAGGACACTTAACTATAACAAAAACTATCTATTATTAGGAAAAAGGAACATCACTGCCAGCCCAAAGATTAAACAAGTATCCATCTAGAGGTCTGTTACGTCACATCTTGCAGCAAACTTACAACGCAGCCGTTACCGATCCGGAGAAACTAAACCAGTACGAGCCGTTTTCGCCAGAGGTTTATGGGGAAACTTCTTATGACTTGGTGTGCCAGATGATCGATCAGATTGACATAACATCGGACGATGTGTTCATCGACTTGGGGTCAGGGGTCGGACAGGTGGTTCTGCAAATGGCCGCCGCTACTCCTTGTAAAATTTGCCTTGGCATAGAACGAGCAGAGGTAAATATTAAGAATTACGGAGGGCTGTAAAAAATTAGTTTAATTACAACGGTTCAAATTTACATCGAAACATTCCGCTAGAGGTCCCATGTGTTCCAAGTGATGGTTTCCACATGGTTGGTTATGAGCCCTGGAATAAGTGTATCACTCTTGATAGAAACTGTTGAAGAATAAAATCTATTTTTGGCAAGGACATTGTTTTTTCTTCCAAGTCGTGGGACTTTCCACCTCATGTAGTAAATATTTTAATCGTAAAATTAAAAGGATGAAACCGTTCCAACACAACCTGAACTTTACAAACGAGGTTATAGTTTGAATTTGATAAAATTCACACTATTTTATTATTTTTAAAGCATTTTTAATTTACAGTTGTATGTACTATAAATAACAAAAGAGTGGTATAAACTAAATAAATAGAGATAAAAAAATATTTATTTTAAACAAATGATCTTATATTTTAATATGGCTACGACTGGACAGACAATGAATCCTCTAAAAGTGGAACTAAATTTTGAAATCTTGCATTATTTGACTCATTTCCTACAGCCTTCCTCGGTAACAGCTAACGGGGGAAAAACTTGGGGCTTGACTAGCTGACATTTTCGTGTCCTTACTAAATACTGTTACAATGAAAACGCAAAATAGTGCAGAAATAAAAACTTACTCTAATTATTTTAATATTGATTAAACTCAATAAAATCGATCTCTTCCAACTTAGTAGATTTGCTGATCTGAGAATTTTGTTTTTAAAATACATAAACAAACATAAAAAAATTCCGAGAAATTATGATCTTGGGATTAGACCGTATCAAATTGGAGCAACTTTACATTGTTTCGTGTACGGTTGCAGCAGGTATTTTCAGGGAAATTTATCTTATAATGATCGTTTTCCGCGTGTTAACCCGGGTCTCTGTTAATGTTATTAAGGTGTTTGGAATTTTTCGTTTATACAAATTAGTAACAGAAGCAAGAACTTTTATTTACTTTATTAGTCGTATGACCTGCAAAAAATTTCTTTTTGATACATCTTTCATGTTCCTTAATGCTAGTTGATATTGATCTCCCAGTTTCTCCTGCAAGCATGACAAAGTTTTATAGAAACCTTCCGTCTGTAAACGAATTGTCTGGGTGATGTTATCAAATATTGTCCAATGTTGGAACTTTTAAGTAATTTGGCTATTTTGTTTTTACATTTTCAAGATATTCACCTAATTTATATTTTTTTTATAAAACATTCTAGGTTCCAAGTCGCTATGCTGAGGCAATGAACAAGAATTTCAGAACTTGGATGCAATGGTATGGTAAAAAATACGGAGAGTACAAGCTGATTCGCGGGGATTTCCTAACGGAGGAGCATAGAGAAAAGATCAATCAGGCTACGATAGTGTTCGTAAACAACTTCGCTTTCGGCCCATCAGTCGATCATCAGCTTAAAGAAAGATTTGCTGATTTAAAGGATGGAGCTAGGATCGTGTCTTCCAAGAGTTTTTGCCCTTTAAATTTCAGAATAACCGATAGGAATTTGAGCGATATCGGTACAATTATGCACGTATCCGAAATGTCACCGATGAGGGGCTCCGTATCTTGGACTGGAAAGCCTGTGTCTTATTATCTTCATATTATTGATCGTACAAAGTTGGAACGGTATTTCCAAAGACTGAAGAAACCACAACTTAAGGTATAGTTGTTATAATCAACATAACATTTTTAATACTTTTATATCATTTAAATTTATGAATTTTTTAGAATTGTGACGATGACAACTCCAATTCCAACAGTCGAACGTCACGTGACAAAGCGAGACAGAAACAACTTATAACCGACTCCACGTCAGAGACTGACAGTAACGATAGCAATTATGGACCCACTACTCGGAAGGCGTGGTCGGATTACTGTTCTAACAAAGGGAAAAGCAGTCAATCGGAAGATGAAAGTCATAACAACAAGGTATACATAATTATTGATTTTCTTACGTTTATTTTTGAATTTGCTACCGTAAAATAAAGATCGCTGACAGCCAAATCGTCGTCAAATCTTTGTGTTCTAGGTGATTCTTTTAGTAGTCCCAACAAATGATAATCGCAGAGCGTTAAGTCTGGGCTGTGGGGAGGGTTCCAATAAAGTCCCGAGTTCTTTTTTATCAAATCTTTTACTATGACATGTTGACTTTCCAGCTTAGACCGAGTTTTGGCTTGTATGGGTGCAGATTCTTCCTTCTTTCGTCACTCCATACTGGCTTGTTTTGATTCAGAGTTATATTAGTTCATTCAAGCTTCATCCGGTACAGAGAGTTTTCTGCTCGAGTCCAGTAGCGCTTTAAAAGCCGTTTGCAGTCACGATGAAAATTAAATAATTCTATTTTATATCTTTTCCACCTGCATATATATATATATATATACATATATATATATATATATATATATATATATATATATATATATATATATATATATATATATATATATATATATATTTATTTATTTATTTATTTATTTATTTATTTATTTATTCATTTCACAGTACAATAGTAATATTTCCAGTACATAATATATTTAAACCTAGAACCAAGCTAATAGTAAACAAGGTGCGCCTAGGTGTATAGAGACACTTGTATGCGCAGGGCTAAAATACAATTTAAATTATGCTAAGATTTGTAGAAGGTAAAGATAATAATTAATACATATGAAAATTAAGAAAAAGAAAAAACATACATATAAACATGCAGACAATCGCAGTTATGAATTATAACAATCCACATAATAGTTAGAATTTTCTGTAATGAACAGTTTACATTTTTTTTTTCGAACAGTTTATAATTATTTATATTTCTGATATTCTGTGGCAATTTATTGAAAACTTTAGGTCCCAAAACTGATAAAGACCTCTGGTTTTGGTCATATTTTCTAAAGGGTACAACTAATATCGCATTTTCTCTGTTTCTAGTTCTATATTGATGATTCACAATTTTTTTTTCATTTCTAACAAAATAGAGAAATGTTTAAAAGATATAAATTTCTTATATTCATTATATTTTCATTTTATAATCTCTCGGCTGGAAAAAGTCTATCACGAAAGAAAATTACTCTAACAAAGTAGTTTTGTATCAAGCTGAGTTGACTCAGTGCATTATTGTAAAGTCCACCTCCATACAATGATGCCATATCTCAACAGTGACTCGACCAATGCCTTATAGACAGTAACCTGTAGTTTGAGGGGTAGTATTTTTCTTATTAGGTAAAACTTATCTCTCAGTTTATTAGATAAATCTTGGACATGTTCAGTCCATCTGAGATGTTTATCAATCGTAATTCCAAGATATTTTGTGTGTGATTTCTTTCATGACCATGTTCATATCGTTTACCTGTATACAATCAAAGTCCGGTCGATTTGCCTCAGTCAGAGAGAAAGCAATGTAAGGTAAATTTCATCAAATCAAGCCAGGCCCTAACAATGCTCACGCCCCTACCAACTGCCATTTTTACAGCATCCCATGTCTTGTCTCTAAAAATAAGAACTGTATCATCAGCATATGATATTGCTTGCTATCCTTCTCTTCGTAAAGAGTTTATATAGCAGATAAAGAGAAGAGGACCTAGGACAGTGCCTTGTGGTACTCCAATCTGCACAGTTAGTGGTTCACTCAGTACTTTTCCGATCTTCACAACTTGTTTTCTTTCCTCTAAGTAATTTTTAAAGATGTTTAAAACCGAGCCTCTGACACCACAACGCTCCAAAACGTCAAGAAGGCCAGAGTGAGGTACGGTATCAAAAGCTTTGGCTATATATACATATACACAAGATATGGTTCCTTGTGAGTTGGGGAGTATATCCGTTGATTAGTGCTGTTCTGACTTAGTAGTGGCAGATACTTGGCGTTATCGATGCTTGCTAACCGATGATTGAACGTGAACTGAGAGATAGGACCGATAACTGCACTTAGGAAGATATAATACATTTTTCAGATCTTCCCTCTATTTTTAAAACTCGGTGTCTGTCTGTTCATATGGTATGACTTCACTTTTAAGAGAAGTCGCAAATATAAACAAAAAATTGTTTAATTTGGCAGTTTGTACAATTCAAGAATTTTATTTATTATTTATTTTATTTATTTCTGAAGAAACTAGATTAATCTGTCTGTACCTATGTCGCTTATACGAGGTGCGATCCAGTTCTATGGTCTCCAGATATTTTCTTTAGGTCTAGGAGTTGATAGAAAGATGCGAGTGAGTTTGAAATACGAGGGCACTTTTTGTGAAAGCGAGACACAGGTGGCAGCATCATACAGGGCATTAAGTTGCTGCTAGATTGAAAAGCGTTTTCGTTGCTAAAAATGGCGATGTTCATGTACAAAAACAGCGTCTAATCATCCATTTTCTCCGTTTATGCGGAGTAACTGCCATCGTCAATTGAGTGAGTGATTTTTAATTCACAACTCCAAAATGTTTTGGTTGCCTAATTCTTTGTAATTTTTTTTTTCCACAGAAGCGACAATCGAAGAAGCTACGCAGAAAAATTTCACGAGGCAAGCAAGTGCAAAATCAAGATAAACAAGCACAAAAGCCATTGCCGAAAGGCCGACGGGGTAGAGTTAAGAAAGCCAAACCTAAGAAAACCATCAAAATTACTGGTTTGGATCTTCTACACTCGGAGACATTGCTCAGTACATCTCCTCAAGCTATCGGCAAAAAGCTTCCTCCTGCCCCTGGTTGCGTAGATCAGCAGCTTACCACTTTGAGCTCCGATGTAATAATTCATACCGAACTTGATATTCCCACCGAACCTGCGGAAACTCCTTACAGCTTGCAAGTTCTATTGGACATGTTCCGAGTCCAGTACATGCAGATGATCCATCAGATGAAGAGCTCTAATTACAAATCTTCTGTAGAGGCGTACATAGAAGAAGAAAAGGATCGAAACAAGAAACTGAAAAGTCGAGCGGCGCAACTTGAAAAGCAGATAAAAGTTCTTATTGATGATAGTGTTGCTTTATTGAAAGCCAGGATGAGCGAATTGGGAATTAACGCGACTTCTCCAGTTGATCTCTTGGCTAAAGCGAAAGAAATTGTATGTAGACATAAGGAACTTCAAGCGAAAGCAAGTAAGCTACAGGGACAAGTCGCGAAACTAGAAACTGAAAAAGATAATTTGGCAATGAGGAGATCCGCCGAGGTTGCCGAAAAATATATAGGTTCTGATGCTACGAAAGATTTATCTCCTAGCATGGCGCAAGAATACATTTTGAGAGAAATCTCTTCCACTCTAACGCAACGAAAGAAACTTCAAAACGAAGTTCAAAAATTAGAAGGGGAACTAATTTCGTTACAGAAACAGGGAGAAGAAAGAAAGAAAGTTCAAGAACTAATGTCTAGTAGACAGCAACAGGCTCCAGCTAAGATGTCACGGAAATCTAGGGAATATCGAGCTCGTTCTCAAGATTGGCCCGAAGTTCCCGATATTGCGAAAATTGAAGAACAGAATCCAGAGATATTAGCTCAGAAGATCTTGGAAACCGGTAGGAAGATAGAAGCTAGTAAACTATCAGCAATCTCAAATACGAAAACATCTCCTTACCCGACGAATAAGCCTAATGGACAGAAAGGTGTGGTCCGCAACAGTATGCCCGCTCCGATGCCCGTCAGCAATAAACGACAGAAAACTGCCCATAACTACCCGCCTACAATAGTTACTACTTCAAACACCAACAATACTGCCAACAATCAAAACTTAAAGCCTCAAGAAGCTCCTAAGATCGCCAACTTCGAAGATCGGCTGAAGAGTATTATAACATCAGTTTTGAATGAAGATCAACAGAATAGGACAAAACAAAGTCAACTACCACCTCCTCAATTGCAATACAATTCGAGTATTCCAGTACCTCACTTCCAGGCGGCAGTGATTCCCCAACCGCAGCCGCCACCTACAAATTATGTTTCTCAACATCATTATATCCCATATCAAAACACTTATGTTCCTCCAAAGCACGAAGACAAAAGAAAATATGCTCAAACACAACCGAAATATCCTCGAATTGAAACAGTGGTCAGACAGCATGATGATCGACATTATCCTCCATATCAAGAAGGACTTGCTGGTATGATGGAATGCTATCGCGAGGAAATCTCCTCCAGAAACGAACTGCCGAAAATATCACCGCAGCTGCCTCATATACAAACAGGAAAGTCGCTTGGACCGGATACGCCGGACTATACACAAGTATCCCCGGCAAAACTTGCGTTGAGAAGGCATTTGTCACAGGAGAAACTAACAACACCGCATCAAACATATAATACTTCAGAAGGAATAGTTGCGACAAGGACGATCGGAGATTTGGTTTCAGGGGAAATTGAGAGAACTTTGGAAATATCGAATCAATCGATAATCAATGCAGCCGTCGATATGAGCGATATTCAGAGTACGCCGACAATTACGGCAAGATCGGTCGTTAATGCTAATATTCCCCCTCGACCTGAAAGAGTAAGTGTATAAAAATATTTTTTATGTTAAACAATAAAATCAGGTAAATACAATATGTCCCTTAAGGTTTAGTTTTAATAATAAACACGAGCGTGGTTCTTTTCTTTCACTTTCTAATATTTTCATCCGTTTTATGATTGTTAGACTATCAGTCGGTTATGTAACAACTAACGTAAACATTTAAAAAAACTATCGCCTGCTGAAGATTCCGTGGCTGGTAAATACTTTCTTTTCTAAATGATAGTAAGATACAATTTGCATCTCTGGCTCCTGTAAGCTCAGTTTTGAAGGCATACCTGACTGATTGTTTAGCTTGTTGCTAACATTCACCACTAGGCAACGTAATTATTAAAATTGAGCAAAGCTCGTATTTTAGAAGCTATTTATTAATCTAATGAAATGTTTAAATATTATAACATATTTATAGGTGGGCGTCAAAGTGCCAAATGCTCTACCACCAGAAGTAACCAATCCGTCAACGCCAAAAGAACCAGTCTCAGAACCCATGAGGACGGTGTACAGCCCGATTTCAAGACCATCTTCAACCGAGGGTGGGCTCGAGGGATTGGCGTACATGGCTTATATGCACTCGCACGTGAAGGTCGCTCCTCCTCCTCCCCCTCCTCAACATCAGTACATACCTCCTCCGCAACCGTCACCGAGGCAGCAATATTCGCCAAGGACGACAGTAGCTCAGGTAAGATCCCCACGCAGTTAAGCTTGCTTCTTCGATTTTCTGTTGTATCCACTCACTTAATCAAAAAATTAATTAGTCAGTATGGACATGTTTTGAAGACATGAATCCTCTTTAAATTTCCCCCCCTTATTCAATGTGGAGGTGCTATTACTGGAATCTCTAAAACACTCCTCTACTATGTCAATAATTAGCTTTATTCAAGAGCTAGATTTGATAGGAGGAATCTAATGTAAGTAGAAGACAAAATATTTTATTCAGTGCCCAACAGAGTCTGGTACTGATCTAACCTGGCCTGAGCTAATGCAGGAGTTTAGTGTTTTTATTTTGTCTTTTTATTAACAACGTCAAAATTCTTTCAGTTTTGTTCTTTTCTCTATCGATTCTATCTTGGCTCATGAGTCGTGATACTAAAAAATGCGTCCCGGAATGAATTGATAGATGAGGTAACAAGGCTGCTGAGATATGAACGTCGTTTAATTTTAGTGGTTGATATTGATTTGTTTTTATTAACTCTTCTAAACTGTTTTTATTTTTTCAGATCAATCCTCCTGAGGAACATATTCATCCTGATGCACTAAGACCCAGGAGATGTAAAGAAGAAGGTAAGATTTTGTTTATACTGGCTTGTCACAATTGCTCAATGTCTTGATTGACATAAAACTAGATTTGAACAGTTTGACTTGTTTTGCTTATAAATCTAACTTTTTAAATTTTTTTACTTACCATACAGTGGTAGAAATAACAGTACGCAACATTTTGTAAAATAAAGAATTTTGAATTTGTTATAACTTTCACAAATGTACTTTTGGGTTACTTTTGGTTTGCTCCGTATATTGGTATTGTGCACGGGGTAAAACTATCATCCTATAGTTATTTATAAAAATAAGCTCAATTAGTGTAGGGAAATTTAGAAATAATTACCTGGTCTGCTTTTATTAGTCTGTTTGGTATATGAAAATGTGTCACTGTTACGAAACCATACCCAAGTCTGAAACGAGGACGAAAGGAGGGAATTTCACAAAGACATAGAATTGAACAGCTCGTGTCTAACATAGAACGGTATAAATCACAAGAATTTGAAAAAACATAAAACCGCACGCACCGGCCAAAATTGTCGTTATTTTTCTTATAAATATTGGGTATTGATGACAGTATCCGCATCCTTGTTTCTCTCGATTATCGTGACGAAGAAAATGTTATACTCTCTACATCTGCGTTTGAATGCAACACGTCTAAAGAGATGATACTAATGCAAAATTAGTCGCTTAATATATTGGTGGACATTCCCGATATACTAAGCGTCCTTTGAAAATTAGGTTGCACACTCGTCTTTGGCCATTCTTGTATTCATTCTCCAATTTTTAACATAATATAAAAAATAATAATTAAATATATTTATTTTTTGAATTGCTCGATAATTATTTCTTTCAATGTAGTCACATCGACTTTGTGTGTTTGGAATAATTGTAATAACAGCCCAAAAATATGAAAAATACACGCTGTACATTATTCTATTATATTTTCATTTAGTTCATTATACTAACACGAAATGTAAAAAATATTTCTTTTTTATTTAATGTTTTTGCGTTTGTGTGTGTCTTATGCTTTATGTCTGTCTATTTATGTTCTGAATCTGTTTTCACTTTTCTGTATATATTTACTGTAGTTTGTTTGCGTTAAATAGGAGACCCCACATTCGAGCATGCACAAACGCACATAGCGCAAAGTATAGCGCACGCATAATACCTCACCCCCATACCATACTAGAACTAGATTTAGATGGCCGATTTTTATTTCCGGGGGTAAGTAGTTTTGCGCTGTTTTTACTGAGTTTTTATTGTAATTTTTCATATTTTTGGGTAACAGTGAACTTTTATTCTATAACATCTTTTCTACTTTGGTATTTAGGAATCTTTCCTATAACATGTATCACCACTAGACCAAACACTTGATTTTTGCACATGCCTCGCGCTTCGATAGCCTTGTTAGCATCATTAGGAGTGATGATTGACTAAATCCGAGATTAAAAATTGAGGTGTAGATGCTAAGATTGTGTTTCTTTAACGGAACCGACCATTTTCAGACGTAGGTTTAGTTTCGGTTATGTAACCAGTACAGAGATCTGTGAGGAAGGGGTCCTTTGTCCTTATGTAGACTATTTTTATATTTTATAAATGAGTAACAAAATAAAATGTAAAAATAGTTCAAATAAAAGCAAAAGATCTATTCCTTACGGTCCTATGTACTGGAATCGCTTGAGTAGTCACAGTCTTATTATAAATAGTCTTGTTTTTTAAGGTTTGGTCAATCCTAGCTCCTGATAATGCTAACGTGGTTAGCAAAACGCGTCGAGGGCAAAAACAATGTGTTTGGTGTAGTGGTGATGACTGTCGTGTAGTATTATATGTTTTACTTAATTACAAATAATAATGTATATCTGAAAACGATTTTCACTACGTTTTGTGTTTAACAATAAGCGGAAATAGTTCGTAAACTTACCGATTTTTGTAAGCTAACGCTATTTATGAAGCGTAAAGTGGACTTTCGTAGAAATTATAAAAAAAATTTGAAATATTGAGCTGTTGAATTTGAGTTACGTCACTACTATATTTATTTAGTGTTTGCTTTAATGTGCTTAAACTAATATGAACTTATGTTTTCATACTAATTATCAAAACTACAGTACCTTAGCATCTCTTTATAACAATTTTTCTTATAACGACGTATCTTTTCGAGATTTATATACTACAAAAGTATATTTTTAATGTTCCATATGGAACACTTATGGGATCACTTCAGTGTCCCTCTGTCTGTCTATCTGTCACACCAGGTTTTCTCCGAAAGTATTTGACATAGAAAGTTGAAATTTGTCACAATTATAGGAATTGATGGTCCAGTCACAGCCGTGTAGTTTTGAAAGTTAAATTAAAGTTAAATTTTGACTTAAGGGGTTAGCTTTGGGGGGTGAAATCGGAAGTGAATTTTTTTTTGTTAGTTCATCGAACAACTGAAAGCTTGTGAAAACAAGAGTTTAAAAATATGTATGATATAATACTCGCGCAAAGTTTTCTTTATATTATTTTGAAAAAATTTCCAAAAATCGCTGTCCCCCCACCCTCTATGTCTAAGAGTAAGGTTCGAAAAAATTCTGGAATTCGCCATAACATGCAGATTGAATAAACATTATTACGAGTATTACGTTTTATCTGGGGTGTGTTGTGTGTGTATTTTTATTTTAAAAGTCACCGGAGGGAAAACTAATTGCGCAAGTCCGACTTGCGGTCGGTTATTTTATATATTTTGGTAATGTAGAACAGAATAAACTATTTTTTCCAAATAACTAATAAAATAAACTACTAGGCTTTAAAATTTTCAGTTGGAAAAGCCATTTAATGTTTATTGGACTTTTTTGTGATTCTGCAAATGTAGGAATTTGTTATTTATTATATTATATGGTCTTCTAGAAACAGTTGGCTGTTTAGTTCAGGTTATGACCTGTAATCAAAATGTAAATTATTAGTCTCTTATGATACTTGGATTTACCAGTACGATCCCGAATCAATACAGTAAATCGAGAAGATTTTTGTTGGCCTTTTTTTAAAGAACACTACAATGGTAGGTAATTATTATGCTGGAGTAATTGACAGAGTTCGCAAAGTTATAAAAGAGAAACAGCGTGGAAAAGTTATCAGTGGTGTTCTGGTTATCGACGACAACGCCTCTGTGCACAGAGAGTTGTTTCTCGCGTTGTAATTTTGTTTGAACGTCATAATTACGAGTATATTAATTATTCTTTAGCGAGAGATATAGGCCTTTCTTTGTATATAAATAAAGTATCTTCAAAAAAATTCCCAATATTTTTTTAAAAATTTAATCTAATAAATGCGTTATCATGATCATGACTTTAGGCATATTTCGTTAGCACAGTCATATGCCTACGTACATTTTTAAAGTTTAATTTTTAAATTTTATTTTTTTCTTTCCTAGAAGTGGACGCAGTGGAAGAAGAAGGAGTAGTAGAAGAAAAATGGCAAGATAAAATCAGCTCCGGTTTCGATCGATTGGTCGCTTTCGCATCCACCGAGTTAGATAAGCGACGTCGCTCTACGGACGGCACCGACAGCTGTAACACTTCTCCCGATTCAGGAATCGGCCACGGTTTAGGAGACCCTCACCTAGTGAATCCACCCAAGCAACCTCTAAAGCTGCACCCGAAACCCACACTTTTCAAAATGCCCGTAAGCAAAAGCTATTTAGATTCACCTCCGATTTTGGATCAAGGGCCTGACGAGGCGGGTCCCCCGAGAACACCGTCCCCTACATCTCCGAATCCTTACAATATTCATTTTAGCCCCGAACCCGCTAAAAGCCCTACTAGACTAAACCCGGCATTATTAAAATACCAACGATACCCTGAAGATAAAAACAAGAAACCCGACACACATTTCAAAAAGAAGTTTTATTATCGGGAACACTGGAGAGATGATGAATGGGCGAAGACGAACGAAGAAAGGACGGATCAAATGCACGGACCCGCCAAAGATAAATTCAGACCCAAAGGTAATAAACAAATATATATTTGAAAATCTGTTTTCTAGAGTGATAGATACACAGGGTGTTTCACGATGTGCTGAATCAATCGATT
Organism: Pachyrhynchus sulphureomaculatus; assembly: GCA_019049505.1. Lineage (NCBI taxonomy): Eukaryota > Metazoa > Arthropoda > Insecta > Coleoptera > Curculionidae > Pachyrhynchus > Pachyrhynchus sulphureomaculatus. The sequence continues at coordinate 68,237,273 of CM032450.1, read as the reverse complement.
AGTGGAAATTGACCAGGCTTGTGGGGTGAGAACATAGCTCCATAATGAAGCTTCATCGGAAATTATTACATTGCTATAGTTTTGATCTGCTCAGCAATGGTTTCTTAATTGCACTCCGCCACTTCAAATTGTTAGTCCGGAGATGAATGCGAGCCGTTTTATCCCTAAAACGCAAAAAAAACTAAAGCATCTAGTACGAACTAGGTGCTGTAGTTTTTGCGCCCCTTGGCGCAAAGATAATTACGGATTTCGGAAAACATGTTAATAATCAGAAGTTTTGCCAGAAGTAAACACTACTTAAATTTCCACTAAATTATTTATTTTTAACACCATGACATGTTTCGCTGTACGACAGCTTCTTCAGATGGTTTGTTACAAAAAAGATGTCATGGTGTTAAAAATAAATAATTTAGTGGAAATTTAAGTACTGTTTTACTTCTTGCAAAAATTCTAGTTATGGATCTCCACCAAGTATCGGCTGAATCAATCCAAATGTTAATAATCATTTTTTTGTCCTTGTCCAACACGTTTCCTCTCGAACCACGTTCTGACAGATCAGCATTAACTGAGAGTGTCGTTTCAGCCACTTGCTATCGAATACCCCCGACTTGCTCATATACTTAACAGCCGCTGTAGACGTCATTTTCTGACCTTTTGGATGATTACGTAGGAATACAACATACAACACTCATGTTCGATAATGTACTATTTAACCATAAGTAAGGTTAGAAATGAATCCCTTATTACAAAGCATTGTTTACAGGGATGCCAACAATAATCTCAATAAAAAAAGGAATTTCTTTTATGGAGTCTAAGTTCTAGACGACACGTTCTTACTTGATCTACTGTACATGTGAGATTTCTCATCTTAATAAAAATAGCATCAATTATTTAATGTTTGTTGTTGTTGTACTCAACATTTTTGAATAATTCTTCCCACGACGCCGTAGCGAGTCATATAGCTAAACGAACTTTAGAAACTGCTGCTCGAAAAATATCACTCAAAGCACATCCAAACCACTTTTTAATGCCCTTCAGCCAAGAATTCTGTCGTCTTCCGATCGATCGTTTGCCCTTTATATTGCCTGTAATAATTAGACGTAGCAATTTTGGCTTTGGGCCCTTCATTTTATGTCCGAAGTATTGAGTTTTTCTTTTTTTTTATGGTTGTTAGTTATTCCTTCATTTTGTTCATTCTTTCCAGTACTTCTGTGTTTTTTATTTTCTGTACCCAGGAGATGCGAAAAAGGCGTCTATAAATGTACATTTCAAAAGATTCCAATCATTTCTCTGGGCCAGAGTCAAGAGTCCAGCACTCACATCCATACAATAGCACGGAGAATACATACACTTACCATTCTAATTCGGAGTTCGAGGTTGAGACTTATTCATATTCATATACGTTACTCGGGCCTGTTTAACTCGGGTTCTTGGGCCCCACTTGCCATTTATATTGATTCCCAAATATTTAAATGTGGAGACCTGTTCTACGGTGTTGTCCCTGATTTTGAGGCGGTAGATTTTTCTTTCTTATTACCATCTACTTGGTTTTTCTTATATTCATAATTAATCCAAATCTTTCGAGTAGACCAGTATCGTCAGCTTACCGTATGTTGTTCAGTGTACTCCCATTATCTGTTATTTCTTTAATGGATTCAAAGATGGCTTCATTAAACACAGCATCAGAATAAATATTGAGTTGAATAATTAGTTTATGTAAAAACATCGCAGAGGATCGAAACTCCATCATTTGCAAGAGCGAAAAAATTAATTCTTAATATATGTAATGAAAGACTGATATTGTCAAATTTCCACTTTATTTAGTTTCACTGAAACTGTATGACGCGTTTCGCTATACTATAGTTTCTTCTGATACAAAATAATATCTGAATATTAGTGTTGTTACATTTATACAAATACCCTAAGGTAGATAGGTAATAAAATTAATACTATATGCTAATGAATATTGCTGATTCTGAATATTAATTGTATAAATTGAGTAAGGGGGAGTTACCATGAGCCAGACAGGTATCTTTTTGTTCGTTTAAGATGATGTCTGATTAATTCTATTTATTTCTAAATTTTCTAATAGGTTTAATTTTATGCCTTTATTTTGTATGTGTAGAATTTTAAATTTATCGTCAAAAAGATGATTTGATTCTGTTAAATGATTACTGTACGCTGAGTCAGTTTTGTTTTTTAAATAGCTTCTTTTATGTTCTAAAATCCGAGTTTCGAATGAGCGACCTGTCTGACCTATGTAACTTTTATGACAAGAACCACAATTTAACTGATACACTCCAGATTTTTTTTGATCTATTTTGTTTTCCCTCTGCGTTTTTAATGAATTTTCCTAACGAGTTGTTTGTTCTAAAAGCTATTTTGATATTATATTTGTTTAAGTGGTTTTTAATTTTCTCTGACGTGTTACCAAAATAGGTTAGAACATTATATTTTTTCTCTATGTTTTATTTCTTGGGGTGTACTAAAGAAATAGCTTTATTTTTTAATTGTTTGTTTAGAATTGAGTCTGTGGTGTCAGGAGAATATCCGTTGTTAACAGCAATTTGTTTTATTAGATTTAATTCTTTATTAAAATCATCTACAGATAAGGGGAGACTTACAAGTCTATGTAACATACTGTGGTAAGCTGCCAATTTGTGTTGTAGGGGGTGAGCTGATTTTATGTTTATTGTAGTATCTGTATGTGAGGGTGTGTGAAAAATAGAGAATTTGTGTTTGTTGTAATGCCTGGTTATCGTTAAGTCAAGAAAATTAATTTTATTGTCGACTTCTAGTTCCATAGTAAATTTAATATTTTTATGTATTGAGTTTATATAGTTAAAAACATTGTCAAGTTGACGTTCTGTACCATTAAAACAAGCAAAGATGTCGCCTACATATCGGTACCAATTCGAAAATGATTTGCTAAATTCTTGTCGATGTATTTGTATTTCTAGGTTATCCATGAATATTTCTGCTAAAAGCGGGCTAAGTGGACTACCCATAATGTATTATATATATTAAAGTAAAGATAATTTTGATTGAGGCTCGTGTTTAATAAATTTAGTATGTCTTGTTGTATAACGATATTAACTTTATTTTTGATTAGGAATGTTTTTATGATTTTTACTGTTTCATCCGGGGGTATGGTAGGGAAAAGGTTTTGGACGTCAAATGATACTAGTTTTGAATTATCTGGTAGAAAGACGTTGGAAATTTTTTCCGTTAATTCTAACGAATTTATCTGTAGATGATTTTAATAAAGAATTAAACCTCATAAAAAAAATTGCTGTTAACAACGGATATTCTCCTGACACCATCGACTCAATTCTAAACAAAAAATTAAAAAATGAAGCTATTTCTTTAGTATACTCCAAGAAAGAAAACATAGGGAAAAAATATAATGTTCTAACCTAACACATGGGCTGAAAAGTCCCGGGCCTAACAAAGAAAACACGGTTTTTTTGGTTCAAAATTAGCTTTATTCATCAACGTAATCTCCATCAAGAGCAACGCAATCATTCCAGCGCCGCTCTAACATTTCAATACCACTTTTGTAGAACGATTTATCTTTTGCCTCAAAATAGGCCTCAGTTTCAGCGATAACCTCTTCATTCGTGCGAAATTTCTTACCGGCGAGCATTTTTTTCAGGTCTGCGAACAGCCAGTAGTCGCTGGGAGCCAAATCTGGCGAATACGGTGGATGTGGGAGCAATTCGAAGTTCAATTCATGTAGTTTTGCCATTGTTTTGATTGACTTGTGACACGGTGCGTTGTCTTGATGAAACAAAATTTTTTTCTTTGCCATATGCGGTCGTTTCTTTGCAATTTCGGCCTTCAAACGCTCCAATAACGCTATATAATAGATTCACTGTTGATGGTATTTCCTTTCTCAAGATAGTCGATGAATATTACACCACGCACATCCCAAAATACCGAGGCCATAACCTTTCCAGCCGATTGTTGTGCTTTCGGGCGCTTTGGACGAGGTTCACCAGTTGCTGTCCACTCAGATGACGATCGTTTTGATTCCGGAGTGAAGTGATGGATCCATGTTTCATCCATTGTCACATATCGACGCAAAAATTCCGGTTTGTTACGTTTAAACATGGCCAAACACTGCTCAGAATCATCAACACGTTCTTGTTTTTGATCAACAGTGAGCAAACGCGGCACCCACTTTGAACAGAGCTTTCTCATAGTCAAATGCTCATGCAATATAAAGCCAACACGTTCTTTTGATATCTTTACGATGTCAGCTAACTCACGCAACTTCACTTTTCGATCATTCAAAACGATTTTATGGATTTTTTTTATGTTTTCTGGTGTTACCGCCTCATTTGGACGTCCACTGCGTTCTGCATCATCGGTGTCTCTACGACCACGTTTGAAGTCAGCAAACCAACGTTTTATTGTTGTTTCTGATGAAGCGGAGTCCCCATAACACTTTTCAAGCCATTGCTTCGCTTGAACGGTATTTTTTCCCATCAAGAAGCAGTGTAAAATTAAAACACGAAATTGTTTTTGATCCATTGTTTTGAAAATAACAAAAGTAGCGTCACTCTTAGCACAATAACTCACAAACTAATGAATAGAATATCATGAAATTTTAACAGCTGTCTTTTGAAGGTTAGTATTAACTGAAAAAAAGGTGACTGCAATAAAACTAGCGCCATCTATGTGTTAGGCCCGGGACTTTTCAGCCCATGTGTTATTTTGGTAACACGTTAGAGAAAATTAAAAACCACTTAAACAAATATAATATCAACGTAGCTTTTAGAACAAACAACTCGTTAGGAAAATTCATTAAAAACGCAAAGGGAAAACAAAATAGATCAAAAAAATCTGGAGTGTATCAGTTGAATTGTGGTTCTTGTCATAAAAGTTACATAGGTCAGACAGGTCGCTCATTCGAAACTCGGATTTTAGAACATAAAAGAAGCTATTTAAAAAACAAAACTGGCTTAGCGTACAGTAATCATTTAACAGAATCAAATCATCTTTTTGACGATAAATTTAAAATTCTACACATACAAAACAAAGGCGTAAAATTAAACCTATTAGAAAATTTAGAAATAAATAGAACTAAAAATTCAGACATCATCTTAAACGAACAAAAAGATACCTGTCTGGCTCATGGTAACTCCCCCTTACTCAATTTATACAATTAATATTCAGAATGGATTTCCCAGCAATATTCATTAGCATATAGTATTAATTTTACTACCTATCTACTTTAGGGTATTTGTATAAATGTAACAACACTAATATTCAAATATCATTTTGTATCAGAAAAAGCTATAGTATAGCGAAACGCGTCATACAGTTTCAGTGAAACTAAATAAAGTGGAAATTTGACAATATCAGTGTTTCATTACATTCGTTATGAATTTCCATCAAGTAACAGCCACAACAATTCAAAATTTAATTCTTAATATATTTATTGTGTCGAGTTTGGATCCTCTCGAATAATAATAATAATAATTTTATTTATTAAAATAGTTTTAATAGATACTACGTTCTCCTTTAATTTCAAAAAGCCATGCTGATTCCTTATAAACCTTAAATAAAAAGTAAAAGGGGCAATTATTTAGATGCCACAATAGAATGGTGATGAATCCACGGAAAGGTATGATATTACCTTCTATAACTCTGCATTTATTTTAGAATTTATTGTCATTATTTATATTATTAGGTAAAGTCTGGGACTGGAACCGAGACACACAGCAGATCGCCCCACAGACCGTTGGTAACGAATGGAGCCGGTCACATGACCCATACTCGTGGAAAAATTGACACCATCTGATGGACTATTATTATGGCCGTCTATGTGCCGATTTCACACAGCAAATGTACCGATGGTACTATCCGTATCCTTATTACTTTTAAACTTGTATCTTTTTTTATTTTCTTTTCGTGAAGCGATCGGTGTGTATGCTGTACGTGTGTATTTTTTTCAATGTCAGGCTATCGACTGATATAGAAAATACATTTAAGCAAATACATATATTTTTTCGTTTGTTTAAACTATGGTGTCGCATTTCCAAAAGTAATATTGGATTTAATACTTTTCTCTTACTTCAAGGTGTGCTTTTTTCTAAGAAACATAAATTTCTCTTAATAATTAATATTTTTGTATTTATTTTCATGAACATGTTTTTGCTCTCTATAGCTCTTGTTAGTGTCGAATAAATATCGTAATTATTTATTTATTATAAATAGCTAAGCAAATACTCCAAAAAAAGTTTTAGATTTATGCAGTTACTTTGAAAGGTACAGCTAGCCAAGCACAACTTTTGACCACGTGCTTGTACACTTTCGACGCTAGAACTCTTAACAATCCCGCTGCCTAGCAGTAATTGTTACCAACTCGCTAAACATTCCTCTATCTCTCAAAACCCGGTCCATGATATAAATTGTTGAGAACTTTGAGTTTTGTTTCCTTCTCTGTTGATCTTAGATCGGCTGACGAGTCCTGATGCGACGCGCAAGCATCCCGAAATGGATTGACAGATGAGAGAACAGTAAATAAGGCTTGAAATATGGGCTAGGTTCAATTTTAGTAGTTCATATTGACATGATTGACCCTTTATGGCCACCTGAATTTTTGAAAATTTTAAGAACACTTCAATATCTACACACCACTAAATTGTGTTTTCTTTTTAAATTTATAACTAAAACGTGCTAAAAACCAAACAACATATTACCTAAGGTATGTGACACTATATATTGAAGAAACTAATTCTCAGACAAGATGACTGCCTGCATTTTTTCTGTATCAGTTGGGGCTTTTTGATTATTTTCTTTGCTTATTGGCCCTATTGCCACCATAGAGGTTATATATACATATAAAATGACGTCGTCAGCTTTTTCTGACTTCATCGTGAATGCTTTGGTACAAGTTTAGTAGTAAGTTAAGGAGGAGGCGACCGCAGATATGTAGTCATCTTTAATTGTGGACGCACCTACATATTTGAGAGCATGTGTAACCGAGAATCTAAAATTCAACAATAGGTTGACTGTATCTATCAGTGCCCACAGTAATTTCTAGGAGCATGTAAGGATAGTTGTGGTATATTCAGGGTAAAGCATTTTGGTAAACTAAAATTTCTTCTAAAGAACTTTGGTACTTTGTTTCTTCTTGTGAAGTAATATTTGCAAGCAATACGATGCAAAGCACGATAGGAAAATGATATTTCATACCTCTGTCATCACAAGTGAATAAGGTACTAAAGTAAAAAGTTACAGCTACAGACTACCGATAATAATATACTTGCGTGGTAAAAATAATCGTACAAGTAGTCCACAGTCTGAACGCATGTTAATTTAATCATGGTTAACTGTGTTTGAAAAGATGATGACATATCTGTGATCGCTTTAATAAAAATATGGCAAAGTAAAAAAGTTGAATCCATTTCTAAACTGCCTTTTACTGATATTTTAGGGGTTTAGGTGATAATTTTAACGTATTTTGTAGTTGTTATTTCTAACGTCAATCTACGAAACTTAATTGACTGCAATTTTGTGTTCAATAATTTAATTGGCATGTTTAAAATTAGTAATTCATTCGTTGAGTAACTGGTTCATTTCATTTTTGTTGTTAACGCGGTCCTCGTAAAATTGTAAGTATTTGTAGTACAAATTTCATAATTTTACCAGTTACAATTCGTGAAAATTAAACGTAAAATATTTAATGTCGTAGGGACTAATTATGTTGTTTTTTTAATTATTATTTTGTTAAAGCGTTAAGTTTTAAAATTTGGTTTGACTGAAAAAATACAAAAAAAAAATAATGAAAATAGTTCAAAATTTAGGTCTAGCTATTTATTTTAGTGCTAAAGATAGTAGTACTTGTTACTGAAAATATCCTGATAATTGACCATATGCTTACGTTGACAGGAATCTTCTATCCACGATAGCCGTATCTTGAATGGTAAATGGACCGCTAACCTAAAAAGATAAAACTGGCATTTATCTCTGTTGCCAACCATATGAAAAAACGATAATCAATTACTTGATCGCCTCACCCCCGCAGGGGGTAGGGGGTTTTTTAGGTGGTGTAGAGGGAAGCGTCCTTGATATAAAACCGGAACGGTTAGCTGTCGGCCACCCCTCATAAAAAAGTTATAAAGTTTGAAATTTTATTAAATGAAATGTTTAAAATGCTGCAAAATTAAATATGTTTGATTCTGATTTAAATTTTTGATGAAAAATGACCAATCTATACTGGTAGCTGTTCTTTCAGACCCCTCTGTATCAGCGACACCACCCCCCTAACCCCTTAAAAAAAATAAATCTTCGAAAAGAGTAATGTGAAGTTTACAACAAGTGTAGTATCATATATTGTGGCTTTGCGACTAGATGGCGACTGCCTCAACCCTCAATCACCTCCCATTCGCCCTTAACTAACCGCCCCCCCCCCTTCGTCTCCCCTTACCATGTTTAGAGTATTTCTAACAACCGAAGTAACCGATAAATGTACACAGTTTCTCGATTTCTCGTGTTCCTTGAAACCAGGTTCCCGATAATGCAGAAAGGCGATACGTAGCTGACTCGCTGGCGTTTTCGTTTGGCGACTACTTTGACAGTCGTTACCGGACATTGTAAAACTAATGTCTCACGATTTACACTTATCCACGTACCGCACTCTCGACACACAATATGCTCGCGAATCAACCGCCGTTGCAGCAAGAAATCTATCAATTCTTCGCGATTTTGCACAAGTGTAATAAATTGACAGAAACGCATGTTTTCCACTCGATGTACATCGAATTTATCATATTTATTATCGCTACATAATAATTTGTAGCTATAAACTATCTATTCAAGGGCCTTTTACACGGTTATATCAGTTCTCAGTTCAGTTTCAGTCGAACTGTCCATTTTTCCTATGTGTAAAAAGGAAAAACTGAAAGTAGAACTGAAACGGCGACCGAGACTTGACGGGATGGCGTAGACCTATTTGTTTCATTTTAGTTCTTAGAATTCCTATGTGTAAACAAACGCGACATGTTTGGGTCCGTTCGCTCACGTCAGTTCTTTTGAAACTCTGGCTCGGTGTACATATGAATTGCAATTGTCGTTATGTCCAAAAAGGAACGCGAGTTTCTTGCAGAATTCATTGAAATTTATAAAATGTCTCCGGGTTTGTGGAACAAAATGGGCCCAAACTATCACAGTGTGAACGTTAGGGAGACTGCCTACATTCTCTTATTGGATTACTATCAAGAATGCTACTAAAAGGCAACAAAGCGATGGTAAAATCCAAATTTAATAGCCTACGCTCAACTTATAACAAAGAACTTAGAAAAGTTAAATATAGTGAAAGAAGTGGAGTAGGAAATTGAGAAGTATACACCATCACTGTGGTATGATGACCTCCTTTCGTTCGTCAGCGACCAACAGCCGATTCTAAGAAGTGTCAATACTATGGGGAGTAATAGCCTCCCTCATGTTGGTATTCTACTTTTGTATAATAGGTTTCACAAGGCCTAATAACACAAGATACACATCCTCATTGATCCGTAAATAGTTCAATCAATTATATGGTTCTAAGTGAAGTTCTTCCATTAAATTCACATGCGACAATTAATTCCAGGGTACCAAGCTTTACTCCATCGGCTTCTTTTCTTCCACCGTTTCTTTAACGCCACAGCTAAGGCTACTGCAATGAGATAGTCTTCATAAATGAGCTACTTTACTCATGTATACTTTTGGACAGTATGACAACACATGTCTGAACGCGAAACACATATTACACTTTGAAAGTGTAACTCGGACTAAGAACTGAACGGAGGGTGTAAAAACAAACCTCCTTCCGAACTGAAATGAAACGAAAACTGAAACTGAGACGGAACTGAGAACTGATATGACCGTCGGCTATTGGTCCTTTTACACGGTCATATCAGTTCTCAGTTCCGTCTCAGTTTCAGTTTTCCTTTCATTTCAGTTCGGAAGGAGGTTTGTTTTTACACCGTCCGTTCAGTTCTCAGACCGAGTTACACTTTCAAAGTGTTATGTGTGTTTCGCGTTCAAATACGTGTTGTCATACTGTCCCACAGTATACGTGTGTAAAATAGCTCATCTATGAAGACTGTCCCACTGCAGTAGCCTTAGCTGTGGCGTTGAAGAAACGGTGGAAGAAAAGAACCCCATACTATCAGGTGTCAGTCTCCGTTTCAGTTCTGTTTTCAGTTTTTCCTTTTTACACATAGGAAAAACGGACAGTTCGACTGAAACTGAACCATTACACGGTCATATCAGTCCTCAGTTCAGTTTTAGTTTCAGTCGAACTGTCCGTTTTTCCTATGTGTGAAAAGGAAAAACTGAAAACAACTCAAACGGAGACTGACACCTGATGGTATGGGGTTCTTTTCTTTCACCGTTTCTTCAACGCTACAGCTAAGGCGACTGCAGTGAGACAGTCTTCATACATGAGCTATTTTACACATGTACACTTTGGGACAGTATGACAACACATTTTTGAACGTGAAACACACATAACACTTTGAAAGATAACTCGGACTGAGAACTGAACGGACGGGGTAAAACAAACCTCCTTCCGAACTGAAATGAAACGAAAACTGAAACTGAGACGGAACTGAGAACTGATATGACCGTGTAAAAGGACCATATCATAGAATTGCACGTTTCGAGCCTAAAATTGCTAGAAAAAAGTTAAGAGGAAATGTAAACAAAGACCCGTTTGTTTACATTCGTGTCTCGTCTATTATTTAGCGACGATAATGACAAACTTATCATATTTTGGAGTGGAATGTTTTTGAAAATATAAATCGACAATTTTAAATTTTGAATAAAACAAGAGATGGAGATCTGAGAAGTCCTAGATCTTTCTTGCCACTTTTACTTTACCTCATTTAAGGGTTGTTCTTTTTTAAGGGGTTGAGGGGCGAAACATTTAAATTAAAAATATTTGATTTTGCTGCGTTTCAAAACAGCTATTTTTATAATATACATGTATAATCACTTTTTTATGAGAGTTGACCGACGGCTAATGTCAACGGAATTATGTTCGAGTGAACCCCCTCTACAGCTCCTAAAAACCCCCACCCCTGCGGAGATGGAGTGATCAAGTAAGTAATTACCTCTAAAACTTATTAACTTTCTAAGGGTAGTATTGTTGTCACCTACTAAGATTTTTGCACTTCTTGACTTTTCAGGGTACTTACATCACGAAATTCATAGTTTCGTAGGTATGTTGCAAACAAATTCAAATATCGATTTTAGATTTGGTACAGTGTAAAATGTAACGTAGCCGAAGGGGATAGCTTCTCATATATCTTATTGAATGTCAATTTTAGTATTGGGGTCAAGGAATTTGAAAATAATGTTATATATTCATTATTTCTCAACTTACCAGAAATAATTTTAAATCGAAAAATCACAGAATTTACCTAAAAAGGTAAGGTATTGGCAGATATAAATTCATTTTAACCAATTCATTTTTTATATGTGTTGCAACAGAGGAAACTGATTGACAACGACCGTCCGTTCGAAATAGCCCACCTGCCAATATAAGCATAGCCCCAGTTTACTGATTTGTTTAAAAAAATGTCAAATAAGGGACTGTGGCAACCTTGTAGCCTTTTAGAAAGACTGTTGATAATTTAAGTAAAAAGAATTAGTTTTACAGCATTTTTTGTTTAAGTCGGAATCTATATCGCTATAGTTACTCCGTTGTTACTTATACATTACGTCTCAAAAATCGCATTTTTTAATGTAACATTGTGACAGGATGTATATTTTGGCTAATTCTATTCATAATCTGTGCCTTTACGTGATAAATATCCAGAACCACTGTAGAGATTTAAAATCTGTTGGCTTAGTAGGATTTTTGGAACACATTGTATAAAACCATGCTGGTGCGTAAGAATTTGCAAATTTTTCTTGAAGTTCTACAAATATCTTCTAGGAGGCGTATTAAATAAACTACACCCTTCAGTAGCGTAGGACGGAAGCACGACCTTTCTACCAGACGAAGGGAAGCTACACATCTTAAAAGATCCACTGGAATTCGACTAAAATATAAAAATATGTTAGGCTGAAGGAAGTGCACGTTAGAATAGTCTTGATTTCCTGATAAGCCGAAGATTAACCTTGTGTTAAATATCCTCACTTTGAGACTCTGTCTAAGCGCGAGACAGGGTCTATACAGATATGGTCATCTCGCAGGTCTTAAACTAGAGTGAGAAGAAAGGAGACTCTAAGGCACAGAAATCATGGCTGTTTTTCAGTTAATTGTAGGGCGAAGCTCCGAGCGTATTCAAATAAAAAATTAAGCGCAGTCAGGGGAGGATCCCGACTGGTCTTATTAGTAAAATACCGTTATTGGTGGTTGTTGCGTTCGACAATCTTCGGTCTGACAGAAGTCGGCTTTATCCAATAATCTGTAGAAGTTTTTTTTTTTTTTTGAAGAGTTTCGTTGCTGGCACCAATCTAACTAGGTAGGATAGAGAAAAAAATGCGTTTTCTGGGCTCGATATTAATGAAAAGAAAACCAGCAGGGTTATGGACTTGAGATTCCAGACTCACATAATGTTGGAGCCTGTTAGTAAAAAGAAAAATAAAAACCGCATCTAAACTCGAGGACGTGTAAAACATCCGAAAGGGTTGCGGGTACACTGTTTAAACACGACACGATTGCAAAAAAGACGGGCTGGTAAATAACCACCACTCGGCCGCATAGTCCTAATAGCTGTAATCGTAAAAAGCTCTATAGAGATAAGAGATATTCATCTTTATAAAGAAACACTTCTGGGATAGTGTAATTTGCGACGCAGTTGAATGCAGCTAGAATTTCAAATTGTATTTGTGTCAAGGACGTGTGTTCTGGTAAGAAAATACTATAACAATATTACTTTTAAAAAAAAGCTTTAAAATTGTATGACTGTAAATTGCATTATCCAACTGCCATTTAATTTATTTTTTATTTATTCGCGACATTAATTTTAACGACTGAAAAATGATAATGCAATTTTTTTATTTGAGTAACAAGTTTATAAATCTACAAGACCAAATTTTAAAACTTAATATCTTTATTTTGGGCCTCTCTGTAAACGTACCATTTATTTTTCGTACTTATTGTAATATCCTCCTAGTGCCAAGAAGATTTTTTTTATATTTTTGGTATGTTGTATGGAAAATATAAAACTTGCTTTAAAAAATGCGAGAAAATAATAAACGCGGATATACAATAATGAAAAATAAATGTATTGAAAGTGCCCAAGATTATTTTAAAATAATTTTAAGTGAGGTTTTAAATATTACCCAGTTAATGTAACCCTCAAGGCGGAGCTCCAGAAGCACTAAGAAAATCACGGAAGCTCGGTAAATCGAAAACTTATTTTTCATCGGCCCTATAAAAATTATGATGACATCTAAAAAGGTACAACTATTTGGTTACTTATGTAATAACGCTCATTATTAATTTGCCATGCGGTCTTTACATGTACAAGTCGCAAGACACCCATCCGTTGCTGTTCTGTAGAAAAAGACATTGAGAGCATTAACTAGGCAACTAGCTCATTACTGGATGCAATGGTATAAGTATGGTGACAGTTTTATGAGGGTCGTCTAACTCGGTTATATTTACAAACCGATTATTGTTAGTCATAAGTGAAACACTGCCCCACTGATCATCTCATCTGCTTCTAAATTATTGAAACGGCATTTAATTTATTTATATTTGATAAATTAATAATAAAATAACCTTAACCTCGGTATCTCAAATATGTAAATATTTTTAAATAATTCGGAAAATTAGTACAACTTTTAATGTAAATAGGGTAGTAAATTATGAAAAATTAGGTAAATTAATTATTCTATTCCAGTTTGATACTGAAAACACACTTGGACCACGGAAAATAGACCACTTGAATGATCCGCATAATTTCACATTTAGTACCTTTTTGGGTTTCATAAATATATGGAGACTTAGAATGAAAGCTTGAGAAATAAGGATTTTTTGCGATTAAATCAAGTCAAATTGGAATCACTTTCCAACCAAATCTCATTTGATATTGTCGGTGCCGACTGGTTGGTTGTTGACTGTAAACTGAGGGGTTAAGAATCTAAATCTTTTATTAACAGTTCGAGAGGTTAGACCTATAACTATTATACAGCGTGTAACATGTCAGTAACCTAAATAACTTAGCCTAGGTAATGGGTTTTATGTAAATGTGGTTAGCGAGAACTTAAGATATTTCATGCGTATAAACTTAAAATTAAACATAAAATTAACGTAAGATTAACTTAACGCTAATCTTGTGGTAGGAGGGAGCGGTTAATAATTGTGCGCGCTACTTATACGCTGTTGTTGATTGCTGATACGTTGGGGCTTTGTGTTATTACGTATTTCCAAGAGAAGGACACTTGCCACACTAAACTAAGTGTGTATCCTTTCCGTCTTTGTGTGCTGCGATAGTTTAGTAATCTCCTCTCAGTTTCATAGAAGCGGGTAATACTGCAAGGCACGGACGTATTAACAATCAACACCCCACCGAGCAACGCCGTGATCTTCCAAGTCAGCCCAGAGAACGCAGCACTGACCAATCAGCGCTACAGTCTCCAATCTCGACAGTATATAAATAGCATGCACAACTCTAAGCTTCCCGGAGAAAAACCTCTGTTGAGGAGAACCCTCCACCCTGGCAACCTCTACGGCAAAAGACTCGCAAACCGTGCCCCAGCACAAGCTGATGAAACCCTATTCCAATATCACAACAGCAGATAGAGTTCCAAGTTTGAGTCTCTCATTACCCAAGACAGCTCCTTTTAGAAAATGACTGAAGCTCTTTTCGACGACACCTCACCGTTCAATCTCCACAGTTTCGCAAGCTGGAACCACTGCTGCCACTCCTGAACAAAAAGCTGAGCAGAAATGCTAGAGGATCAGTTTCACCCCAACTCCCAGTCCACCCCAGTCTTTCCCAAGATCAGAGAATGGCCTCCATTAATCAGGTCTTTAAACGGGTCCAGCTTCCTCTCAACACTTATTTTACTATACCCTCGGCCACCCAAGCCATCATCGATTCATGTTCAATCCGAAATGCCCCAGGGCACGACAAAATCAGTGTTAAAGCCCTAAAAAAAATTCCCAAAGAAGCAGGTCACAGAAGCTACCAACATTATAATTGATATCCTAAGACTCGGCTACTTTCCACCTTTCTGGAAAGAAGGTGAGATCATCCTAATCAGGAAATTCAGCACCCCATCTCTCGAAGCTAGCAATTATCGGCCAATTAGCCTACTTCCATGCCTAGGTAAAGTGGCTGAGAAAGTTACCACACTCCAATGGTTAAACAGTATCAAGTACCTGGGCCTATACTATGGAAGGACCAGGTCGCCACTTCCGCCAAAAAAGCCAGTAAATTGTCAGCTCGTAACAAGTTGACAATTTACAAGATGATTATCAGAGCTGGACTGACCTACTTCAGTCCAGCATGGTGCCAAATGTCATGTACACATAGATCTACCCTCCAGACCATCCCAAACAAGGCCCTCCGTATCATCGCCAAAGCCCTCTCAACGATCGGGGAATTCATGAGCAACGTTCAGCTCAAATTTCCACGCACCACTCCGACCCCACAGTCAGGAATGTTTACCAACCCCTCCCACCACGCCATAACCGACGTCGACTTCCAAGACCCAGCGACCCTCTACCCATGGATTAGCTTCAGTTAGTTTTAAATAATTTAAGTTTAAATTTAATAATGTGTTTATGAAATATCTTCCAAGTTCAAATATCTTAAGTTCTCTCAACACATTTATATAAAATGCTTACCTAGGCTAAGTGAATGATCTAATATCTTAAGATCCAATATGTATTTTCACGTTTTTCCTTAGTCAATCATGTATAATAGTTATAGCATTTGCGCTTCCTAATAAACCAATAAATGATTCCCGAAGCCTCCCGGTTTACAGTTAACTACCGACTAGTAAGCATCGATGACCCCAAATGAAATTTTGTCGAAAGCTCTTCGACTACCAAGTCAAGAAAACACTGACTAATGGATATACTTCTATACCTATATTTCTCCATTATATATATATATATATATATATATATATATATATATATATATATATATATATATATATATATATATATATATATATATATGTAACAAATTATGCAAAAAATAAAACAGGGAATACTTGGTAATAGTTAAAAATCATTCGAATTAATTTTTTTACGTTGTTTAAAATATATTAAAATGAATCCGGAAAAATTACTAAATGTAATGACAAAGTACTATGTATTATTTTTCGAAAAATTATATTAAATTTCCGGTCTAGTTCCCTGGTCTAATAGAGGAGTTCTGGTAGCAGTGTAGATAAGGTAATGTTTTAAAATCAGTTTGGATATGCAAGTTAGCTATGTCTGCATAATCATAAAAAAAGGCACAAGTCATCAACGAAAATTAAATTAGTTAGTGTAAATGACTATTTTTTCAAATACCATGTTTATGACTTGTGTGAAAGTGCTTGCGACATCGTATAAGATTTAACTAAATTTATTTTTGTTTTTCTTTTAACTGGTGATATAACGTGCTTATTTTACTTGTATTGTTATAAGTTTTTAACTTAATATTACTACTACATTATGCATTGTTGTCTTTATTACATTTATGTTATAGTCTATTTTTTTAGCGCTATTATGTTATTTTATTTCGGTTTTGTTTGTCAAATTTTATTTGGCTTTTTCATTTCAACAGTTGGCACAGTTACTGTTGACAGTCATTTGGCAATATCATTTGTTTAATTTAAGCTTCGTTGGGATTTTGGAATTTTTGGCACGATGACGCTAAACTGTTTTCATGTTAGCGAAGGAAAAATAAAGTGTTTGGTGTAGTGTTGATGACTGTTGGGTAGTCATATAAGCTTGATTTATTAGCGCCATTCGGTTTTTAAACTTTAATGACGAACAACAGTAATCAGGAGGTCGGTGGGAATTTGAGCAAAGAAAGGATTAATTATTTTTATAAAATGCTATTTTTGAGGTATAAATCAACTAATAGTTTTTAAACGCCCACAATTTTTTTATTTAGTAATCGTAGACATAGACCATAATGTTAACTTAGAGGTCCATAATTTTCGATTGTAAATCTTTCGCGGAAATTAAGGGAAAATACCGGGTACCAGCTGTTTTTCTTCACAGAAAAAACAACTTGGCAATTTCGCTACACATTTGTGCATTAACTTGCAAAGAAACAGACATCCTAATGCATATATGTCCGTGAGCGGACCTTTTATAACTTATCTTCAAATTGCAGCATTATTAATGAAGAATTAGGCATACCTCGTTGATTCACCTATCTGATTTTACTCGCATATATTTATCCAATATATTGCCACAGCAAATATACCTTCCAATCAAAAATGGCCCCGGTATGCGATGTTGTGTAGTACAACAGATTTTGCGCAATAGCGCAAGAATCTAGTTCCTTCCTAGATTTGTGCCCGCAACAAGTACCGGGTTTAGCGTCGGTTATTTGAGTCCTTAACGTCTGAATTCTAAAAACTGTTTACAAAAACACACAAAAAAATTGTCAAAGAATAAAATGGTGGATGCGTAATTAACATTGGACTTCAACTTTCTAATGCGCGACTTTCATATGTACTAAACCACTATTAAAATTCGATGCACAGATGTACCATCTTATTTCATGTTGTACTTTTTAGTGTTCGGTATGTCTTGTCTATCACAACCGATTTTCTACGAAACTATTTGGCAGAGAAAGTTGAAATTTGTCACAAATATAGGTATTGATGGCCCAATCCGGCCCTGTCCAATGTTTTCAAGAAGAAAATCGTGTAAAATACACGCAGAGCTGCATGTTATGGTCAAAACTGTAATATGTAATTGTTGGATATGTATATGTGCTTTTCCTTCACTTAATGGTTTTTAATTTTTATTTGTTTTCCCTAGTGACATAATATAAGGGTTATTTTTGTAAAGTGGAGGCATCAAAATTTTATCAAAGAACTCATTGTCTAAGGCGAAAAGAAAGTTTCAAGGCAGTTGTTGGAATTAGATTCTATAGAGACTTTTCGATGTTTGACCTACGATTACACAGACAAATTCAGGCATGGGTGCACTGAACATCGAATAGTAACGCTCCCTGCAATCGTAAGTGTAACATAGCAAAGTCACTCCGATTGTACTCGGTCTGCTTCAAGAATTCTCTCTTCTCAATACCTAAAAATTAGCATTTTAACACTTCTAGACATAGCTCCTGCAGTGCTTTGCAGTAAGTAACAGCAAATATGTAAAGTTTTTACCAATCGTAATTTAGTAAAGCAGGAAATAATTTTAATATATCATTTTCTATTTCAGCAATGAGAGTTGATTACAAGCCCATCTGATGTGCCTTCTCCCCCTGGCTTGTATCTTGATTGGGTAATTTCGAAATTAAATAATCGTTTTGCACACCATATCAAGGGGAATTTAGTAACTTCTAAAGTAACCGAACACATACAATCTGTGCCTGCCTGCGTTTTTTTGTAGCCAAAGTTTAATATTTTTAACCTTTATCACAGTCTTATTTTCCAAATCGTAACACCAAAGGGTTAAGCATAATACGTATATGACTCAGACCCCCCAAAGCTGAAGGCAGTGTCTATTATTTTGCGTGATAAGCGAGTAATCTATGTAATTTTTATCACTCTTCAGTATTTGTTTTCTGTTACTGGCCTGTCGTACTAGTAGCGTATTAGCCAGTTTGTATATATGATTTTTAAAGTCTGGGACATCACAACACCCAGCTGCTAGTACCGGATTCGAACCAGCGACCTTCTGAGGTCTGCTTGAGTAATCATTTTTGGAAATATATTTTGCTCTGAAACTAGAATAGACAAATAAATCAAAAATCGCGTTATAGAGGTTACTTAATAGAATATTAAGTATGTTTTCTCATAAATAACATGACATAATGACGTATCCAGGGGCATATGGTTTGGCATATATGATTTTCTGATTTATCAGTCTATTTTTATTAAAAGAAATGTTTTTTTTATCAAAGTAATAACTATATTTGGTTCTAGTGGACACAAATCATATACTTATCGTGCTTGAACCTTCTTTAAGCTAAATTTAAAAACTTATGACTGAATGTGTATGTTCAGCGTTGTCATCTTGATGTGGAGGCTAATAATTGTAAATGTTAAACGGAATAAAGAAATTTAAAGTATCCCAGGATTAAGCCGCGGTTACTTACATGTGAATAAGACTAGGTTAGATTTGTATGTTTGTTTAAGTCTGTAAATAAAGGTATCATTACTGCCAGTTATTTAATAAACACATTGTACCATTGTACTATTTGATGTGTGTCATTTACTACCCTTTATTATTTTTAGCACCCTTCTATACATAGAATCCGATATGGAATCGATACTTTATTTCATTCGAAAGTTATTACTCCAACAGACTGGCGGAAATAGAGATCTATGTTTCTCACTATCTGAAATATGAAGAAATGCAAGAATTTCGGGGGAAGATTTTTTTATGTATACAGTACTTAACCGAAGGTAGCGAAATTCAAACTCGCACTGTTAAAATATTAAGATTCTTATCCTAAATAGAAGAAATTCAAAATATCAGAGAATTTAGGTAATTATATGCGACATAATTTAATAATGGAAATTCAGAATATCAGATGATTTAGATAATAATAGACAGAACAATTTATTTTCAGAATAAAGTACTATTTACCGAAACAAAATTAAGATTTGAAAGCTTCGAAAAACTAGTACTTGGAACATCCACTTCATCCGCTAGTATTCTACTTCGCCACCGAATGATTCTCGATCTGTTGTACAGATGGTGCTACGAAGACTTGTTAAGATGCCTATTATCATAGGAATATAAGAAAATGTTTTCCATAAAGTTGGCGTAATTATTTTAAAAGGAAATTTAATTATTAAGTAAATATTAAGTTAATCTCGGAGAGAATAACTGAAAAATTGACTTTGTCTAATTTTAGTGGTTCATATTGATTTTTATATACCTTGGGTAGAACCCATAAAGCACTTTCAAATTGTAATTGTTAACAACTCGCTCAACAATTCCTCTATCGGTCTGTGGCTTTAAACAGCCCCCGACAGAGAGCAGGTACGGCTTCAAAACTAGGCTTATGTCAGTCAAGGATGCATGTTATTGCATCTAGCTGCGTTAAGTGCTTTGAGTTGGCTAAAGAGCCATGATACGACGAAACGCGTCCCGAGATGGATTCAGATGCGAAACCGGTGAAAAACTGCCGAAAAATAAACTATTTCTAATTTTAATCTTTTATATTGATTCTTCGTACACAAGTTGCACCTGGAGTTAAAAGTATATTGTGCTATATCTTACACAAAATACTGGACATTCTAATTCTCAATTACCTGGATATAAATTTAAATAAAAACAATTTTATTTTTGTCTAAAAAAGATAATTCACAATGACAAATAGACTTCTGAAATAAGGTGATTGATCGATATAAAAGAATGGAGAATTAACAAATGGTTACTGTACAAATAAAAATAACAATAGTAATAAATTATATTTACTATAATAGATGAAAAGTTAATCACGTCATCATTAATTAAGATATTTATTATATTTTTCTTTTTGTTTCGGTTATTTTTGGAAAAGTGGTTTTGAAAAAAGCGATATCGAAGTTTTTTATCAAAAGATTGTCCCACTTATAAAACAGCTAATCCATCAAGCAGCATCCTCTTCAGTTTAAAAACCTTCTGTCGAATTAAAATAAAAATATTGAAGACTTCACTGTTAATGCAAAAAAAAGTTAACGTTGCTGAACCCGACATAGTTATGTCGGGGCACTCCATTCCTCTAACATCGTCACTCAATTTGTTGGGCGTTAATTTGGGAGCAAATATGCCCTGGCATGAACATGTTGCAAGCATAGCAAGGAGAGCTCAGAAGTTGGGAATATTATTTCGAACCAGAAAGCGTTACACTTCACAACAACTGTTAATTCTTTACAAAGCTCAAATTCGAAGAACTATGGAATACTGCTCCCATGTTTGGGGCTCTGCTCCCAAACATACACTGCATTTGTTGGATTCTATTCAGAGAAGAGCTGTTCGTCTGATTGGAGACCCGGAACTGACAGGTGGCCTTGATTCGCTGGAACATCGAAGAACGGTTGGCGACATGAGCCTATTCTACAAGTATTTTCATGGAAAGTGTTCGAAGGATGTGGCCCGTTTAATTCCTCCCAGAGCGGTACATGTTAGAAGTACACGTCACGCTAATACTTCACATCCGTATGAGGTTCAGCTTGTTACTCCTCGTACAACGCTTTTCAAGCAGTCATTTATATGGAGAACATCATCCCTTTGGAATAATTTGCCCAGGACTGTGTTTCCCAACAAGTACAATTTACAGCGATTTAAGAACAACGTGAATCGATTTCTCCGCACACGTGTCGCTCCTGTAGCGCTTTAGGGACTTCCCTGTGGTACGTGTGCTAGACCCTTAAAAAAAGACACCCAGATTAGGCTTAATGTATATTTAGTTGTTTACGTTAATCTCATCTAGTGTTGAGATATTTGTGCGTTAATAGTCCCACTTTTAAAATATTCTCAAAGTACTGTATCCGATACAGATGTACGCGATCCTCTTGCTTTTGCCTGTTGTTCTTGTCTTTTTTTAAGTGTTCTACAGACAAAGGGGACCTACAGTTTTGTGCCGGTTCCGAACGGCTAAAGTGAAAGGTCTATACTAGGCATGTTCATGATTTATAATATCCATATCTTAAGCGACGGAAGTTTGGAGTATTAAAAATTTTATGTAGATATTAGTATACAACAAGATTCATTTTAATTTGAGGGATGCAGTAAAAACTATGAAGGTATTTTAAACTAAGATAAATATAATAAAATAAAATTTTGCACAAAACTTTTTGAAATCAAGGTGTAGTTTTAACAATTCTGTTTATAGCACGTGTAACAACTGTAAACAAGTTTATAAAAATTTTAAAATAACGAAAAAAAATTACTTTAAAGCCCTAAGCTAAAAATATTCTCAGAAAAGCAAATGAAATGAAACAGTTTAGAAATTTCCAAATGTTTGTTAGAAAGTAAAAACTGCTTTTCATTTAAAGGTCTTTATTTAAATGGCAGAAAGTATCATGAGTAGTCGAACAACTCAATTACGAATACAAATATAATATTAAAGCCTTATTGAAAACACCCAGGTTGCCAGCTCCACCAAAAAAAAGCCAACCAACTCCTCGGCAAGTTGTACCCACTCTTTAACAAAACAGTAAATTGTCAACTAGCAACAAGTTGACAATTTACAAGATGATCATCAGAGGCGAATTGACCTACTCCAGCCCAGCATGGTGCCAAATATCACGCACACATAGAGCCACACTCCAGACCGGTCAAAACAAGGCCCTCTGTATCATCGCCAAAGCACCGTGGTTCGTACCGAACATACAGCTTCACAGAGACTTCCAGATGCTGTCGACAATCCTTGAATTTATGAGCAATACCCAGCTCAAATTTTTGAGCAAAGCCACACATCACCCCAACCCTACAGTCAAGAAAGCTTACCGCTCCCCTCCTACGCATTGCTCGACGTCGACTTCCAAGACCCTTCTACCCTTACCCCAGGATTAGCTTAAGTTAACCTTAATTAATCTTAAGTTTTATGTTCATGAAATATCTCAAGTTCTCTCAACACATTTATATAAAATCTTTACCTAGGCTAAGTTAGTTAAGTCCCTGACATATATCTTAAGATCCAATATATAAACACACTTTCTAATTAGTCATTCTATAGTAGTGATGGCTGTAAGCTACCTAATAATAATAATAATGAATAATGAAAACATGGAAAACCAAAATCCACCTAAAAACACAAACCGAAAGCATCCAAACAGAAGAGCTGTACATCAGAAGGGGTATATTTCAGGGAGACTCGCTCAGCGCTCTATGGTTTTGCCTCTGTCTCAATCCACTCTCAAATACACTAAACAGAACAGACCATGGCTTCAACATCAGACACCAAAAAGTGAACCAATATAAAATAAACCACCTCCTATATATGGATGGCATAAAACTCTACGCTGCCACAGAAAGAAAGAACTCCTTAAAATCACAGAAACACTCACCTTAGATATCAATATGGAATTTGGTATAAGTAAATGTAAAGTGCTCCACATCAACAGAGGCCAATGGCAAGGTTACCATGAGACAGAAACTATCAACAACGAAACACTCGATAATATGCTCGACAAAGAAACATACAAATATCTAGGCTTCCAACAAAGCACCAAACTCGACCACACTCACATCAGAACAGAACTCATAATCGAATTCAAAAACAGACTGACGAAACTTTTACAAACGAAACTCGACTCAAAGAATCTCACTAAAGCTATCAACACGTTCGCCATACCTATGCTCACATATTCATTTGGTATCAACAAATGGACACACACGGACATAGAAAACATTCACATCCTTATACGTTCTCAATTTACCAAATACAGGAAATTACACCCCAACGCATGCAAAGAGAGACTTACCATCGAGAGGAAGGCAGGAGGAAGAGGAATCATAGACATAAGATCACTACACACAAAACAAATACAAGCACTTAGGAAATTCTTTCACACCAAGCAAACCAGCCTCCACACATCAACAGTCAAAGTAGACAAAAACTATACCCCACTCGACTTATCCCGGGTAGACCACCCAGCAGATACACACAGTCACACCCAATTAAAACAGGAAAAGATGAAAACGTGGTCAGAAAAAACACTCCACGGAAACACAGATACCACATAGAACAAGACCACATAAATAAAAAACAATCATACACTTGGTTACGGGATGGGCAGCTATTCCCGGAAAAAGAAGGCTTCTTACTTGCCATCCAGGATAAAGTCATATTAACCAGAAACTACCAAAAGCATATCATCAAATTACAGAAGACAGATGCAGGAAATGCTACTAGCAGAAAGAAACGATCGAACACATAACAAGCGGATGTAAAATATTAGCCGGAACGGAATACACAGCCAGACATAACTCAGCGGCAAAAGTAGTTCACCAAGCACTAGCCACAACATACAAGCTCATAGAAAACACAGATCTCTACTACAAATACACACCAACATCCGTACTTGAAAATAAAGATTGCAAACTCTACTGGGACATTAGTATCCATACAGACAAAACAGTCTCCGCCAATAGATCCGACGTAACTCTTCAGTGCAAAAAAGAAAAAGTCACCTATCTAATTGACATATCTGTCCCCAACGACACAAACATCCAAACGAAATACACAGAAAAAATTTCCAAATACACAGACCTTGCAACGGAAATAAAAAGGCTATGGAAACAAGAAAAAGTCATCATTGTCCCCCTCCTTATATCAGCCACAGGACACCAATAACATTCACACCACACTTAGTACAATTAGGACTCAACACAAACATACATAAAAACATCCAGAAGTCAGTGATTTTGAAAATATGTAACATTGTCAGGTCATTCCTTAATACACAATGGTAATGCATTTGTGCTGACTTGGTTTGGGCCCGTCAGCCAAACATGGAACCACATTGACCAAATGTGAGAAAGAAAAACAAAAATAATAATAATAATAAATATAAATAAAATAAATGTTAGAATCTCTGGAAAACTATACCCAGAAATCTGTTGTACAAGGAAAAGTTTGGAGCATCTTTTAGCTAACAGTAGGAATATTTCGATTGCTAAAGTTTGCATAGTTTCAATAGTATTTTGACAATTTTTCTTGGTATTTAGCTCAGATAAAGGTCGATATTTAAGCATTATTGTTTATAGTCAAACATATAAGGTAATAGAGGGGGCTGGAGGAGTTGACGCGAATATATCATATTTTGGCTTGTTGGGATCGAGGTGTCTAAAAAATTATGTTTTTGTTTCATTTTTTTTTTGCTCTTTATGGACCTAGCACACTACAACAGCGACACATGTCCGGAAAAAGCCATTCACGTTGGTCTTGATTCGCTGTAAATTGTGCTCGGTAGGAAACAGGTCTTGGGTAAATTATTCTAAAGGGATGAAGTTCTCCATATAAAAGACTGCGTGAAAAGGGTTGTACGAGGAGTAACAAGCTGAACCTCATACGGATGTGAAGTATTAGCATGACGTGTGTCTCTAGCATGCACTGCTCTGGGAGGAATTAAGCGGGCCACATCCTTCGAACACTTTTCATGAAAATACTTGTAGAATAGGCTCAAGTCGCCAACTGTTCTTCGATGTTCCAGCGAATCAAGGCCGCCGGTCATTTCCGGGTCTCCAGTCAGACGAACAGCTCTTCTCTGAATAGAATCCAACAAATGCAGTGTATGTTTGGGAGCGGAGCTCCAAACATGGGAGCAGTATTCCATAGTTCGTCGAATTTGAGCTTTGTACAGAATGAACAGTTGTAAAATGTAAAACTTTCTAGTTTGAAATAATATCCCCAGCTTTTGAGAAGCTCTCTTTGCTCTGCTTGCAACACGTTCATGCCAAGACGTATTTGCTCCTAAATTAACGCCCAACATTAACTTTTTTAGAAAAAATTTCCGCCTGGATTTTTCTAGTGTTAAATTCCACTTGGTTACTGTCACAACAAGATAGAATTTCTGCCAGGTCTTTGTTAAGTTGAATGACTTCCTGCTGTCTGTTGATGTTTGTCTGAGTAGCCGATGTTCGAGCGTTTAAAGTGAAGAAGAGATAAGCGTATTGTCATCTGCAAAGCTGTAGATTGGATTCCCGGTCTTTTTCAACAGATCGTTAATGTAAATGAGAAAGGGAGTAGAAGACACTAAGAGGGATTTTAACAGCACTTCCTTCGCACAACTTTTTTTCAGAATTTTGGGAATCAAAGAAACTGAAAATTAAGGTATTTTTTCATTACTTTCCACTTACACAGGGGAGGGAGTGAAAGGGTAGCAGTTGTTACATATAGTTTGATTATGATATTTTTTTCTTAGTTTTCGGTTACGTTAAATTTTAAACAATACTTATAGGCAATTATATAAGGGGTCAAAGGGGTGGGGCAGCGCATTTGTAGGTTGGTTTCGTACCCATCTTATTATTAGTCTTTTTAAGGGTTTTTGGAGTGAAGCATTATATCATTTTTTTCATTATTTTCAAAATTGCAAGGGAATGATCGTGAAAGAAGTGGGACTCGTTAACTATTGTTTGGTTTCACTTATATTATGAGAAGAATTTTGGGTTTGAAGCCTTTGACATGCATATCTTTATATGTAATACAAAATAGTAAAACATATAAATGGTAAAAAATTGGTTAGTCGATATAAAAATTACTATTTACAAGGTTTAAAAACATTTTTTACTGACTTTATTATTTATAGGGACGAGCAAAATTCATTCGTGCACTTTTTATTTAGTGTTTTAGTCAGATGATCTACTTCAAGAACGCGACTTCCGTTACTTGTCCAAATTAATATTTTTTCAGAAAAATCGTCCGAAAAATAAGATTATTTGGTAAAATATCGAAATGTTTTCTACAGAAAAGTTATTGTTTTATCAACTTCACTTTTATTATTTTATTCAAACTTTTACTTTTGCTGTTAGTATTAAAGAAATTTTTAATAAATATGAAATTTTTTGACCTCAAATAAGCTTTTTAGTGTTCCGTACGGAACACTTATAAGATGATCTCGGTGTTTGTCTGTCCGTCTGTCTGTCACACCCGATTTTCTCTCTATTTGTGATAGAAAGTTGAAATTTGGTAATAACATAGGAATTGATGGCCTTATCAGAGCCGTGTAGTTTTGAAAGTTAAATTTTGACTTAACGGGTTAGTTTTGGGGGGTGAAATCGGAAGTGAAAAAAATTTTTTTTATTAATTAATCGAGTGTGGTGTCAAATGAAAGCTTGTGAAAAGACGAGTAAAATATTTATATATATATATATATATATATATATATATATATATATATATATATATATATATACGTGGGTAAATCAAATATAAACGGTAATTTTGCTATTCTTCTTAGAATGCAGTTCTTAGCTAGATGATGTTGTGTGGAGTAGATGTTTGGTTTGTGAGGAGTGGGGGAACCGGATGGGTGCGCGCGCCAACTCGTCTTTGTCGTCAGTACAGCCATGACCGAGCAAGAGGTACCTTCGTCTGTTGCGCAACGTATTATCATCAAGTTTTTAACCAATGAAGGCGTTAAACCGTCAGAAATTTTAACCCGTTTGAAGGCACAGTTTGGGGACGATTTTTTTTGTCTCTAGGAGAATTTTACTGATCGATTTCCTGCACGATCAACGTACGGTGAATGCGGCCTACTACTGCCAGTTGTTACGGTTGGCAAAAGCCGCCTATCGAAAGAAAAGACGGGACATGCCCATCAGAGATGTCATTCTCCTCCAGGACAACGCCAGGCCTCACACTGCGGCTTTGACAAGGGATACACTGGAAGAAATGGGCTGGGAAACCCTCGAGCACCCCCCTTATAGCCCTGACTTATCTCCCGGTGACAGTTTTTTGTTTGCGCCTATGAAAGAATCACTGAGAGGACAGCGATTTGGAAGCAATGAAGAAGTCGAGGAACACGTGCGCAATTGGCTTACAACCCGCCCTCAAACCTTTTATGACCAGGGAATACAGAAACTTCCAAATCGGTGGCAAAAGTGTGTAGATCACGCAGGAGACTATTGAAAAATGTTAAATCAATGATTTGTGTATAAGGTTATTCAATAAACGTATAAAAAAAAATTACCGTTTTTATTTGATTTACCTACATGTATATATATATAATATATATATATATATATATATATATATATATATATATATATATATATATATATATATATATATGGTATATAAAAAAAACAGAAATTTCAAGGTCATCAATTTTCAGTAAAGATTGGAAACAAACTTTGTTGAAAACTCATTTGGGGTGTGTTTTGTGAAGTAATTGATCATTTTATACTTCTGTTACAACATTTTTTATTTTAAAAGCAATCAACGTACGGAACACTAATTGCGCAAGTTCAACTTGCACTTGACCGGTTATTTTTATCGGTATTATTTTTTTTTTCTCCTCTATGTTGCTTGTATTGCCTGTTTCTCCTTCCACGGTTAGTTAGTGGGGGTTGTTTTGAATATAGTATGATGTATTATATGTATGTCTATTTCCAGGTTCTAAAAGTCTAGGAAATTGCAAAATTACGCTATTTTTTCATTATTTTTAATTCTGACGGAGATATTATCCGGAGAGAAATGTCAGTTTTCAGTTGTACAAGTCAGTTTTTTACTTAATAATCCTTACAAGAAATATTTGACGATACAGCTCTTTTTTTCACCATTAATATTCTACCTCGTCGCTTTCCGTTTAAGTTTAAAGCTTAATTATCTAAAAGTTGCTCTCATCATTCTTTTTGCAGAGGTACAACTTTTACGTTGTTTCAGCTTAGTCGTCCTTCATCTTTTATAAAGAATTCTAAAATAAAACCTCTTGAGAATTACAACAGTTTTTGTGATTTTAAAATCATAATATTAAAGAGTATTTAAATTATTTCTCTCTCTTGTGTAATTGTTTTTCAGTGGCGTGTTAATAAATCTCCAACAGCCACATCTCGTACCACTACTGTTATTTACTTCACCAATCCAAAGGTATAGGGAAGTATCGGAACAGACAGAACAGTTAGGGCACTTTGGCAAAGAATTCCATGACGGTCATTCCCCACCGTCTTTATTCGCCTGATTTGGCACCCTGTGACTTCCCCATATGATGATGAAGTGAGACGGTGGTCAAGATACAATGCGAGTCGCAGCCGGCTCTGGAGAGTGGCAGCATCGTCCTTCCAAAAAATATTCTAGCAGTGGACAAAACGGAGTTTTGGCTCGCACCACACAGAATCTTGTTAAACGAAGTATTTTTAAGTTCCTCACAAAGAGAGCGACTTAAATATCCCAAAGTGATGACTTGGCCGAGTCATCGATTTTTAGCTTTTTGCATTTGGAGGGCGTTTAGAGTTCATTGCCAGAGAGTCTTTTCTCTCATCTAGAGATTTCGCACCCTGATCGTCTTTTGACGCCCACCTATTTGTCGATTGACACCCCCTCCCCTATAAGTATTTCTCTCTTTAGTATTCTCATTTTTCTTTAGAGGAATGCCTTTTGTATCCATCCTTCGCATTGCCCTTTCAACCACAGCTGCCCAGGGGGGCAGGCGGAATATGACTTCTCTTTCGCCCCTATGAATACAGCAAATATGTCCCTTGGAACGGGAACTTTTTTTATTGTATGCTCTCTTTTGTTAAAACTGTTGACCCCCGTGGGGGCGTTGGACAGAATATCACCGCCCGGTATGTTCTGCCTGTCGTAAAAGGCGGCTAAAAGAACAACTTAGATGGTAGATGCCCAGATCCCACCAGGCGTCGCACGGTATAATACCATCGCATTTTCCTAGGCTGTGCGAAATTGTTTAACGTTTCGTAGCTATGCCGATGTTCCCGGTGTGTGGGACCAAATAGTATGATGAAACTCCCAGGATCAAAAAATTCCCTTCGGATGTCCGGGTGAGGGATGGTTCCTCTGCTTTTAGTGTTATCTTTTATCCTTAAAGAAACGCCCTTTGTATCACTAAGCTCTCCTTGAACTTGGGCACGCCACTGGTATATATGTTTATGCAGCTGAAAAAAAAAAAATTAAAAATAATCACGTCGTTTGAGAGAAATAAAATTAGACAGATTAATGCAGAAATCTTGTTCGAAAGCAGACCAAAAACAAACACTAGACTTAATGAAATGATGAATGAATAAAAATATTTATTGATAACACCTGCACACACAAACAATTGTCTTGTACTGGACATGCCACAGGTCATTTCCTACGTATTTTTGTCTGCTGAATCCAAATTTGATGTCAGTTTTATCAGACTGGCTCAAAAAAGTGGTTAAGATCCAAATAATCGGTTGGACTTGCGCAATTAGTGTTCCGTACCTTGATTGCTTTTAAAATAAAAATTTTTGTTACGGAGGTATAAAATGATCAGTAATTTCACAAAATACAACCCCAAATGAGTTTTCAACAAAGTTTTTTCCGATCCTTACTGAAAACTGATGACCTTGAAATTTTTGTTTTTCTATATACCAGACAAATTATTAAATTTAATGCACTCGTGATAATTTTCCTTCAATCTACACCCTGTAGAATTTTTTCATCAGTACTTTTCGAGATAAGGGGGGGCAGCGATTTTTTGCACTTTTTTGAAAATAATACAAAGAGTATTGTGCGCAAGTATTACATTATATATACATTTTTGAACTCGTCTTATTACAAGCTTTCATTAGACACCCCACTCTATCACCTGGTAATTTTTTTGTTTCACACTCTGACGAGGCCATCAATTCCTATATTAGTGCCAAATTTCAACTTTCTATGCTAAATAGTTTCGAAGAGAATCGGGTGTGACAGACGGACAGACACACACCGAAGTGATCTTATAAGTGTTCCGTGCGGAACACTAAAAAATATCAAATTATGACCGCAAAATTAGCCCGTTTTTGCAACCTCCATAACTTTGAAACAAAAAAAGCAAACTTAACATAAAATATCTTAAATTAAAGCTAATTAAAAATCTAGGCCACATTTCAACCCCTTTTTAGGGGGTGGCTACCGTTCAGCTATAATTCTAAAAGATATGGAATTACATTTCATGGTATCTTGTCAGTATTTTTTCATTAACTTTATGGATTTTTTCAGCTTGAAGATTTATGCGGAAAATAGCAGGATACACTTCTTATTGCAACCCCCTTTGAAAGGGATTAATTCGGAAAGAATCAGTCAGTCAGTGTTGAAATCAAATTTTTTCTCAACCTATAAAGAGTGACCGCAAAATTAGTCCGTTTTTGCAATCTCCATAACTTTGAGACAAAAAAACAAACTTAATGTAAAAGGTCCTAAATTAAAACTAATTAAAAATCTACAAGGACATATTTTTCAATTTTTATATTTAGGGGCAACTACCCTGTATTTTGGGGGTCCAAAGTGTGAAAATAAATAAGTTTTTAACAGAAAATAAAAAAAATATTTATGACCTGTAATTCATGAAAATAGGCCAACAATTTCAAGTATTTACATATTTTTAACCTAATACTGTATTATAAATTAAAAACCACCCTTTAAAAGGCGGTTGCCATAAGTAGGGTGTCCTGCTATTTATATATCCAGCATAAGCTGAAAAAATCCACAAAGTTAATGAAAATAATACTGACCATGGACTGTATTTCCATCTCTTTAAAAGTTATAGCTGAACGGTAGCCACCGCCTAAAAGGAGGTAGAAATGCGTTTTTTTTTTGTATGGTGCTGCAGGG
This sequence comes from Pachyrhynchus sulphureomaculatus, assembly GCA_019049505.1. NCBI lineage: Eukaryota > Metazoa > Arthropoda > Insecta > Coleoptera > Curculionidae > Pachyrhynchus > Pachyrhynchus sulphureomaculatus. The sequence continues at coordinate 68,205,894 of CM032450.1, read as the reverse complement.
AAGTTCCTAAAGCGCTAGAGGAGCGACATGTGTGCGGCAAAAGCGATTCACGTTGTTCTTGAATTGCTGTAAATTGTACCCGCTGGGAAAGTCTTGGGCAAATTATTCCAAAGAAATGATGTTATCCATATAAAAGACTGCTTGAAAAGCGTTGTGTGAAGTATTAGCGCGACGTGTATTTCTAACATGCACCGCTCTGGGAGGAATTAAGCGGGCTACATTTTTCGAACACTTTCTATGAAAATACTTGTAGAATAGGCTCAAGTCGTCAACCGTTCTCTGAATAGAATTCAACAAATGCAGTGTATGTTTGGGAGCGAAGCTCCAAACATGGGAGCAGTATTTTATAGTTGGTCGAATTTGAGCTTTGTAAAGAATTAACAGTTGTGGCGGAGTGTAAAGCTTTCGAAATAATATTCTCAACTTTTGAGAAGCTTTCCTTGCCATGCCTGCAACATGTTCATGCCAGGACATATTGCTCCCAAATTAACGCTCAACTAATTGAGTGACGATGCTAGGGGAATGGAGTGCTCCGACATAACTATGTTGGGGTTAGCAACGTTAACTTTTTTAGAAAAAACTGCCGCCTGGGTTTTTGTAGCGTTAAATTCCACTTGGTTACTGTCACCCCAAGATAGAATTTCTTCCAGGTCTTTCTTAAGTTGAACGACCTCCTGCTGTCTGCGGGTATTCGCCTGAGTAGCCCATGTCCGAGCGTTCAAAGTGAATGAAGAGATAAGCGTACTGTCATCTGCAAAGGTGTAGATTGGATTCCCGGTCTTCCCAGCAGATCGTTAATGTAAATGAGAAAGAGAGTAGGAGACAGTAGGGAGCCTTGGGGCACACCGGCTTTGATAGTGAAGGTGTTAGAAAGAAATCCGTCGACCGCCACTCGAAAGAACGCACTCTGAGGAAACTTGAGAGCCACAAACAGAACTTTTCAGACATACCATAAGAGCGTAGCTTAGCCAACAGTCCATCGTGCCCATCACACATAGTCCATCGTGCGTTGGGTGTTCCAAGTGTGAAAATAAATAAGTTTTTAACAGAAAATAAAAAAAATATTTGTGATGTGTAATTCATGAAAATAGGTCAAGAATTTCAAGTATTTACATATTTTTAACCTAATACTGTATAATAAATTAAAAATCACCCTCTAAAAGGAGGTTATCATAAGTAGGGCTATTTATATATCCAGAATTAGTCTTCAAGCTGAAAAAATCCGCAAAGTTAATGAAAATAATACTGACAAGATACCATGGAATGTAATTTCATGTCTTTAAAAGTTATAGCTGAACGGTAGCCACCCCCTAAAAGGAGGTTGAAATGCGTTTGTTTTTTTTTTATGGTGCTGCAGGGAAGTTCCTAAAGCGCTACAGGAGCGACATGTGTGCGGAAAAAGCGATTCATGAATTGTTGTACATTGTACTCGGTGGAAAACAGTCCTGGGCAAATTATTCCAAAGGGATGATGTTCTCCATATAAAAGACTGCTTGAAAAGCGTTGTACGAGGAGTAACAAGCTGAACCTTATACGGATGTGAAGTATTAGCGCGACGTGTATTTCTAACATGCACCGCTCTGGGAGGAATTAAGCGGGCTACATTTTTCGAACACTTTCTATGAAAATACTTGTAGAATAGGCTCAAGTCGTCAACCTTTCTTCGATGTTCCAGTGAATCGAGGCCGCCGGTCAGTTGCGGGTCTCCAATCAAACGAATAGCTCTTCTCTGAATAGAATCCAACAAATGTAGTGTATGTTTGGGAGCGAAGCCCTAAATATGGGAGCAGTATTTTATAGTTGGTCGAATTTGAGCTTTGTAAAGAATTAACAGTTGTTGTGGAGTGTAAAGCTTTCTGGTTCGAAATAATATTCCCAACTTTTGAGAAGCGTTCCTTGCTATGCCTGCAACATGTTCATGCCAGGACATATTTGCTTCCAAATTAACTTCCAACTAATTGAGTGACGATGCTAGGGGAATGTAGTGCTCCGACATAACTATGTCGGGTTCAGCAACGTTAACTTTTTTAGAAAAAATTCCGACTGGGTTTTTGTGGCGTTAAATTCCAGTTGGTTACTGGCACCCCAAGATAGAATTTCTTCCAGGTCTTTGTTAAGTTGAACGACCTCCTGCTGTCTGCGGGTATTCGCCTGAGTAGCCCATGTCCGAGCGTTCAAAGTGAATGAAGAGATAAGCGTACTGTCATCTGCAAAGCTGTAGATTGGATTCCCGGTCTTTTCTAGCAGATCGTTAATGTAAATGAGAAAGAGAGTAGGATACAGTAGGGAGCCTTGGGGCACACCGGCGTTGATAGTAAAGGTGTTAGAAAGAAATCCGTCGACCGCCACTCGTAAAGAACGCACTCTGAGGAAACATGAGAGCCACAAACAGAACTTTTCAGACATACCATAAGAGCGTAGCTTAGCCAACAGTCCATCGTGCCCATCACACCCAGTCCATCGTGCGTTGGGTGTTCAAAGTGTGAAAATAAATAAGTTTTTAATAGAAAATAAAAAAAATATTTATTATGTGTAATTCATGAAAATAGGTCAAGAATTTCAAGTATTTACATATTTTTAACCTAATACTGTATAATAAATTAAAAATCACCCTCTAAAAGGAGGTTGCCATAAGTAGGGTGTCCTGCTATTTATATATCCAGCATAAGTCTTCAACTAAGTTGGGAATGTGGAATCTTTGGCACAATGATACTACTCAGTATATATCACCACTACACCAAACACTTTATTTTTGCGCTCGACGCGCGTTTCGCTAAACATGTTAGCTTCATCAGGAGCGATGATCGACTCAGACTCAATCATCGCTCCTGATGAAGCTAACATGGTTAGCGATACGCGCGTCGAGTGCAAAAATAAAGTATTTGGTGTAGTGGTGATATATACTGAGTAGTATAAGTCTTCAAGCTGAAAAAATCCGCAAAGTTAATGAAAATAACACTGACAAGATACCATGAAATGTAATTCCATGTCTTTAAAAGTTATAGCTGAACGGTAGCCACCCCTTAAAAGGAGGTTGAAATGCGTTTGTTTTTTTTTATGGTGCTGCAGGGAAGTTCCTAAAGCGCTACAGGAGCGACATGTGTGCGGAAAAAGCGATTCATGAATTGTTGTACATTGTACTCGGTGGAAAACAGTCCTGGGCAAATGATTCCAAAGGGATGATGTTCTCCATATAAAAGACTGCTTGAAAAGCGTTGTACGAGGAGTAACAAGCTGAACCTCATACGGATGTAAAGTATTAACGCCACGTGTATTTCTAACATGCACCGCTCTGGGAGGAATTAAGCGGGCTACATCTTTCGAACACTTTCTATGAAAATACTTGTAGAATAGGCTCAAGTCGTTAACCGTTCTTCGATGTTCCAGCGAATCAAGGCCGCCGGTCAGTTCCGGGTTTCCAATCAGACGAACTCTCTAAATCTCTGAATAGAATCCAACAAATGCAGTGTATGTTTGGGAAGCGAAGCCCCAAACATGGGAGCAGTATTTTATAGTTGGTCGAATTTGAGCTTTGTAAAGAATTAACAGTTGTTGTGGAGTGTAAAGCTTTCTGGTTTGAAATAATATTCCCAACTTTTGAGAAGCTTTTCTTGCTATGCCTACAACATATTCATGCCAGGACATATTTGCTCCCAAATTAACGTCCAACAAATTGAGTGATAATGTTAGAGCAATGGAGTGCCGCGACATAACTATGTCGGGTTCAGCAACGTTAACTTTTTCAGGAAAAACTCCCGCCTGGGTTTTTGTAGCGTTAAATTCCACTTGGTTACTGTCACCCCAAGATAGAATTTCTTTCAGGTCTTTGTTAAGTCGAATGACTTCCTGCTGTCTGCGGATATTCGTCTTAGTAGCCGATGTCCGAGCGTTTAAAGTGAATGAAGAGATAAGCGTACCGTCATCTGTAAAGCTGTAAATTGTATTCCCAGTCTTTTCCAGCAGATCGTTAATGTAAATGAGAAAGAGAGTAAGTAGGAGACAGTATGGAGCCTTGGGGCACACCGGCTTTGATAGTGAATCCGTCGACTGCCACTGGTAAAGAACGCTCTCTGAGGAAACATGAGAGCCACAAACAGAACTTTTTAGACATACCATAAGAGTGTAACTTATCCAGCAGTTCATCGTGCCAAAGACGGTCGAATGCCTTGGATATGTCAAAAGCAACCGCTCGAGATTCTCCAAAGTGTTCAATTGCGTTGTTCCAAACATGTATTAGATTTTTAATTAGCTTTAATTTAAGACCTTTTACTTCAAATTTTCTTTTTTTGTCTCAACTTATGGAGGTTGCGAAAACGGGCTAATTTTGCGATCCCTCTTTAAGCAATAATTTGATAGTTTTTTGGGTCTTAACCACTTTTTTGAGCCAATCCGATAAAACTAGTATTAAATTGACAGGAAATGACTTGTCGCATGTCCAGTACAAGACATTTTTTTTTGTGTGCCTGTGTAATTAGTCTAGTGCGCCCCTGCACAGTTAGAAAATAACAGAAATAAATGAAGCAATTAGTCAACATTGTTTAGCGCAAAAATAACGATATGACGCCTAATTGATTAAACAACTTAAAAAAAAAAGCTAAAAAAGAAAGAATGGGAGTAACAATTACATTAGGGCAATTAATAACATTTAGTCGGCAAGCACCGCACATGCTTTGATAATGGCAGATAATGATAATCGTTTGTAAATAAGCACGGGCTAAATTGTGTATTGCGCCGCTCAGAGCAGCGCACCCCCATCGCTTACCATTACACGAGCTTTAGATTGCTTTTGTTGGTTAATAGACCTCGTTCGTCGTTAGTGCTGCACGCGGCGGGTGAACCGTCTTTTCCGACTCCTGTCGCCGTCGTTGCGCTGTGGTCGCGTAGCGCCACGCGGTTTTTTGTCAACAAACAAAAGCGCGCGTATCAACTTTTTCTATGTTGTGCTTATAAAACTTTCAGTTTAGAAAAATGTCGGCCGAAATTAAGGAACAGCAACAAGAATACTTGTTACCTCCTCAACAAGGAACAGATATCGTTGCAGCAAATCAACCCTCGTCTTCAAACAACAATTACGGTACGGATTTTCAGAACAGTTGTGGTGTGGGTTTCGACCGGTTTTCTTGGCACGAACACGTTTATAGGAGATTAACGAACAAACCGACTCCACATTATATCGAGAACATATTGGGGTTAGCTAACGTGACTCCCCCTCAATCCCCAAATCACAATGATTACCCCAACTTAAGGGCTGCAACTGATTTAGAGATAAATGAACCGCTAAATCTATCTGTTAAATGTGAGCCGAAAGTTAAGACGAAAATTGCTAAAGGTAATTTAAATTTCAACAATATGTATTATATTAGATATATGTGACTAATTTGATGATTAAAAATTTTTGATTCGGGAACAGAATAAACTTCACCTCTTTCTCAGTAAATCACAGTCAAGTGATAAATACAATAATTTATTGATAAAATTGTACTATAAAACACTCATCGCCACTTCACCAAATGTGTCCTCTGTCCTTATTTTGACTGTTTTTACGTTTTATAATTTTTATATTTTTATATGCGTCTAATGATTTTCTATTAGATTCATTTTTCATTAACCCCAAATTATATAATGTTACTATATGATTATATTCAAAGGCATGCTCGACAATGCTTAATTTCTTCGATATACCATGCCTCAAATAAACTAAATACTCATTAAATCCTACGTCAATCGACTTTTTTGTTTGTCAAAACTTTGGACTTTTCACGTTATTTTTAAGTTGTCTGATGACTTACAAACTAGAGTGAGACCTACCTTATTAACTACCATATTAAGGTAGTTTTAAAGTGTGTGGATTTTGTAGCCTTCCACTGCGACTCTTCGATCTATTGTGGCTTACACGTATTTTTTAGATTTTACTAAGCAGGTCCTGCCTCGTAATGCAACGAATGATTCTGCTTGGTGAGATGTTTTCAGGTGTCCTAATAATATGATTTTTCTAGTAAAAGTAAGAAGTCTGATTCTCTTATGTACCGGCCATTCGCACTTGCTTAACCGTTTCGTCATCTTCCATGCATAGCTGGTATTCGATTGTTTGCGCCAGCTCCAGCCTTTGCCTCTGATTTGTAGCAATAAGTTGTCTTTCTTTGGTTTCACTGATGGTGCGAGGGCTCTTATAAATTCTTACTTGTTTAACCGAACTCAGTTTGTAGCCTAAAACGGATTCAAATCAGAAAGATTTGTGGCTACCTCCGGCGTTCCACAAGGTTCAAATTTGGGACCCTTGCTCTTCATTATGTTCATAAATGACCTTTGCGAGGATTTAAAATGTAAGAGACTAATTTATGCTGATGATTTAAAAATGTGTATGCCAATAGAAAAAACTAAGGATTTTTCCTATCTACAAAGCCAGTTGAATTTCGTACATTCTTGGTGTTGTGACAACAAACTACATCTAAACGCTCAAAAATCCAAAGTTCTTACATATACTAGGAGGGTAGCGTCAATAGAGTTTCAATATAGAATTCAAGACCATAATTTAAGTAGGTGTAGCACAGCTAAGGATTTGGGAGTTCTTTTTGATGCAAAACTAACATTTGCTCAGCATATAGCATTGAAAGTTTCTAAAGCAATGAAGTCTTACGGGTTCATCATTGGGAATTGTAGGGGTTTCACTAATATTGCATCACTGAAGGTTTTGTATTTCTGCTTTGTTCGCTCGAAACTAGAATATGCAATTATTGTCTGGAGTCCAATGTACGAGGTGCCTAGAGTTTCACTTGAAAAAGTGCAGAGGAGATTTTTGAAATTTCTGTTGTTTAAGATTAATGGAATGTATCCTGAACGGGGAATCAGCAGCGATTATTTGTGTGAACAGACAAATATTCTTAGCGTGGGAATCAGGAGACTTTGTACCTCAATATTATTCCTATATAAAGTATTGCACAATATGATTGATTGCAGGGATATACTGTCTCGTATTAACATCAATGTGCCACGGATACACTCACGATCAAATATGTTTTTTAGATGTAACAGACCTAATACTAATTTGTTATTGAATTCACCTATTCATGTAATGTGTACTAATTTTAATCATATTTGTAATGTTTGCGACATATACTGTTGTACTAAGAAGCAATTACTACAGACTGTCATTGAATATGTAAATGTCTAAATATTTACCCTATTAATGGGAAACTGTTGGGTAATAAAGCTATTATTATTATACAAAAAATTTCTTCTCTCTCACATTTAGTCAATGTGGTTCCATGTTTGGCTGACGGGCCCAAGCCAAGTCAGCACAAACGCTATTACCATTGTGTATTAAGGAATCACCTGACAATGTTACATGTTTTCAAAATCACTGACTTCTGAATGTTTTTGTTGAGTCCCAATTGTACCAAGTGTGGTGTGAATGTTATTGGTGTAAGGCCTGTGGCTGATATAATGAGGGGGACAATGATGACTTTTTCTTGTTTCCATAGCCTTTTTATTTCCGTTGCAAGGTCCGTGTATTTGGAGATTTTTTCTGTGTATTTCGTTTGGATGTTTGTGTCGTTGGGGACAGCTATGTCCATTAGATAGGTGACTTTTTCTTTTTTGCACTGAAAAGTAATATCGGGTCTATTGGCGGAGACTGTTTTATCTGTATGGATACTGATGTCCCAGTAGAGTAGGGATCTGTGTTTTCTATGAGCCTGTATGTTGTAGCTAGTGCTTGGTGAACTACTTTGGCAGCTGAGTCATGTCTGGCTGTGTATTCTGTCCGGCTAATATTTTATATCTGCCTGTTATGTGTTCGATCGTTTCTTTCTGCTGGTGGCACTTCCTGCATCTGTCTTCTGTAATAGTTGGGTCTTATTATTATTGTTTTTGTTTTTTTTTTCTCACATTTGGCCAATGTGATTCCATGTTTGGCTGACGGTCGCAAACCAAGTCAGCCCAAACGCATTACCATTGTGTATTAAGGAATGACCTGACAATGTTACATGTTTTCAAAATCACTGACTTCTGAATGTTTTTGTGTATGTTTGTGTTGAGTCCTAATTGTACTAAGTGTGGTGTGAATTTTGTTGGTGTAAGGCCTGTGGCTGATATAATGAGGGGGACAATGATGACTTTTTCTTGTTTCCATAGCCGTTTTATTTCCGTTGCAAGGTCTGTGTATTTGGAAATGTTTTCTGTGTATTTCGTTTGGATGTTTGTGTCGTTGGGGACAGCTATGTCAATTAGATAGGTGACTTTTTCTTTTTTGCACTGAAAAGTAATATCGGGTCTATTGGCGGAGACTGTTTTATCTGTATGGATACTGATGTCCCAGTAGAGTTTGTAATCTTTATTTTCAAGTATGGATGTTGGTGTGTATTTGTAGTAGGGATCTGTGTTTTCTATGAGCCTGTATGTTGTAGCTAGTGCTTGGTGAACTACTTTTGCCGCTGAGTCATGTCTGGCTGTGTATTCCGTTCCGGCTAATATTTTACATCCGCTTGTTATGTGTTCGATCGTTTCTTTCTGCTGGTGGCATTTTCTGCATCTGTCTTCTGTAATAGTTGGGTCTTTGATGATATGCTTTTGGTAGTTTCTGGTTAATATAAATTTATCCTGGATGGCAAGTAAGAAGCCTTCTGTTTCCGGGAATAGCTGCCCATCCCGCAACCAGGTATATGATTGTTTTTTATTTACGTGGTCTTGTTCTATGTGGTATCTGTGTTTTCCGTGGAGTGTTTTTTCTGACCACGTTTTCATCTTTTCCTGTTGTAATTGGGTGTGACTGTGTGTATCTGCTGGGTGGTCTACCCGGGATAAGTCGAGTGGGGTATAGTTTTTGTCTGCTTTGACTGTTGCTGTATGGAGGCTGGTTTGCTTGGTGTGAAAGAATTTCCTAAGTGCTTGTATTTGTTTTGTGTGTAATGATCTGATGTCTATAACTCCTCTTCCTCCGGCCTTTCTCTCGATGGTAAGTCTTTTTTTGCATGCGTTGGGGTGTAATTTCCTGTATTTGGTGAATTGAGATCGTATAAAGATGTGAATATTTTCTATGTCTGTTTGTGATCATTTGATGATACCAAATGAATATGTGAGTATAGGTGTAGCGAACGTGTTGATGGCTTTAGTGAGATTCTTAGAGTTGAGTTTTGTTTGTAAAAGTTTCGTCAGTCTGTTTTGGAATTCGGTTCTGAGCTCTGTTTTGATGTGAGTGTGGTTTTATTATTATTACTATTATTATTTCCTAGGATACAATGACTAACATCAGACCCACTAAATCTTTTACCTTTTTCTGTCCATTTTCATTAGTTCTGCATGTTTCTTCGGACAACCTATGCATACTTTTGCATCAAACCGGGAAAAATAGTTTTACTTGTTAAATGTATTTCAATAATCCGTTGCGATCTCTAGATTATATTAAAAAAGTGTTTTATGCTTGTATTGCCGTGACTTTTATCAAAATATAATTACTCATTCTTCCCACGTGAATAATTCAAACCTCCCTATCAGCTGGACGAATGGGTCGAAAAGCACTACCTAACATGTTTAGCTCTAATATCGTTAAACTTAAACTGGCTTGTCTGAACATTCCATAAAATGTTTACTATCCAATACTATAACCATGAAATATGTGTGCAATTCAAAACTTTTGTCCTTTCAATAAATAAATAAGTCTTAGGTCTTCTTAGTTTACTTATTCAGCATCGATTTTTTACCAAAAGTTAACTGCCTAATAATTTTTCGATATCTATAAGGGAACACTTAACAAGACTCTATTGAGCGCCTATAAATTCAAAAGGTCATTATGTATGGGTACCTTATTATTCTTTGATCATTGTTTTTATTATTAGCATTGTGCATATTTTGTTTAATCTACAATAGGTGTCTAGCGTATCATTCGCAAAGTCATACTGTCGTGAGAATACCTACACAGGATTCAGCGTCTCATAAAACGAATTTTAACGCAACTAGACACTAAATAAATTTATATTGTTCAGAAAACGCGCGGGTTAACACCAATGGTCTGTAGACTTTCAACCTATCCTAGGAAGGAATATTTCATTTCTGATGGAAATGCGCTACGGTTTAGCCGATACCCAAAAAAGGCAAGAAGACATTGCCGAATAACTACTTATAAAATATCTCGAAGAATTCAATATTATTAGAGACCATCAATACAGTTTTAGTAATGTGGCGGCCCCTGACTCGGGTGCCAATCCCGCCAGGTCGGTACACTGATTTATTAATTTATTTACGTACTAGCTGGGCCCGCGGCTCCGCTCGCGTGGACTTGATTCGCCGCTATCGTCACTGCTTATTCCTTATGTTACCCAACGTAATAAAATATCTCCCATTATCCCTTATCTCTCAATATTTCTCCTTATCTCCCATTATCTCTACATAATTTCCATTATCAATGGCTCATCTCCCATTATTTCTCCTTATCTCCCATTATTTCTCCTTATCTCCCATTATCACACCTTATCTCCCATTATCTAAGCTCATCTCGACTTATCTCTCAATATTTCTCCAAATCTCCCATTATTTCTCCTTATCTCCCATTATCTCACCATAACTCCCATTATCTAGACTTATCTCTGCTTATCTCCCATTATTTCTCCTTATGTCCCATTATTTATTTTTATCTCCCATTATCTCACCTTATCTCCCATTATCGAGGCTTATCTCGATTTATCTTCCATTATTTCTCCTTATCTCCCATTATTTCACCTTATCTCCCATTATCTAGATTTATATCGAATTATATAGAACATATGTAAAAATTGATAAAAACACGTAAATCGGATAAGTGGTTCTCAAGTGATAAGCGCACTAACGGAGAGACAGACCGACAGAGAGACGTTGCATTTTATATATATTCTAGATAGAAGATTATAGATAACCTGGCCAGAGAACAAATGTAGGCAGTGTATTGCAAGAGAACGCGCTAGCGGCAAACTTTTCTCCGACTTGATTCACTATTATCGTCACTGCTTATTCCTTATGTCACCTAACGTAATAAAATATATCCTATAACCTGGCCAACGAACATATGTATGTTTAACAAAAAAGAACGTAAATCGGATAAGTGGTTCTCCAATGATAAGCACACTAACGGACAGACAGAGAGACGTTGCATTTTATATATATATATATATATATATATATATATATATATATATATATATATATATATATATATATATATATATTATAGATATTCTTTGCTACTTGATATTGTTCCATATTTAATGGTTTAGCATGTTTAAAAAAAGCACGTAAATCGGATAAGTGGTTCTCCAGTGATAAGCGCACAAACGAACAAACAGACAGAAATACGTTGCATTTTATATATATTATAGATGAAATAAAATATATATCTATAACCTGGTCAGAGAACATATGTATGAATTTAAAAAATCACGTAAATCGCATAAGTAGATAGCGAGGGATAAGCACACTAACGGACAGACAGACAGACTTATATATATTATAGATATAGGTTATTATTATTATTATATAACCTGGCCAAAGAATATATGTATGAATTTAAAAAAAAAAATACATAAATCAGATAAGTTGTTTTTGCGTGACAAACGCACTAATTGACCGACAGACAGACAGAGAGACATTGCATTTTATATATATTATAGATATTCTCTGCTACATAATATTGTTCCATATTTAATGGTTTAGGCTGTTTATTGCGCGCTAGCGGTAAACTTTTTTCCGACTTCATTCGCTATTTTACGTCACTACTCATTTCTTATGCTACCTACATATGTATGTTTTAAAAAAAAAGTACGTAAATCGGATAAGTGGTTCTCCAGTGATAAGCGCACTAACGGACAGACAGACAGACAGACGTTGCATTTTATATATATTATAGATTATAGATATTTGGCCTGGCCACGTACAGAGGTAGTAGTTGTTTGCAGAAATGAAATAACGTCCGTGGTAGCACTACCGCGTTGTCTAAAAAGGTGCTGTGAAATACAAAAATATTTGTCTCGCTACTTGGCCAACGTCGACGGGTATTGCGACCTCCTTGCTGGTATCCTTAGAGTAAGGAAAAAAAAAGGTAAAATCCCCACTCAGGCGGGGAGGTGAACAATAAAAAAAAATAAGGTTTTGTTTATGGCTCATGCGTTCATTACAAGTGGCGGTTGACGGGGTTCTTTCTGATACCTTCACTGTCAACAATGGGGTGCCCCAAGGCTCCATACTGTCTCCTTTTTTTTTCCGTTAAATTAGCGATCTGCTGAAAAGGACTAGGAATCCAATCTACAATATTTACTTCAAACGCTCCAACATCGGCTACGCTTACAAAAGTCATACAAAATAACAAAGATCTGAAAGAAATTCTACCTTGGGGTGAGAGTAACCTTATTTACTTTTTATTTAATTTAATGCTGCAAGAACCCAGGAACTCAACTTACTGGGCGTTCAGCTAAGAGCAAATATGTCTTGGCTTGAACAGGTTATATGCATTGCAAAGAGAGATTTTCTGCAGATACATACTCACATATGTCACCCCTTTATACAAATTCGCACAGAATTCAAATTCTTCCGCTGTTTTGTCTAGAAAAATAAATGTCATTTACTTGAATTACTCTGTAAAGAGCAGTCTGTTATATTAATTTAACGTCTACTGCAGCTCTGCGCTAAAGTTCGGCAAAATCTGTTCAGCCGTTCTAGCCTGCGCCAGCACAAATAGGAGACTAAGGTTTTCGTGATCTAGGGACCGGGAAACGTAAAGAAATGCAAAAATATCGTACTTGTCTTAGAGAGGGAAGTAGAAATTCATAGTAATATTGACAGAAAAGAAGAATAAATACGACAATTACGTTAAAAAAGGATTTTATTTTTTTTATCGCTCAAGGATATCGGCAAGGATGTCGTAATACCCGTCAACATTGTCCAAGTGCCGCAACATACATTTTTATATTTCACGGCACCTTTTAAACAATGCGGTAGTGCTGCCACGCGAGATTGAACCCTTGACCTTCTGCGCAGTAGCAAAGTACTAGGCCACCGAGCCTGCGCCAGCCACAGTATAACCTATTTCTCGATAACAAAACCAAACGAGTGAAAAGTAGACTAATGTTGATGATTTTTGTCGCATTCATTAAACGTGCATATAGAACAAACTGGCAAGTTGAAACTTGTCACTGAATGTTGTAGCCAAGTACAAGGCTCAAGAACAGTCCAACGAAGTACGCCGGCGCGGAAGCGCCACTTGAAAGCATGTAGACCTCTGAAGTCAAAGTCCAAGGAATTCTGGCCTCCTAATAGTCCAGATTTGAATCCCTTGCACTATTACGTATGGAGTGTAGTTGAAAGAATCACAAACAAGTTTCGGCATCCCAACGTGATATCATTAACGCGCTATTGAGGCAGCGATCGCCAATATGAACGCGCCGAATTACAGATGATGTGCTGGCGCTTCGGACTGAGAATGGCGGCCGTTATTCAAACTAATGGGGGATTCGCTGAATAATTGTTATTAACATAAATGCCCTAAACGCTATGTGAAACGATTTCTTTTCAAACTTCATTTTTCATTAAAAAACATGCCTTTAAAAAAATGTTTTGATTTGTCTACATTTTGGTGACATACCCTGCATATACTGAACCACCCTGTACATAAAACCACTTCAATTGAGACTCCTTCAGATGGTAAATCTTGATTAATAATCTTATGGAACTGACAAACATAGGCCTTTCGCCAGTAAAGCATTTGTTCATTATTAAACGTTCAGTTGATGATTGCAGATCGATAACTTATTGAATGTTGGATCTACTTCCAAATTTTGATTAACCTGAACGAAGTTTGTCGTTTTGTTTTTTAATAATGGTGATAACATATTAAACTGATAAGAACAAGGATAAATTCGCGTGAAATAAATGTTTAAGATGAATCTGGCTTCTCATAGAAGTATCATGCTCATGGCCAGACGACGCCTTTAATTAGTATTATATTTTAAACAGAAAGAATATGTGTTTTTACAAGTACTCTCTTGTTTTCTCATGGAAGTCAATTTTGACCACAACTTGTTATTTAATAAAACCACGCGTCCTGTTTGTATCTTTTGTTATTGGTCACCTTATCTGAAATCTTTTCTTTAAATATTTCTTACCGTATTGTTTGGGAACCTATTTTTGAAATATTTTGTTGGTTCATTTACCCAAAAAAAATTAGACAATTAGATAACAACTAGTTTGATATTAAGCATTTATCTGTAAACTAATAATGTTGTTGATCTTAAAAAAGTGGTGGTGAAAATGATCGCAATCGACCCGAACTTCATCACAATAATAATAGTTACTTAATTTAAAAAAGTAAAAAAATCGTTTTTGATAATTGCTTCTTGTTTTGTGATCTAACCCGGTGCCACATAATTAAATCATCCTATCAGATTCTGTAATCATTATCCAGAGCATGTTGATAGATATTTGATTTTTATTACTTCCCGTTTTTAATATAGTTTTGTATTGAGTTGTTCTAATAATTAGTGGTCTAGAATTCTCCCCGATTTAAGGGTATTTTCTAGACAGGATTTTTAAATTTTTAGTTATAGGTTGTATTGATTTAAGACTATTATGTTTTTAAATACTGTTCTTAGCTTAAATTTATCCCTGATTCTTTTTATTTTAATCCAAAGGACAATAATATAAGGTATAATCACATTTGTCTTAACTACATTTTGATTTTGCCTCTTTTTCATTATTGAAAAAATCATCCTTCAAAGTTTTTGCTTTTCTTTATGTGATCAAGGTCCCTAGATCACAAAAATTATAGCTAAAAAGTACTTAATATTTCGATTTTCCACGTAGTCCCCTTATCGGCTCATACACTTCGTCCAACTCCGCTCCAGTTTGCTGATCCTTACCCGGATATGTCCAACTATTCAAAATATGCATTCCTTTTGAAACCACATCCTCGTTTGAATAAATCTTTTCCCACCGTCAATTCTTCATCTTGAGGAATAACTAGTAGTCCAAGGGAACTCAATCTAGAGAATCGGAGGGAATGGAAACAAGTAGAAACTTCAATTTCATCAATTTTGCGATAAGAGTTCCAGGTGAATGGAACGTGGCATTCCTGCGATCGAAAAGAACATTTTTGTGGGCGAATCGTGGGCGTTTTTTTTCTCAGCTCGGTCTTCAAATAGTACATTAATAGTTTAGCCCTTTTCGATATAGTTAGAGGGGGTTATTCCTTAATAATCTCAAAATATAGTCGTCATAGCTTTCCTGGCCAATGGAACTGTTTTTTTTTTTATGGGTCTAGCACACGTGCTACAGGGAAGTCCCTAAAGCGCTACAGGAGCGACACGTGTGCGGAGAAAGCGATTCACGTTGTTCTTGAATCGCTGTAAATTGTACTCGGTGGGAAACACAGTCCTGGGTAAACCATTCCAAAGGGATGATGTTCTCCATATAAAAGACTGCTTGAAAAGCGTTGTACGAGAAGTAACAAGCTGAACCCCATATGGATGTAAAGTATTAGCGCGACGTGTACTTCTAATATGCACCGCTCTGGGAGGAATTAAGCTGGCCACATCCTTCAAACACTTTCCATGAATATACTTATAGAATAGGCTCAAGTCGCCAACCGTTCTTCGATGTTCCAGCGAATCAAGGCCGCCGGTCAGTTCCGGGTTTCCAATCAGACGAACAGCGCTTTTCTGAATAGAATCCAACAAATGCAATGTATGTTCGGGAGCAGAGATCCAAATATAGGAGCAGTATTCCATAGTTGGTCGAATTTGAGCTTTGTAAAGAATTAACAGTTGTTGGGAAGTGTAAAGCTTTCTGGTTTGAAATACTTTTGAGAAGCTCTCTTTGCTATGCCTGCAACATGTTCATGCCAGGGCATATTTGCTCCCAAATTAACGCCCAACGGATTGAGTGACGATGTTAGAGCAATGGAGTGCCCCGACATAACTATGTCGGGTTCAGCAACGTTAACTTTTTTAGAAAAAATTCTCGCCTGGGTTTTTGTAGCGTTAAATTCCACTTGGTTACTGTCACCCCAAGATAGAATTTCTTCCAGGTCTTTGTTGAATGACTTCCTGCTGTCTTCGCCTTTTTTGTACAGGCTCTTCCCTCGCAATCCATTGTTTAGACTGTTCCCTGGTTTTAGGAATGTCGTGATGTATCCATGTTTCGTCCACAGTGACGATACGAAACTCGTAGATTTCCCTGAAGTAGCTGCAAACTATCTTGGGAACGTCTCACACTATCTCGTGTTTGCTCAACTCTGAGCAATCGTAGCACTTATTTTACGCATTGCTTTTTCATGTCTAAATGATACTGCAAAATATTATATTGCCGGTCGTTCTAATAACCCATGGTACTTTCCTCTCTTCCATCACCATATCATGAATTTTATTAATGATTTCCGACGTAGCGATCATAACAGGGTGTCTAGAATGTTCAGTTCATATGGCCCCTATGAAAATTTTGAAACCGCTGAAAAACTATTGTAATCGAAAATGTAGCTTCACCATATTTTTTATCAAGGTTCCTTTTTAATCTTCTAAGGTTATTTGCCTTTCGTAAAGTCACGTTTTATCAACACACGCAACTCTCTGCCATCCATTTTCGGAAATCACTTGACTTTCTCGATTTAAATGAACGTCAAACGCAGAAGAACAAACTGATCACCTAAAATCTTCGCATTAGCCATTTTTAGTGTTCGGTATGGAACACCTATAAGATCACTTCGGTGTCTGTCCGTCTGTCTATCCGTCTGTCCCTGTCCCTGTCTGTCACATCCGATTTTTTCGGAAACTATTTGACAAAGAAAGTTGAAATTTGGCACTAATATAGGAATTGATGGCCTTGTCAGAGCCGTGTAGTTTCGAAAGTCAAATTTTTACTTGAGGGGTTAGTTTTGGGGGGGGGGGGAGGTGAAATCGGAAGCGAAAAAGAATTTACGAGGTCACAGAGTAGGGTGTCAAATTAAAGCTTGGAAAAACACAGTTCAAAAATATACACTCCTGGACAAAATTAATGCAACAATATATTAAATTATACAAATCTCTATAATGAATTAATTTTAATAATTTTTTATGAACATTGGTTACACTAAAAGCTAGAAAAAACTTATTCGGATACTTTAAAAGTGAATTAGCTACCAAATTTCTCTATAAGATTCGAATTAAAATTATTCTTAAGACCTAATAACAAAATCGTTGAAATTATGTAATAATGAAAAAAATTAGCTGGGAAACTAGTAGCAAAATTAATGGTGTAACTGGGACACTAGTAGCGTGTGTTGCCTCCTCTACTTCGGATGACATCGTTTATGCGCCTAGGCATGTTTCTAATTAAATTTTTGATAAAATCTTGAGGAATTTGCTCCCATTCTGTGATAACTGCATTTTCAAGTTCCCTCAGGTTTCTAGGTGCAGATATATGACGTTTCACATTTTTCTTAAGGTGATCCCTTACATTTTCTATCGGATTCAGATCCGAGCTTTTTGGTGGCCATTGCATAATCGGTATATCAACTTGATTAAGATAATCGAGTACCTCCCTAGCCACGTGAGGTCGAGCGTTGTCTTGCATAAACAGGAAATTGGACCCCACAAAATGACCGAAAAGCATCACATGTTCTATTACAATATTCTCTAGATAGTAGTCAGCATTCATGGATCTCGTACGGACAGGAACTAACTCTGTGCGAGCATCAAAGCAGATCCCACCCCAGAACATAACAGAGCTATACTCGCTCACGACCATCTGGATGTTTTAGACTAACCCTAGTTTCATCTGTGAAGAAAACTTGTTTCCAATCATCCACAGACCAGTTTTCGTGATTTCGAGCAAAACGTAACCTGGCAACTCGGTCCTCTCTAGTAAGCAAGGGCACAGTGGCTGGTCTCCTACTGTTTAATCCAGCTTCATTTAACCGTCTTCTAACTGTTTTAGAAGAAATTGTGACATTGCGAACAGCTTCGAGTTCGTTTCTTATTACAGAACTAGTGACAGTCCTGTTTCTTAAAGCATATTGTCTTATAAAACGTCGATCTAGGTCGCTAGTGCATCGTTTTCGCCCTTGCCCTAGCCTTCTAGAATAAGTTCCTACTTTATTCAAGCGTCTTACCATACGACTTATTGTGGAACGATGTTTGCCTAACAAATTGGCAACATAACTCTGACAATATCACTCGTCCAATAAAACTGAGGCTCGCACTACCTCGTGTTCAGTTAAATTCCTTGTTCGATTCATTTTTCTAATTCTTCGGGGTCAAAAATAAAACAGTCCAGCACAAAAACGTATTACTTTGAAAAAAGGAACAATTTATAAGCTTACTTTTAAAGAAAATCTATCGCATTATTACAGAAAATTGTTTATCTTCTAAAAAATTCTTTAAAACTGTAAATCTAAACGAATTGTTTTGATTTCTGTCATGAACAACGAAACAAAATATGTATAGCCGACTATTCAAATAATTCAAATAATTAGTCAATCATCGCTCCTGATGAAAGCTAACATGGTTAGCGAAACGCGCGTCGAGCGCAAAAATAAAGTGTTTGGTGTAGTGGTGATATATACTGAGTAGTACTATTCAAATACTCGATAAACTTTAAAACAAAAGATAAATTAATTTTCAGATTGTTGCGTTAATTTTGTCCAGGAGTTTATATCATGTAATACTTGCGCACACTTTTCTTTGTATTATTTTAAAAAAGTTTGAAAAAAATTCTGGAATATTCTCTACAGGGTCTAAATTGAACGAAAATTATCACGAGTGCATTACCTTTAAAAATTTACTGATCATTTTATACCTGTGTAACAAAAATTTTTATTTTAAACGCAATCAACGTACGGAACACTAATTGCGCAAGTCCAACTTGCACTTGACCGGTTATTATTTTAAAAGTAACTCTACCCGTCAATCTGATTTATAACATTGCATTTTTCGTTTTTACCCTGTATAGTATTTTAGACTGATTAATAAGTATTAATTCTTGGCTTGTAAGAAATTTATAACAAGCAACAAGGAATTAGAGTTTTCTGAGCACAAAGAAACATTTCTAAGTTTTCCATTAAAAAAGAAGCTCATTGACTTTAATCAGAATAATTGTTCCTTTGTGCCTCTTTGATCTAAAAGCAGTTTTTCGTTTACTAAGTGCAAGAGAAAAAAAGATTTATTAAATTACTTTTTGAGGCGACCGGGGACTTTTCCAATGGAATGGTTGTAACGGTGGGTAAACATGAGGGTTTATTAGACACTTTTCGCGTGTCATTTTAATAGGTCTAGAAGGTGAAAATTTTTGATGTTGATACAGTTTTAAAGGCTTAAGGAAATTCAAGGGAAAAACCTATATTTTCATTAATTATTTTGTTCGAAATTAAAGAAAATACAGAGTTTTAGGATAATTTCTTATAAAATATATTAAAGAATATTCTATGTTTGGATTTTAGTTTTGTAAATATGACGAAGTTACTTCCCCAGTTCCCTGGACCCTTGCAAATACAAAATATAAAGCCAATATATTTTTTTGAGATCACTATTTTCGTTAGGATTAAGAATAATGGAAAAATAACATCATATTCAGATTCCTCAACCCTAAGAACCCTGAACTTATGACACAACATATTTGAAGCAACTCTTCTAATTCTCCCTCTATTTCAACTCCTTACAGGGCTACAAATAATATTGCTTATCATTATCTTAACCAAGTACCAAAGAAATTTTTATTATATTATTATATTGAAATATAAATGAAGCACTAGGAAATTAGCTTGAGTTAATATTTCAAAAGTAGAACTACAGAAAAAAGATGACGATAAATTAGACAAACAGTATCGTTAGGGTTGCAAATGAAAAGATATTTAATTGTGTTAAGAAAAAACGTTATACAAAAGAGAACATAAAATGATTGTACATGTTATGATTGAAAGAAGCACATAACTGGTTTGGAAGAGAATTGCCAGGCGGGGCGAGCTGCAAGAAAACGAGTGATTTAGCGCAGAATCGCTGAAAATTGAAAGCAAAAAATAAAGGGACTATAAGATTATGTAATTCACAATTCAAAAAAGCTATAGGGACCCTTAGAAAACTATTATACCTATCTATCTATCTAATAAGACTTCTTCCATCCAGTGTCGAACATAGGCGTCCCCTTCCTTCTTCCTCTCAATTCTGCGTCTTTTTGATCCATCCTAAACCAGCCGTTTTGTCAGGTCATCTTTTTAGCGCCTTCTTCTCGATCTTTGTCCCAACCATGGCTTTCATTCTTGTTTTCGTTTATTCCATCTCTCATCTTGTTGTCTCATTGTGTGACCTGCTGATCCCCATTTCAAATCTGCTACCTGTTCTCTTACGAATATCACTTTGGTCTTTTTTGTCTTATACTTTCGTTTATGATTCTGTCTTGTAATTTTATATTCAGCATCTGGCGTTCCATTGCTCTCTGCGTTTTGCTCAGGTGGTCCATCATCTTCTTATGTGTGGGACGCGTAGGTGAGAACCGGTAGAATGCGTTGATCGAATACCATTTTTCTTAGTTTCAGAGGAATTCTTATGTTGGGTAGTATTTTCCTTTGTTTGCCAAGCGATGCCCATTTTTTTTTATGGGTCTAGCACACGTGCTGCAGGGAAGTCCCTAACGCGCTACAGGAGCGACCCGTGTGCGGAAAAAGCGATTCACGTTGTTCTTGAATCGCTGCAAACTGTACTCGGTGGGAAACACAGTCCTGGGTAAGCCATTCCAAAGGGATGATGTTCTCCATATAAAAGACTGCTTGAAAAGCGTTGTACGTGGAGTAACAAGCTGAACCTCATACAGATGTGAAGTATCAGCGCGACGTGTACTTCTAACATGCACCGCTCTGGGAGGAATTAAGCGGGCTACATTCTTCGAACACTCGCCATGAAAATACTTATAGAATAGACTCAAGTTGCCAACCGTTCTTCGATATTCCAGCGAATCAAGGCCGCCGGTCAGTTCTGGGTCTCCAATCAGACGAATAGCTCTTCTCTGAACAGAATCCAACAAATGCAGTTTATGTTTGGGAGCGGAGCCCCAAACATGGGAGCAGTATTCCATAGTTGGTCGAATTTGAGCTTCGTAAAGAATTAACAGTTGTTGTGGAGTGTAAAGCTTTCTGGTTTGAAATAATATTCCCAACTTTTGAGAAGCTCTCCTTGCTATGCCTGCAACATGTTCATGTCAGGACATATTTGCTCCCAAATTAACGCCCAACAAATTGAGTGACGTTACTAGGGGAATGAAGTGCCCCGACATAACTATGTCGGGTTCAGCAACGTTAACCTTTTTAGAAAAAACTGCCGCCTGGGTTTTTGTAGCGTTAAATTTCACTTGGTTACTGTCACCTCAAGATAGAATTTCTTCCAGGTCTTTGTTAAGTTGAATGACTTCCTGCTGTCTGCGGATATTCGCCTGAGCAGCCAATGTCCTAGTGTTCAAAGTGAATGACGATATAAGCGTACTGTCATCTGGAAAGCTGTAGATTGGATTCCCGGTCTTTTCCAGCAGATCGTTAAGGTAAATAAGAAAAGAGAGTAGGAGATAGTATGGAGCCTTGGGGGCACACCGACGTTAACAGTAAAGGTGTTAGAAAGAAATCCGTCGACTGCGACTCATAAAGAAGGGTAGCTTAGCCATGCCAGTTTGATTCTTCTCTGTACTTCTGCCGTTTAATTTGCTTTTCCACACTTTATTATTTGCTCTAGGTAGATGTTTTCCTCTACGTATTCAAGTGTTATGCCGTCTATTCTCAAGCTTCGCGGACTGTCTTCCTTTGTCACAGCCTTTGTCTTATCTTTGTTCAGCTGTATCTCTGATTTGTTTTGTAGTTCAGTAATTATTTCCTATAGGTCAATTATCTGATATTAGCATTACATCATCAGCATAACGCAGATGATTTAACTTTTGTCCATTTATGCTGATCCCCTTTTTTCCCCATTCGAGTTCCTTGAAAACTTCTTCTAATGCTACTATAAATAATTTTGTATTTTTTCCACGTTTGACAGGTATAGGATTTGTCTTACTATCCGTTTCCACTATCATTTGAGTCTTGTTATAAATTGTTCTTATGAGCTGAGTATACTTATATTCTGTTGTTATACCAGGCTCTTTCGACGGTCCAGCTTTCGATACTATCAAAAGCCTTTTGATAATCTATAAATACCACAACTATTAATTATTATTTTGGTAAACACTTTGTACATTTGTGAAAATAATGATATTGGAGGGTAATTGTCTAACTTAGTATTCTCACCTTTTTTAAAAAGTAAAATTGTTGAATCTGTTCCAATTTTTTTTTTTTTTACTTTATACTTTATAATTTGGCCCCATGGACGAAATGAATTAGACAACTTTCTGACCATTTTAAATAGAATTCACCATCGGATACAGTACACTTTGGAAGTAGAAGAAGAAAAAAGCCTCCCTTTCCTTGATGTGCTCATAACTCGGAAAACCAACGGTCAACTTCAATACTCAGTCTACCGGAAGTCCACTCATACAAACAGGTATTTAAACAGAATGTCGAAAATTTGCAAATGCAAAATGACCAACAAATAAAGATCCCGTGAATGCTATATTCCATGCCTTTCCTCCTACGACTATAGTTTCTGAGCCTATACTCTTTATCAGGTAGACTTTAAGCAGCGGTATCGATCGTTAAGACCAGAGTACCGTGGAGAGTCAAGTTAGAATGACTCTCGCTGGCTTATAGCAATCATGGTACTTTATGTAAACGAGGTACTACTCGTTGGGCAAGATACAGACTCTTGCGCGATCTGTTGAGAGTTTCGAACATCGAAAACTGCTCAACTATTTCGGAATATCGATTTGATTTATCCTTCCTAACAATGTTAGGAGATATTTAAACGCTGGCTCACACCACCATCCATCCCAAATCCAGTCGGTAGCCAACACCCTCCTATCGAGATCATACCGACTCACCGAACTAGACACGAGACAGCAAGAAATTACACAAATTACTAGGGTACTAAAGCAAAACGGATATAAAGACCAGTCCAAACGGAGAGCATTAGAAAGGCAGCGCTATCCACAGACAAGGACAGAAGAAGGGAATCTCAACCAAAGCAGAGTCCTATTACCGTATGTGAAAGGAGTTACAGATAGGATTGGAAGAGTCCTAAGAAAACACAACATAGGAGCAGCATACAAACCACAAAACACTCTGGCAGGCATCCTGGGTAACCCCAAGGACAAGAGAAAACTGGAAAACCATGGAATTTTTCAGCATCCCATGCGGAGACTGCCACAAATTATACATAGGACAAACAGAAGAATCTCCACCCGGATCCAAGAACATAAAATAAGTATCAAAAAACAACAAACAACATCAGCTCTTTTTCAACACCATCATGATACTGGTCACATCAATTTTGAGGGATCTAAACAATCGATTTCACATTATAGTACACGCATAGTAAGAGAAGCCTTGAAAATCGATAAGAATGGATAGCTAAATAAGCGAGATAATACTCTGAATATGGCCACTACCTGGCAGGGTCTATTAGCTAAACCAAAGAATAACCAAACATCGAGAAGGCAACAGTCAGCATAGCGCCGGAACCCGTAATTACCACTCAACCGGCAAACACCGATGCTCGGACGAACACTTCCGACCCCCCCCCCCCACATACAATCTGCGTACACGCCGACCTATAAGAGACGGCGACCACACGTCGGTTTCTCAGTTAGCTTCGAGCGGCGGCAGCAGCAAGATCACAGTATCGAGTAGCGGCAGCAGCAGGAGCACTTGAATATGCCAAATGAGATTTTGGCGAAACGTTGTGCAAATTCATTCTTAGACGAACGGATTGAAACCCGGAATTTTAATGTACTACATTCCACGATCCGTGAAAACCTCTATTGTAATAAATATATATATATATATATATATATATATATATATATATATATATATATATATAATAAAGAAAGAGAAAGCAAAAGTTGCCGTATCTAACAAAATCCTAAAATCCACAATGTTCATTTAGCCAATATTTCGTTCCTAGGTTGGGACCTCCATCAGGGCACAAATTAATAAGTTTTTATTCTTGTTATAAAGAAGTACACATTATTATTATAAAGAAGTACCAAAATAAAAGTTACAAGTGACTCACATGTAGTGTGCGACTTAATCTAACAAGAATGACCATAAATAACAATTGTCATAACAAAGATCAACACTCAAACAAAACAGCCACTATACACTAACATATTAATTTAAAAATATGGCATTTACAGCAAGGATGCCTTGGATGCTGAAAAATCAAAATACTCATTTATCATTAATTAACCACCTGTGACCGGAAAAGACATGACAAGTTTGACAAGGCGTTGACAAAGGACAACTATCTGACAGAAGTAAGGGATCATTCAAAACAAAAGGGAAAAACCGTTAAACAACCAGGAAAGAACCGGTTGAGTACAAAGTAGGTATCTACGTCATCAGATTGGAATGTTGGTAAAACAAGAAAAGTACCCTTTGGGAACGCTTTTTTTATTAAACGGTATGGAGATTCAAATGGCGTAAAAGAAGTAAGATTTTTCATCTTGAAAAGAGAGGAATTTGACAGGAGCCTGAAGAGTGGAGAAGGTTTATGGATTCGTTATGTACTAAACAATTTTACTACAGAGGGGAATGATAATTGTAGAGAGGATCGTGGGAACCATGGAAATATATACCCCAAAAAAAGACAGGCGATAATCAAACAGTTCTTTCCCGTCAACGCCTTGTCAAACTTGTCATATCTTCAGCATCCAAGGTTTCTAATGGCATCCTTGCATATATATATATATATATATATATATATATATATATATATATATATATATATATATATATATATATATATATATATATACATATATACATATATACATATATACATATATACATATATACATACATATATACATACATACATATATATATATATATATATATATATATATATATATATATATATATATATATATACATATATATATATATATATATATATATATATATATATATATATATATATATATATATATGTATATGTATACTTCAGTGTTATTTTTTAATGGTTCGTTTTTACTTAATAAACTTTGCTGCTAGTCAACTGCGAAAATTGTCTATTCGCTCTATGGAATTTCTGCTCTAAATAAAGTATTTCGTATTTCTTCCTGTGATATCGGATGTTCTAGACGAATGAAAAATTATTTGACAATATACTTTTCATTGGAAAATATATTTAAAGATTTTTATATACAGTGTAGGTTATATTGCTTCTTGCAGAAACTGTACATATACATGGCGGAACATCAAATTCATCAATTAATTTTATATTTAATGATATCGACTGGGTCTTAAAAAATGTTTCTGCAGCTCTTGCAAATACTTATATGGAGAAGCGTTGCGAGGTTAAAGACTTCCTTGGTTCTTTATTCTCTCAGAATGAGCTACTGATTGATCCACTGCCTCAAGTTGTTTTTTACCATTCCAAGTAGTTTCATTATCTGAGATTACTTACGAACGGACTATATATTATCCTTGCATTGGTTCGTACTCTCGGCAGCTTACAAATCATCCTTGAGTGCGTTCTTATTCATTGCAAGGTTGGTCATTATTATATCGTTTTGCCCTCAACAAGCCACTTAGGACCTGGTTGTCCCTCATTCAACCAGATATTAAATATTTTAGCTAAATGTTCGTGGGTGCTAGAGCCGTTTTTCCGTAAAAATTATTTATGGCATATGATCCTGCTTTTATTAATAGCATTATTTTAATAATAGAGAGATTTTGCAACGCCGATTTTGGTAGGCAACTGTCTTTATCTTTATTTGAAGCACGCGTCCACCGTTTGGAGTTTGCGTAGTAGTAAAGCGAAGAAATTAATTATAAAGACTCAGCTATTATCGTTATTTGAAGCCTGCGCCCACCATTTGGAGCTTGCACAGTATTGAAACAAAATAAGAGAAATCCTTATTAAGAATAACGATTTCCCTTATTTAGGAGCTTATAAGAGAGGTTATTTGAAGTTCGTTATTCTTATCGCTATTATGGCAGAGCCTATTTTTTTCCTACTTAGGTATACAAACCACTAAGAAAATACAGGAAAATTGAAATGATAATCTTTTATTGCAAACAATATTGACAACAGTTAATTAGTGTTCAGATTATGTTGGGATTTTGCAATTTTTGGAACAATGGCATTACAGTGTGTGTAGCGCTAATTTCCAGTGAAATATTGAAGAAAGTGATAGAAACCTGCTAGAGACAACTTTAATTTAGAAACTTAGTTTTGACTCATCAAATACTAATAACCGGTGTCCTTAACCATGATATGAATGAAAAAATCCCTTAAGTTTATAGAAGATGAATACTAACCTAACCTTGCAATTCCTTCGCGTTAATACTGCGCATGCTTGAGATAACGAGAAGGTCAAAGGCATGTGAAAAATTAGCGTTGCAAAATCTCTCTATATATTATCAGCGATGCAGAGATGTTTTCGTTAAATGACAAGTGATTATTTGATTGTTATAATTAAAATGTCGAGCAGTTTCATAATTAATATTTGCAAAAGCAGCTTTCTGCAAACACAGATATATATGTATATATATATATATATATATATATATATATATATATATATATATATATATATATATATGTATATATGTATATATGTATATATGTATATATGTATATATATATATATATATATATATATATATATATATATATATATATATATATATATATATATATATGTATATATATGTATATATATATATATATATATATATATATATATATATATATATATATATATATATATATATATATAGCAGTATTATGTTCTTGGGGTAAGCGGTGTTTCGAAATGAACTAAAAAGTTTGGGACACCTTTTTAGCTACGCCAAGCTTTCGAAAATATTTCATTTTCTTCATCAGGGCTACAATTACAGTAGAATATCAGTATTTTTGAGATTAGAAGTAAAGAACAACCCTATTTTATATGTAACATTATATACTTACTGCTAAGTGGTGTGTTCAAAAATTTTTGTTTGTGAGGGCACTTTATTGCACTTATTCATAAGAAAAAACAGGAAAAAACACAAGAAAAACTGGACATATTCATCTCTGGGAAATATAATAAATTTTTTACTTCATTTCGTTAGAATAGTACAGAGATTTGTGTGGTTGTAAAATGATTTTAATTTATAGGATTTTTTTGTTATGTTTATATATATATATATATATATATATATATATATATATAATATCTAATTAAGGGGATGAAGCCTACAGTTTTTGAGCAATATCGCCTAAGACGAAGGGGGTGAAATGGGTGGGGGTCGATAAATTTTGTATGGTTTTAATAGTCATACGGTAATTTTTTCTGGTTTTTTGTTGAGATAATAAACAAATATTTAGCAAAAGTGGTGGGGGAGGAGATTAAAGGGGTTATTTCGTATATGTAACGTTATATATTCTTTTCCAGGATTCTGGGGTCGAGGAATTCAAAAATTAGATTATTTTTCATTATTTTCACTTGTAACTCCTCCTCCTCCATTAATGGATAATCGGCTGCGATATTTCGTTCTTGAATAGGCGTGCTTCAATTTTAGTTATCGTAAATTGTCGAAATTCTGGGATGTTACTCGAAGAATTTAATTCACATATAAAAAATTCCTTAGCAGATGGAGACACCAAATTTTAATATCTTATAAAGGAAGCACCTTTTCTCATGTATATTAAAGGACAATCGGTTGCGATATTTCGTTCTTGCATAGGAGGGCTTCAATTTTAGTTATCGTAAAATTTCGAAATTCTGGGGTGTTACTGGAAGATTTAAATTCACGTATAAAAAATTACTTAGCAGATAGAGAAACCAAATTTTAATACGTTATAAAAAAGTGCTTTTTGTCATGTATATTAATAGCCAATCAGCTGCGAAAGTTCGTTTTTGAATAGGAGTGCTTCAGTTTTAGTTATCGTAAAATTTAAAAATTCTGGGGTGTTACTCGAAGATTTTAATTCACATATAAAAAATTCCTTAGCAGATAGAAAGACCAAACTTTAATATGGAGTGGTTAAATATTGTATAGTAGTAATAGTATTTTGAGAATTTTTCCAGATTTTTTTGCTTGGTGTAATATATTTTAAGCTTATTATTGTAAAATATATAAGGGGCTAATAGGTTGGCGCAGCGTATTAGAGGGGTTGCTTCATATATATCTTGCTATATGTCCTCTTCAGGGTGCGCAGGCTGTATGAATATGAAAATTAAATCATTTTTTATTACTTTTAATTTTAATAAGAGACGGGGGGGGGGGTGAAAAAATCTTGTATAATTTCAATTATGAGAAATTTTCTAGGTTTTTTGGATGAGAGAATGAGCAAATCTTAATCATAATCATTTATAATAAAAAATATAAGCCAAAGGGTTGGCGAAGGGAGATAGAAGAGTGACTTTGTGAGAAGAAATTGAAAAGGGTGAAGATCGTTGTAACTTTTCAATAGTATTATGAGAATTTTTCCAGACGTCTATCTCAGTGTTCTTCTTTTTCCATTATTTCCAATTTTAACAGAAGTGCTGTATAGAAGCGATTAAGATCTGATTACACAATAACCTAAATAATGTTGAGTTAAATACAGAGCAAGTTTTAAAAATACAAGCGGTTAAGTTGACAGAAATCTACTTATGGAACAGCAGGTAAATTATTGTATTTACTTTCCATGCTAACAGAAAGTATTGTATTCGTGAAAAAATAACCTTTTGGTATTCTTTTTAGTGTTCTGTACGGAACACTTATAAGATCACTTCGGTGTCTGTCTGTCCGTCTGTCTGTCTGTCTGTCTGTCCGTCTGTCACACCCGATTTTCTCCGAAACTATTTGTCATCAGAGTCATGTAGTTTTGAAAGTTAAATTTTGACTTAAGGGGTTAGTTTTGGGGGGTGAAATCGGAAGTGAAAAAAAAAAATGTTTTACTAGGTAATCGAGTGTGGTGTCAAATGAAAGATTGTGAAAACACGAGTAAAAAATGTATATATAATGTAATACTTTCGCGCATTTTTCTTTGTATTATTTTTAAAAAATTTAACTTTCAAAAATACACCTTCGAAAATACACGTGGACAAAGATCAACAATTGATTACGTAATCACAAATAGAAATATTCATCCAACCAGAATACAGGACGTGAGAACTTTAACTTCCGCCAATGCTGGAACGAATCACCATCTTCTTGTAAGAGCAAAAATACGAACAACCATGCAACGACTTCGTAGCGAACCCGTCGAACAAATAAGCAAAATCAATATAGAATCTCTATCCGACGACTCAACCAAATATCTATATCAACAAAGGTTAACAGAAAAAATAGCCACAAATGATATTCGAGAGTCCGATGACGTAGAAACGGCACGGACAAAACTAAAAACTAATATGCTAGAAGCAGCAGAAGAAGCATTTGGAAGAAGGACTATAAAGAAAGGGGGAAAAAGCAAACACAAAATCTTGGTTTAAACAAGAAGTTAAGACCTTAGGTGAACAAAAAAGAAAATCGTACCTACAATACAGATCCAATGCTATAACATACAATGATTATAAAAATGTAAGAAACAGGGTCAACGAAAATATCCAGAGAATCAAAAGAGAGCATTGGGAGAAATTTTTGAACGATATGGAACATGATCTATACGGAGGACAAAAAAAAAACAATAAATGAGTATATACAAAATACAAAAATTACGGTGGAAGAATGGGAAAGGTATTTCGAAAAACTGTAGTCCATCAGAAACAAATTCATTAACACAGGAAATACAGCATGAAGATGAAAATGTTGCCCAACCAAATAGGACCATTTCCTTGAATTAAATACAGCACATGGCAGCGAAACTAAAAAACAGAAAAGCCCCGGGCATGGACGAAATTAAGAACGAAATGATCAAATATGGAGGTGATAAATTACTAGAAGAATTACAAATTTTCTTTAACAAAATATTCACAGCGAAGATTATACTATCCGAATGGAAAGAAAGCATCTTGATACCAATTTTAAAAAAAGGAGAAAGGACAGATCCAAAAAACTCTCGAGGTATCAGCGTAATGAGTGTGATACTAAATTTGTTCACTAAAATTTTAGCAGAAGAAATAATGTTAACCGGAATCTGTGAAGAACAGCAAGGGCTCAGAAAGAACAGGTCTACTATAGACGCCATATTTATAATCCGCCAAATTACCGAAAAAGCCATAGAGTTTAATAAGATAGCCTTTATGTGTTTCAGTGATCTTACCCAGGCATTCGATAGGGTACGGTTAACTGATGTCATAATCCTACTACAAAAAAGGGGAATTCACCCGAATATAATAACAACTATTGAAGAGCTGAACATCGACAACTACACATATGTAAGAGTGGCAAATAAATTAAGCAATAAAATACCTATGACAACCGGAATCAGACAAGGAGATAGCCTAAGCCCAATCTTATTTAACATCATAATGGATGAAATAATAAACGAAGTAAAGAAAACTGGGAGAGGATATCGATTGGGAGACAAAGAAATAAAAATAATATGCTACGCCGATGATGCAGTAATCATATCAGAAGACGAAGATAACTTACAGAAACTCCTACATAAGTTCCAACAAACAGCAAAAGTGTTTAATATGCAAATATCTGTAAAGAAAACAAAATCCCTTACAATATCTAAAGAACCGAAAAGATGCAAACTCGCGATTTATGATCAGAGTGTAGAACAAGTGATGTCCTTCAGATATCTAGGGGCAAACATAACAGGTACCAGGAACCTTAAGGATGAAGTAAAAACTCAAACAACAAAGGCTAAGGTTGCAAAAGAGAAGCGACCAAACACACCTCGACCGCTTGGAAGAACACCAATAAGATGGTATGAGAGCTGGTCTTCATCATCGCAATTGTTTCTGGGAAACCTTTGAAGTGAACACAGGACATGGTCCTAACGTAGGAAGAAGAAGAAGAAGATTTTTAAAAAATGGCGAAAAATCGCTGTCTACCAGCCTTATCTCGAAAAGTATTTATCAAAAAATTTTGAAAAAATTCTGGAATATTCTCCACGGGGTGTAGATTGAACGAAAATTATCACGAGTGCATTACCTGTAATAATTTATCTGGTATATAAAAAAACCAGAAATTTCAAGGTCATCAATTTTCATTAAAGATTGGAAATAAACTTTGTTGAAAACTCATTTGGGGTGTGTTTTGTGAAGTCACTGATCATTTTATACTTCCGTTACAACATTTTTTATTTTAAAAGCAATCAGCGTACGGAACACTAATTGCGCAAGTTCAACTTGCACTTGACCGGTTATTTTTTTTAGGTCTTAGAGTTTTTAGATTACGAAAAACAGAATTTCTTAAGTTCCAACTTCATATTGAATAATATAACTATAAAATAATAATCTAGCCACGCATCACAGAAAAGTGTTAATTTTTTTACGCATCGAGAAGTTTTTTTTGACGTACTTGACAGTTTTTGATGTGTAGCATCCAAATTAGAATTTGATTTTTTAATGTACGCTGTCAGAGAGGATGTAGTTTGATGTGATTTTAAAAGAGAGCATTTTTTGATTATATAAATAAGGTAAATTTCTCATTTGTAGGTTGTAGTTTTTAGTGCGAGAGATTCAAATTTAGTGTTTATTTTAGAACTGCTGGTTTGCAAGGGAAGTACTAAGTAAATCATTTTACCATTTTTTTTTTTTAATTTAGATGAGTTAACGAAACATTACTAACCCTAAAGTGTCAATGAGTAGTTAAATTTACCCCACATGGTAATTTGTGTATTGTAATCTTCGTATTTATATTTTTTTGTCTTTATTTCTTGAATTCGTAATATAACAATGTATAGACTATACAATTAATAATGAATGTTGCCTTTTTATTGATAATAAAACAATAACATAACAGTTTAATATTGTCGTAGCTCATTGTTTATCCTATTCTAATTAATATAGCGCATGTAAAGATATATATTAGGTGATTACGTTAATATTAAAAATTAATTAATAGGCATAGGTTATAACTTATCAGTAGGGGAAAATTTAATAATCGGTTTTAGAACAATTTCTAAATTTACTTACTTTATTTTATATTAGATAACTATTTTTTTTTTAATAATGTCACCTAGGTCTATTACGTTCATGGTACTCTTCTAATCGCGAGGGAAAATTCCCGATTGCTGTACGACATTGATATCTTTTTTAACTGTTCCGGTAAGCTAGGACTGTTACTCTTAACTTAACTTACATTTTAAGATACCCTAGTAAGAACAAATTTGCCAGCACGTCAAAAAAGGAATATTGGGAAGCAAGCTTATGTCACCCCTTTCAAATATAAACTTGTTCTGGATCATTTCTAGCATGACCGGCATAGGTGTATTTGAAATGTGTGTCGTCCAATGCTGCTAACATAGGATTCTTGTTGTTTTTGGTCCACTGTGAGCAAACGCAGTACCCATTTCGAACAGAACTTTCTCATGCCGAAATGTTCATGCAAAATATGACCAACGCGTTCTTTTAGAGTGTCAGCTATCTCACGCAATTTCATTTTACGGTCATCCAAAAGAATTTTGTGGATTTTTTTAATATTTTCCGGTGTAACCGATAAACGATGAGTGATTTTCTAGGGGCAAAGTCTCCGTAACACTTATCAAGTCATTGTTTTGCTTCAACGGTATTTTTCCCATTAAAAAACAGTGTTTAATTAACACACGCAATTCGATGTTTTCCATTGTTATAAAAATATCAAAAGTAGCGTCACTAAAATCATTGTAACTTGTAAACTAATCGTCGAAATGTCATGAAATTTTGACTCGTATCGTTTGAAGGTTGGTACTTTCTAAAAATCATATGGATTTTTTGAAAAGAGCTACATCTATGTGTCAGACCAAAAACTTTTCAGCCTACGTGTTAACAATAACATTTTGGCATAATTGAAGACTAATTTCTTTAATGGTGCGTCTATACATATATACGTATATATATATATATATATATATATATATATATATATATATATATATATATATATATATATATATATATATATATATATATATATATATTTCAATTCAATTCAATATATTTCAATAAGTTTTTTACATTACATTACAAAACATTGAGTTAATATGTTTTTTTGCAAGTGTGATTTGTTGAAAAAGTGTGACTGTAAATTATAATTTATTTTAGAGCGGGTGTTGTAGTGATGGTCTAGATCTCCAAAGATTTTTTTATAGAAAAAAAGGCTTGTACTTACAAATAGTCCTCTAAAATTTAAGGCATCAACTTGAGAATCAAGGTCAACTGTAGGATATTGATTGTTTTTGTTTAAAATGATTTTGAGAATTTTGTTTTGGCATACTGTTAAAACCTGCACCACATTATCATTAAGACCTCCCCAAACCACTACACAATACCTCAAAATTGACTCGACTAGTGAGTTGTATACTATTTTTATTGTTTTTTCTGATAAGACATTCCGTAGTTGAGAAAATTTATAATAAAGTTTTCTGAGTTTTTTTGAGGTTTCGATAGCATGTTCATTCCTACGAAGATGTTGATCAATGTATAGGCCTAAATATTTAATTTTATTAGTTTGTGGACAGGTGCAATCATTATTTAGTAATTTACATGATGAGTCGTGAATTTTAATGTCATTTTTTTTTTGGTTGATCGGCAGCTGTCAAAGAAAATGTTAAAATTTTGTTTTTAATATATTTAGACTAATTTTATTATCACATATCCAGTTATATATAACATTAAGACCCTGTTCTGCCTTCAAGTATGCGCCCTCCCAAGTATCGTCCGTAAATATCACTGCAGTATCATCGGCGTAGCAAATAATTGACCCATTCTTTATTATGGTTCCTGATTCATTTATACAAATCAAAAATAGAATAGGTCCCAAGACTGTCCCTTGAGCAACTCATTGCAGTACTTAAGGTCTCATTACATCGTACTTTTTGTGTTCGATTTGCTAAATAGAACTTAAAGAGTTCTAGCACATGGCCTCTTGCCCCAACGCTTTCCAATTTTCTTAGCATTGGAGAATGGGAAACTCTGTCAAAGGCTTTTGCAAAGTCCATATAGACTGTAAGACATTTTTTATTTTGTTGCATTTTTGATATAATCTCATGAAACCAAAAGAATATCACATCCTGCGTACTTCTGTTTCGTCTAAAACCAAATTGTTCATTAAAAAGGACATTCTGTGAATCGGGAATATCAACCAGACGTGCTTTTAAACATTTTTCCCATAATTTTGAAAAGTTACTTAAAAGGGATATTGGTCTATAAATTGTTATTTGGTATGGGTCTCCACTTTTAAAAACAGGAACAACTATGGCGGCTTTCCATTCCACAGGTATATATATATATATATATATATATATATATATATATATATATATATATATATATATATATATATATATATATATATATATATATATATATATATATATATATATATATATATATATATCAGGGGTGCTCAAACGGTCGATCGCGAGTGCTTTATGAGTCGATCTCGAGAAAAAAATTCCGATATAGAACTATTCACAGATTTTGTTTTGGGCAACTAAAACAAAATGTAATGAATAAACTACTAAAATTTATTCGATCCACAATTAGGCCAGAATAACCCCCTCATCACTTTCTTTTATCGTAATAACCCCCTGCTAGCGGCAAAAGGCGGCTTTATCAAAGGAACGCGCGGTACTTGTCAAAGAAAAGCCGCGTTTTTGATTCCCGCCGATTTTTCTAGAAACTTCGGGCGGCGTGTTTGACGGGAACATTCGAGACTTCGTTCGCGCCGATATAAATGTTGCGCCTGCAGGAGTAGGAGTCAGTCTGAGTTGTAACTTGAAGGCGATACATCGATACAAAGTTTATTAATAAATAGTCCAAAATGAGTGCGGCGAAGAAAAGTAAAACTTATCATTTTAATAACGATGGGGAGGAAGAATTTTTCTTTTGTATGGTAAAGGATAAGTGCATTTGTCTCATTTGCCGTGCGTCAGTTGCAATACCTAAGCGTGGGAACTTAGAGAGGCATCATAAAACGGTTCATAAAAACTATGAAAAGGATTTTCCGTCACAGAGTGAATTAAGAAACCGAAAAGTACGTGATTTGATAACTTGTTTGAAAAAAGAACAAACCAGAATCAATAAACTCGCAATTTTGAATAATTATGAGTTTTTTCATTGACATTTTAGAGCAGACCTACACTTACCTTGACTAAAAAAATGCATATTGTACGGAAAACTAATATCTATGCCACGATACACCCTACCTAGACGACGATCCTGCATCACACTTACTTGCAGCCTCTCAGAGTCGATCGATCGTAGTCTAACAATATTGAGGTAGATCGCCAGCAGTTCAAGTTTGAGCACCCCTGATATATATATATATATATATATATATATATATATATATATATATATATATATATATATATATATATATAAAAATGAGCAAGATGTGCAATCCAAATTGATAATATACCAGTTCAACGCTTAAAATCGATTGCTATTTAGTTATATAAAGGGTGTCTTAAAATGACTCGATATTTTAATTTATTA
Source organism: Pachyrhynchus sulphureomaculatus (assembly GCA_019049505.1). Taxonomy (NCBI): domain Eukaryota; kingdom Metazoa; phylum Arthropoda; class Insecta; order Coleoptera; family Curculionidae; genus Pachyrhynchus; species Pachyrhynchus sulphureomaculatus. Next base: position 68,170,260 of record CM032450.1, on the reverse strand, counting down.
ATAAAATGTATTATTTATTTGAAAGTACGAATGTTTTTATTTTAATATAAGATACAAACATGGAGGTTATGTGTGTGACACAATATTCGATAAATGGCCGCCTCGACCCTGTTTGCAAATGTTCACTCTTTTGACGAAATTTTCAATGATATTTTGGCATAATTGCGGACTAATTTCATTAACGGTGCGTCTAATTTCTTCCTTGAGCTTTGGAATGATCTGTGGATCATTGGCATACACTTTTCCTTTCAGAAAACTTCAATTGCTTCAAATCGGACCATCTTGGTGGCCAATTCACATCGCCGCGGCGTGAAATAACACGACTATGAAACTTCGTCTGCAAGAACTGCATTGTTTCGCCTGCAGTGTGGCAGGTTGCGCCATCTTGTTGAAAGAATATCTCTTCAAAGTCCATGCCGTTCAATTCATTCCATAAAAAGTTGGTTATCATGTCACGATACCGAACACCATTGACGTTAACCGCATTTCCAGCAGCATTCTTGAAACCGTACGGCCCAATCACTCCTCCAACCCAAGATCCACACTAAACAGTGACTCGTGGTGGATGCATGAGAAGCTGTGGATCACTTGTGGATTTTCGGTTCCCCAAATTCGACAGTTTTGTTTATTTATGTAGCCACTAAGTTGAAAATGCGCCTCACCGCTGAAGATGATTTTCTTCACCATCGATTGTTGATGCTCCAATATTCAATGGGCGAATGTACGGCGCTGCACATGGTCTGCTGGCTACAGTTCTTGTATCAATTGGATATTGTAAGCATGCAAATGTAGATCTTTCGTCAAAATTCGTTGCACAGAGCATTTTGAAATGTTCAGTTGCTGAGCACGATGGCAAATCGAAATGGAAGGACTTTCGTCAACATTCGCACTCACCGTGGCTATGTTTTCATTCGACCGGCCGGTACGAGGACGGCCACTACTTTTCGCAGTTAAAATTGAATCATTAACCTCAAATTTTTTGATTAACTATACCACAGTGTTGCGAGTTGGTGCGTTATGATGACCAAAAGATGTGCGAACTTTTCGAACCGTCTTTATAAAATTTTCACCATTTTTGTAGTGAATTTTCATAATTCCTATGCATTGCTCCATCGTGTAATTCTCTATGACTAAACCTCAATACTTCCTGTTGTCAAAGATTTAATTTTAATTTAATTTTAAATGTCAGGTCATTTTGAGACACCTTTTATTAAATTACTAAGATTTTCCATATAGAGTTACGTATCTGTAATAAACAGAAAATAGTTTTTTTTTTTAATTACGCATATAACTGAATAACACATTATGGTACGTAAATTGTTAATAATTTGCAATATGGCATTTATTTTTTCTGAACGATTTGTTTAATTTCAATATAATTTTTCGACTGGACAGAGCTTGAGTGCTTAAAAGTGTCCTGTTTGTTTTTGATTCCAATTTTTATAATTGATATTAGGACTTGATGATTAAATTACTTTCTTGATAATTTAAAAATGTGATTATAACTCTTTGAAGTGGTTTCAACTTCTTTATAAAATAAATTTTAACACATATTGACTGAATTAAAATACGACGATGGATTGATAAGTTCGCGGCCTCACCAAAAAACAATTATAATATTTTTATTATAGTACCCTCAATAAGTTCATACTTTCTTTAGTTGTCACAGTGTAAAATTTTGTTGCTGTAGAATTTATGGTTTTTAGGTTAGAACGAGTTTAGTGAGACTAAAAATTGAATAGCATGCGATCATCAAGTACCTGTTTAAAAAAAGATTAACACCAAAGGAGATTCACGATGATATGAAAAAAATACTAGGGGAATCTGCTCCGTCATATACCACTGTGAAAAAATGAGTTGCAAAATTTAAACGTGGACGAGAGAGCATCGAAGATGACCTTCGCTCCGGCAAGCCCATGACGTCTACGACTGAAGAAAATATCGGCAAAGTGTGTGATCCCATATTGGAAGACCGTAGATTAACTATCAGGGAGATTGCAGACACTATAGGTATCTCGTATGAACGAACACAAAACATGATTGCCAACGAACTCGGATTTTCTAAGGTTTTCGCTAGGTGGGTCCCCAGATTGCTTTCAGCTGAACAAAAACGAATTCGACTCACGATTTCTCGCGACTGTTTCGAGATGTTTGAGGCTGATCTGCAAGATTTTCTTAACAGATTTGTGACAATGGACGAAACCTAGGTTCACCACTATACTCCAAAGTCAAAACAACAATCCAAGCGGCGGAAAAAAATCTGGTGAGCCGACCCCAAAGAAAGCGAAGGCAATTCTGTCGGCTGGAAAAGTGATGGCGTCAGTTTTTTGGGATGCTAAAGGTATTATTATGGTGGACTACCTTTCGAAAGGCGAAACAATAAACTTGACTCACTATTACACCCTTTTGCGTCGTTTACGTCAAGAAATTAAAGAGAAACGCCCAGGATTACTGAGAAAGAAAGTTTTGTTCCACCAGTTCAACGCTCGCGTTCACACGTCTGTTGGGTCTATGTCTCAAATTCGTGATTGTGGTTTCGAATTGCTGCCACACCCGGCTTATTCTCCTGCCTTCTGGTTACTATTGGTTCAAATATGTTAATAATATATATTGGATTTTCTATAAAAGTGCGTTTATAAATGCAATTTAATTAATTTTCCGGTTCTGCAAATAGTTTAATAATTTATTTGTAACTTATAATCCATTTTAAAGTCTTCTTATTGAAGTAATTTGTAAAACATTGGGTGCCATTTGTAGAACAGACTCAAGCCACCAACCGTACATCGATGTTCCAAGGAATCAAGGTCTCTGGTGAGTTGGGGGTCTCCAAACAGGTGAACGGCTCTCTTCTAAATAAAATCCAACAAATGCAGTGTTTGTGACAATGGACGAAACCTGGGGTCACCACTTCCGAAAGGCGAAACAATAAACTCGACTTACTATTGCACCCTTTTGCGTCGTTTACGTCAAGAAATTAAAGAGAAACGCCCAGGATTACTGAGAAAGAAAGTTTTGTTCCACCAGGATAACGCTCGCGTCCACACGTCTGTTGAGTCTATGGCTCAAATTCGTGATTGTGGTTTCGAATTGCTGCCCCACCCGGCTTATTTTCCTGATTTGGCACCTTCGGACTTTCAACTGTTTCCAAACCTAAAAAAACACTTAGGTGGCCAGAAATTTTCATCAAATGAAGAAGTCGAAGCTGAGTATTTTGAAGACCTTGGGGAATCTTTTCTTCAAACAGGTTTGGAAGCTTTGGAAAGCAGGTGGAAGAAGTACATAGAGCTAGGAGAAGATTACGTCGAAAAAAAAAATATTTTTGTACGTATTTTGTTTTGTTTTCTTGGCTAGGCCCCGAAGTTTTCAATCCATTCTCGTATTACAAAGTTTTGTTTGTTGTAGCCCAGTGGACACTGGAATCAAATGCCCGTAATATTACTATATTTACAATGAATAAATACTAGCCCTCTGGTTACTATTGGTTCAAGTATGTTAATAATATATAGGATTTTCTATAAAAGTGCGTTTATAAATGAAATTTTAATTAATATTTCGGTTCTGCAAATAGTTTAATAATTTATTTGTAAATTATAATCCATTTTAAAGTCTTCTTATTGAAGTAATTTGTAAAACATTGGGTGCCATTTGTAGAACAGACTCAAGCCGCCAACCGTACTTCGATGTTCCAAGGAATCAAGGTCTTTGGTGAGTTCTGGGTCTCCAATTAGGTCAACGGTTCTCTTCTAAATAAAATCCAACAAATGCAGTGTTTGTGAGAATGGACGAAACCTGGGGTCACCACTTCCGAAAGGCGAAACAATAAAGTCGACTTACTCTTGCACCCTTTTGCGTCGCTTACGTCAACAAATTAAAGAGAAACGCACAGGCTTACTGAGAAAGAAAGTCTTGTTCCAGCAGGACAACACTCGCGTCCACACGTCTGTTGAGTGTATGGCTCAAATTCGTGATTGTGGTTTCGAATTGCTGCCCCACCCGGCTTATTTTCCTGATTTGGCACCTTCGGACGTTCATCTGTTTCCAAACCTAAAAAAACACCTCGGTGGCCAGAAATTTTCATCAAATGAAGAAGTAGAAGCTGCAGTTAGCCAGTATTTTGAAGACCTTGAGGAATCTTTTTTTTCAAACAGGTGTTGAAACTTTGAAAAGCAGGTGGAAGTGCATAGAGCTAGGGGGAGATTACGTCTAAAAATAAAAATATTTTTGTACGTATTTTATTTTGTTTCCTTGACTAGGCCGCGAACTTTTCAATTCATCCTCGTATTACAAAGTTTTGGTTGTTGTAGCCCAGTGGACACTGGAATCAAATGCCCGTAATATTACTATATTTACAATGAATAAATACTGGCCCTCTGGTTACTATTGGTTCAAGTTAATAATATATATTGGATTTTCTATAAAAGTGCGTTTATAAATGCAATTTAATTAATTTTCCGCTTCTGCAAATAGTTTAATAATTTATTTGTAAATTATAATCCATTTTAAAGTCTTCTTATTGAAGTAATTTGTAAAACACTGGGTGCCATTTGTAGAATAGACTCAAGCCGCCAACCGTACTTCGATGTTCCAAGGAATCAAGGTCTCTGGTGAGTTCTGGGTCTCCAATCAGGTGAATGGCTCTCTTCTGAATAAAATCCAACAAATGCAGTGTTTGTTTGGAAGCCCCAAATATGGAAGCAGTATTCCATCGTTAGTCGAATTTGAGCTTTATACAAAATTATTATATATCTTTATTATTACTATAGCTTCCTAGTTCAACATAAAATTCTCAGCTTTGGAGAAATTCTTTTTGCTCTGCATGTGACGTGATCATGCTAAGACATATTTACTTCCAAGTTAACATCCGGTAAATTGTTAGAGGAATGGAGCGTGCCAATACACGGTGGGACGAAGTTCCACTGTGCAACTCAAAATTCAGGCTACCTTTCAATTTTTAAGATATTGGATTACTTTTTTTTTAAATACTCGTCAGACATAGGGGTTCAAGTTGTTCCTGCAACTTTTTTGTAATTGTTTTTTATAATTTTGGCTAAAAGATGAAGAATTTTTTAAGTAATACTGTTTTGGGCGAGAACTTTTTACTGTGTACATTGAAATCTCGATAATTTGCTTATGGTAATATGTGTTTTGGTCGCTGATTCCTGTAAAAATAGTGATTTTAGCAAAAAATTTTGAGGATTTTAAGTTATTGGCCAATTTTGGTTATTTTCCTCTGTCTTTTATAGTTTATATTTTTTTTTTTTTCAGCCGATAAAGAAAGAACGGGGAATTTCTGGTTCAATAACATTATTTTAAGGTAGTTAATAATGGATACTATAATCATTTTGGCAAAAATTAATCTTGTTTTCGATAAATGGCCAATTTTCAATTTAGTTCTTTGTTTTCAATTGAAATTTATCAAGTGGGAATTATTTGAAGATAATAATCTACTTGTATGAGGTATATAAAAATGAATAATATTATTTTGTTGTATTAATTGGCCAATTTTGGACCATTTTCTTTTTTCGTAAATTTTTATTAATGTGCAAAATAAATTGCATTCTTCAAGTGGTTATTATGATATATATATATATATATATATATATATATATATGATATATGTATATATATACATATATATATATATATATATATATATATATATATATATATATATATATATATATATATATATACGAGGCTGGTTTGAAAAGTCCGTGCAAAAATAAAAACTACTTATGTGTTTGGGGTAAACCTTTTTTATTTTTCAACATAGTCTCCTTTCAGGCTTATACACTTCGTCCAACGATGTTTTAGTTTGTTGATCCCTTCCGAATAATAGGATTTGTCCAAGTCTGCAAAATATCCATTAGTGTCTGCAATCACCTCCTCGTTTGAATAAAATCTTTGTCCCGCCAGCCATTTCTTCAAATTGGGGAACAAATAGTAGTCCGAGGGAGCCAAGTCTGGAGAATAGGGGGGATGTGAAACGAGTTGGAATCCTATTTCCATTAATTTTGCGACCACAACTGCTGAGGTGTGTGCTGGTGCGTTGTCGTGATGGAAAAGGACTTTCTTGTGGGCCAATCGCGAGCGTTTCTCTTGCAGCTCGGTTTTCAAACGGTCCGATAACGATGAATAATATTCACCTGTAATAGTTTTACCCTTTTCCAGATAGTCGATGAGGATTATCCCTTGCGAATCCCAAAAGACAGTCGCCATAACCTTTCCGGCCGAAGGAACGGTCTTCGCCTTTTTTGGTGCAGATTCCCCCTTGGTAACCCATTGTTTAGATTGTTGTTTGGTCTCAGGAGTATAGTAATGTATCCATGTTTCATCGACAGTGACAAAACGACGCTTAAAGTCCTCCGGATTCTTCTGGAACAGCTGCAAACCATCCTTGCAACACTTCACACGATTCCGTTTTTGGTCAAGCGTGAGCAATCGCGGCACCCATCTTGCGGATAGCTTTCTCATGTCCAAATGTTTATGCAAAATATTATGTACCCGTTCAGTCGAGATGCCCACAGCACTAGCAATCTCACGCACCTTAACTCTTCTGTCATCCATCACATGGATTTGATCAATGATTTCTGGAGTCGTAACCTCCACAGGCCGTCCAGAACGTTCAGCGTCACTTGTGCCCAGTCCGAAAATTTTGAAACCACTTATAAACTGTTCTAATCGAAGGTGCAAAGTCACCATAATGTTTATCAAGCTTCTCTTTAGTCCCCTGAGGCGTTTTGCCTTTCATAAAGTAATGTTTAATCACCACACGAAATTCTTTTTCGTCCATTTCTTGAAAATCACTCGACTTCCTAGATTCACACGAATGCCAAACACAAAGAAATACACCAATATTGCTGAAACTTGGTGTGCGTTCATTCAAGAGATGCTACTAACTAAACATGACCTCAATACGATTATATATATATATATATATATATATATATATATATATAATATTTATTAAAAAATAGTCAATTACTATAAAAACTTATTCCGAACAAAATAATATTATTCATTTTTGTATACCTCTTACAAGTAGATTAGATTTTTGCCACACTACGGGCGAAACAATGCAGTTATTGCAGACGAAGTTTCATGGACGTGTTATCTCGCGCCGCGGCGATGTGAATTGGCCACGGAGATCGTGGGATTTGACGCCATTGGACTTCTTTCTTTCGGGTTTTCTGAAAGGAAAAGTGTATGCTAATGATCCACAGATTATTCTGGAGCTCAAGGAAGAAATTAGACGCACCATTAATGAAATTGGTCCGCAATTATGCCAAAATGTTATTGAAAACACGTAGGCTGAAAAGTTTTTGGTCTGACACATAGATGTCGCTCTTTTCAAAAAATCCATATGATTTTTAGGAAGTACCATCCTTCAAACGATACGTGTCAAAATTTCATGACATTTCGACTATTAGTTTACAAGTTACAATGGTTTTAGTGACGTTACTTTTGATATTTTCAAAACAACGGAAAAATAGAATTTCGTATGTTAGTTAAACACTGTTTTTTTGATAGGAAAAAATACAATGGCTTGACAAGTGTTACGGAGACTCTGCCCCTGGAACATTACTCATTATTTACTGGTATGCTGAATTTAAGCGCGGTAGTACAGATTCAAATGATGCTAAACGCTCTGGAGGTCCAAATGAGGTGATTACACCGGAAAACATAAAAAAACTCCACAAAATTGTTGTGGATGACCGTAAAGTGAAATTGCTAACGCCCTAAAGATATCAAAAGAGTGTGTTGGTCATATTTTGCATGAACATTTGGGCATGAGTAGGCTCTTTTCGAAATGGGTACCGCCTTTGCTCACAGTGGACCAAAGGCAACAACGTGTTGATGATTCTGAGCGCTGTTTGGACCTGTTTAAGCTCAATAAAAAGGATTTTTTCATGCGATATGTGACAATGGATGATACATGGATCCACCACTACACACCGGAATCAAATCGGCAGTCAGCTCAGTGGACAACAACCCTTGAAAGCCGCCCGAAGCGACCAAAGACACAACAGTTGGGTGGGAAGTTTTGGCCTCCGTATTTTGGGATGCGCATGAAATAATTTTCATCGACTATGCTGAGAAGGGAAAAACCATCAATAGCGAATATTATACAAAGTTATTGGTGCGTTTAGAGGCAGAAATCGCAAGGAAACGGCCCCAAATGAACAAGAAAGAAGTTCTCTTTCATCAAGACAATGTACCACGTCACAAGTCAATGGTTACGATCGCAAAATTGCATGAATTCAAGTTAAATTGCTTCCTCATCCACCGTATTCTCCATATTTGGCTTCCAGCGACCATTATCTATTCGCAGGCCTCAAAAAGATTGCTCACAGGAAAAAGATTTGGCTCCAATGAAGAAGTTATCGCCGAAACTGAGGCCTATTTTCAAGGCAAAGACAAATCCTTCTACAAGAAAAGTATAGAAATGTTAGAAAATCGTTAGACTGATTGTATCACTTTTGAAGGTGACTATATTGATGAATAAAATCGAATTTTGCAAAAAAAAAATGTGTTTTAAGTAGCTAGACCAAAAACTTTTCAGCCTACCTCTTGTAGTATATATTATTTACTACCTTAAAATAATATTGTTGAATCAGAAATTCCTTGTTCTTTCGTCATCAGCTGAAAAAACTATAAAAAAAAACGTAAAAAATAAGTGAAATTGGCCAATAGCTTAAAGTCCTCAAAATTTTTGCTAAAAATGACTAGTTTTACAGTAATTAGCTACTTCAGAAACATATATTACCATGAGCAAATTATCGAGATTTCAATGTACACAGTAAAATGTTCATCGCCCAAAAGAGTATTATTTAAAAAAAAAGAACTTCTTCATCTTTCAGCCAAAATTACAAAAAAAAAAAATTAACAAAAAAAGTACAAGTTGAAGCGCTATATATATATATATATATATATATATATATATATATATATATATATATATATATATATATATATATATATATATCAAGGATTTTCTACAGCTAACGCTGTCTTCCTTCTCTCAGCCTTTGATTCCATCCGTTTCTATCTTCCCAGTCTCCATCTGTTAGACCCCTGTCCTCCATAGCCTCGTCCACATTGTCTCTTCACGATCGTCTGGGTCTTCCTCTTTTTCTTCTCCCTATAGGGCTCCACTCCGTTATTTTCTTTATCCACCTATTATCTTTGCTCCGTCTTATGTGTCCATACCATTTTAATCGTTTTTCTTCAATGGTGTTTATTCCGTTCTCTTTGATGTTCATTCTGCTTCTTATTTCTTCATTTGTTATTCTCTCCATACGTGTCACTTTACAACATCTTCTCCAATACTCCATCTCCACCGCGTTAATTTTAGATTTATTTCTTTTGTTGATCGTCCATGTTTCTGACCCGTATGTCATTATGCTTTGTACTATTGATTTGTATATGCGTGTTTTGTTTCTCTTTGTAATGTGTTTGTCCCACAGGATCAAATTTAATTGTCTTATGCATGTCCGCGTTTGTCTTAGTCTAGCTTTGATCTCTTCTTCTGATGTTGCGTTTTTTGAAAGGATGGTTCCTAAATATTTAAATCTATCGGTTCCTTTGATTATTGTTTCGTTATCGACTTCTAGATTCTCCACGTTTCCCTCCTTTGTTGTTAGATATTCCGTTTTATCAAAGTTTATTGCTAATTCTGCTTTAGTGTATTCTTCTTTCAGTTTTCTTACCGTATAACTGAGGTCTTCCTCGTATTGGGACTCCCATTCCACTACATTTTTGCTTCCATTTTTTTAATGTTTGTTCGAGGCATATTTTGAATAGTGTTGGGGATGTAGAGCATCCTTGTAATAGGCCTTTTGATGTTTGGAGTCTCTTCCCTATTTTATGTCCTATCTTTATGTTCACTGTGTTGTTTTCTTACAGAGCTTTTACTGCGTATATTAGTTCTTTGTCAGTGCCTATTTCTTTCATTGCGTTCCATAATCTCTGTCTTGGTACTGAGTCATAGGCCTTTCTTATGTCTATGAAGGCTAGATGAACTTCTCTATTCTTTGCCAGATTTATTCCATTGTTTGTTTTATAGTGTATATGTGGTCTATATATGATTTTCCGGCCGTAAAGCCTGCTTGGTCTTCTCCAATTTTTCCCTTTATATCCCTCTCCTCCTCTCTATGATATTTTTAATAATTTTTCCATACAACCGTCCCATCCTCGATATTATGCTTAGGCATCTATAGTTTGTGCATTTTCTGCCTATATAGATACTATATAGGCTTTTGACCATTCCTTTGGTATTTTTTCTCCGTTTATCGCTCTGTGGAACATCTTTCTCAGCATTCGATGTAATTTATTAGACCCGCGCTATATATGACGAGTATTTAAAAAAAATAATACATCTTAAAAATTGAAAGAGCCGGAACTTTGCGTTGGCTTCAGCAACGTTAACTTTTTTAGAAAAAACGGCCGCCAGGGTTTTTTGTAGCGTTATTTTCTACTTGGGTACTGTCACTCCAAGTGTTGTTAAGTTGAACGACTTCCTGCTGTTTGCAGATATTTGCTGTAGTCGATGTTCGAACGTTCAAACTGAATGAAAAAATAAACGTACTGTGATCTGCAAAGCTGTAGATTGGATTCCTGGTCCTTTTGCAGATCGTTAATGTGGATAAGAAAGGGAGTGGAGCCTTGGGGCACACCGGCGTGGATAGTGAAGATATTATAAAGAAATCCTTCGACTACCACTCGTAAAAAACGCTCTCTGAGGAAATACGATGCCAAACACGATCGAATTCCTTGAACATATCGAGTGCAACCGCTTGAGATTCTCCGGATATTCAATTGCGTTGTTTTAAACATGTTTTACATAAGTTAGAAGATCTCCTGTTGAGCTTTGCCTACGAAAGCCATATTAGTAGTCGTTAATAATATTAATGCCTTTTTTATATGCTGAGAGTCACATGTTTGCACAGTATGCGTTGAGTCACTGATTAGTTATATTCACTACTAAGAACAAGCTAGTATTGTATCTATAACCCACCTTTAGAACACTGCGCTTCCCTGCAATTCAAAATGTGTGAACATGAAGACCTCTATTAAAGTTTTCGTTCGTCAGAAATGAATGATCAAGTCAGACACACTTAAATTCATAAATCATGTTTTAATTTCCATTCAATTTCAATTAATTCATTAATCGATCATAAAGAACAAAGTACGATTTAAATATATATTTTAATTATAAAAAGTATTCCATTAAAGTTTCTATAAAAGACTGTACAGCAATCGAAATGTTTAATTTACTCAACCTAAACCTTAATTTAGACTGTATTTCATAATGATATCATCAAATCACTTTAATTAATGTAATAATTTTTAAAACGTCACTCGTCACTTGCTGAAGGCATCATTATTAAATTGAATCATATTGGACCATTTTATATCACAGATCCGCGATGCAATCTAAAAGTTCCCGGACTATCGCTATATAGCAAAAACGCGAAATAGTGTCGACTCGTGCCGATAGGTGGCTGTAGGTACATCCCTAACCACGTCTCATAACAAGTTTCAGTTTGCTAGCTCGTTTAGTTTGTTTTGCCTGCACGTTTGCACAAAGGTTTAATTGTGTTTTTTTAGGATTTTTACAGTGGATATGAAAACAAAGCAGCGCGTTTGTGTAAAATTTTGTTTTTAACTCGCAGCGACGGCATCGACTTTCCAAAAAGTGGACGAATTAAAAGTGAAGTTAAAATCTCGAGCGATCACTCAATTATAGTACTTAGTACTCGATTATTTAAATCGTCAGTTTATTCCAATACTATTAAAGAAATTAGTGTCAGGGTTTTGCCGTATTTTTATCCATCCTTGGACACATCAGTTAACGCTGAAATTAAAATCCTTTTTTCAATAATTTGGTAGCAAGATAAATGATATTGTTTAGTTTTTAAACGCCCCGTAAATAGTCTACTTCTGCTTTACCTTTCAAATGGAAATCCGTCTGAAATACAGAGAAAACGACGAGCGAAGAGGCTCCAAACCTGGAGGCCCTTAAAACTCAGAGGGGCTGACTTATTGATTTATTTTTATTATCCAATTACTTAAAATGTTTCGTCGCGTGTTTTCCCCATTACAAATAATATTTTGATGGATACGTTATATCAACCTGGTATGGTTAAATAGCGATCCAGTAATAAAGCGTTTTAATGGAAGTATTGGATTCTATTATACAATACAAACGATAAAAGTGTTGTTAACGGGTAATATTACGGGTACATAGTTTTAAAAATTAAATAATTGTAAAAATGTAAATTCTCTATTAATTACCCGTCTGTTTAAGGATATCCTCTAATCCAGATTTATTTGCCAGGTGTACAAATATGAAATACGGTTTTTTTTTTCTAAAAAAAGATGTTAAATTCGGAAGAATGATAAAAAATGCTTTATTCAAAGTATGCTCCATCGCTTGTTATACATTTTTCCCATCTTTCGGGCAATTTGTGAATACCACGCCAGTAAAAATCTTCCCCTTTTGCTGCGAACCATTCATCGAGCCATTTTTTCACATCTTCGTACGAACCAAAGCGCTGCTCGGCAACGGTGTGACCCATCGATGCAAACAAGTGGTAATCGGAAGGAGCCAAGTCTGGTGAGTAAGCTGCTTGGGGTAGAACTTCCCAGCTGAGTGCTTCCAACGTGTCTCGAACTGGTTTTGCCGTATGTGATGGAGCATTGTCATGAAGAAAAATGACTTTGTGTTGCCTCTTTCGGTATTCTGGCCTTTTTTCAAGCAGCGAACGGTCCAAATCGGTTAATTGTTGTTGGTAACGTTTAGTATTAACCGTTTCCCCAGGTTTTAACAGCTCATAATAGACCACGCGTCTCTGGTCCCACAAAAAACAGAGCATCGTCTTCTGCCAAAGCGATTCGGTCTTGCGGTCGATGTGGATGGTGCGCCTGGCTGTACCCATGATTTTTTGCGCTTGGGATTCTCAAAATAAATCCACTTTTCATCCGCTGTAACTATACGAGGCAAAAAACGACTTCCTTTTGTACCGACCGAGCAAAATCTCACACGTGTTTTTGCACTTTTCCATTTGCCTGTCGTTCAACTCATGTGGTACCCATCTACCGGTCTTCTGAATCTCTCCCATCTCTCGTAGCTGGAAACAGCTTGTTGACTAACGCCCAATTGCTCGGCGAGTTGTTTTTGTGTTTGTGAATCATCTTCGTCCAACAATGCTTGCAATTCCACATCTTCGTATTTTTTTGGCGGTTTTCCACGTTCCTTGTTTGCAACATCGAAGTCACCACTTTTGAAACGCCGAAACCATCGTTCACATGTATCTTGCGATAGAGAATGTTCACCATAACCTTCTCGAAGTAATCGGTACGATCCAACAGCAGTTTTCTTCAAATGAAAACCAAAAATTAATGCTGTCCGCGAATGGGCTTTGTTCGGTATAAATTTCGAGATATTGAACACAACAACCCAACACTATGCACACACTTTTCCAATTTATCACTCATGCGCGTCTGACACTTGTTGATGACACAACAAAACGACGCACTGTCAAATCTTTATAGCACAAACTGCATTGGTGCACTGTTGTATGAATTAAAAAAAAACACGTAAATCAGATAAGTAGTTCTCGAGTGATAACCGCACTAACGGACAGACATACAGACAGAGAGGCGTTGCATTTTATATATATATATATATATATATATATATATATATATATATATATATATATATATATATATATATATATATATATATATATATATATATATATATATATATATATATATATATATATATATATATATATATATATATATATATATATATTGTATTCTTTGTTACATGATATTTTTTCGTATTTAATGGTTTAGGCAGCGTATTGCAAGAGAGTGCGCTAGCGGCAAACTTTTTTCTGATTTGATTCACTATTATCGTCACTGTTTTATTTTTTATATTATATAACGTAATAAAATTTAATTTATACATTTGTTCTCTGGCCAGGTTATCTATTATCTTCTATAATATATATATATATATATATATATATATATATATATATATATATATATATATATATACGAGGCTGGTTTGAAAAGTCCATGCAAAAATAAAAACTACTTATGTGTTTGGGGTAAACCTTTTTTATTTTTCGACATAGTCTCCTTTTAGGCTTATACACTTCGTCCAACGATGTTCTAGTTTGTTGATCCCTTCCGAATAATAGGATTTGTCCAAGTCTGCAAAATATCCATTAGTGTCTGCAATCACCTCCTCGTTTGAATAAAATCTTTGTCCCGCCAGCCATTTCTTCAAATTGGGGAACAAATAGTAGTCCGAGGGAGCCAAGTCTGGAGAATAGGGGGGATGTGAAACGAGTTGGAATCCTATTTCCATTAATTTTGCGACCACAACTGCTGAGGTGTGTGCTGGTGCGTTGTCGTGATGGAAAAGGACTTTCTTGTGGGCCAATCGCGGGCGTTTTTCTTGCAGCTCGGTTTTCAAACGGTCCAATAACGATGAGTAATATTCACCTGTAATAGTTTTTACCCTTTTCCAGATAGTCGATGAGGATTATCCCTTGCGAATCCCAAAAGACAGTCGCCATAACCTTTCCGGCCGAAGGAACGGTCTTCGCCTTTTTTGGTGCAGATTCCCCCTTGGTAACCTATTGTTTAGATTGTTGTTTGGTCTCAGGAGTATAGTAATGTATCCATGTTTCATCCACAGTGTCGAAACGACGCTTAAAGTCCTCCGGATTCTTCTGGAAAAGCTGCAAACCATCCTTGCAACACTTCACACGATTCCGTTTTTGGTCAAGCGTGAGCAATCGCGGCACTCATCTTGCGGATAGCTTTCTCATGTCCAAAGGTTTATGCAAAATATTATGTACCCGTTCAGTCGAGATGCCCACAGCACTAACAATCTCACGCACCTTAACTCTTCTGTCATCCATCACCATATCATGGATTTGATCAATGATTTCTGGAGTCGTAACCTCCACAGACCGTCCAGAACGTTCAGCGTCACTTGTGCCCATATGGCCAGTCCGAAAATTTTGAAACCACTTATAAACTGTTCTAATCGAAGGTGCAGAGTCACCATAATGTTTATCAAGCTTCTCTTTGGTCTCCTGAGGCGTTTTGCCTTTCATAAAGTAATGTTTAATCACCACACGAAATTCTTTTTCGTCCATTTCTTGAAAATCACTCGACTTCCTTGATTCACACGAATGCCAAACACAAAGAAATAGACCAATATGGCTGAAACTTGGTGTGCGTTCATTCAAGAGATGCTACTAACTAAACATGACCTCGATACGCGCCGGTGGTGCCATCTCTCGGACTTTGCACGGACTTTTCAAACCAGCCTCGTATATATATATATATATATATATATATATATATATATATATATATATATATATATACATATATATATATATATATATATATATATATATATATATATATATATATATATATATATATATATATATTGTATTCTTTGTTACATGATATTTTTTCGTATTTAATGGTTTAGGCAGCGTATTGCAAGAGAGTGCGCTAGCGGCAAACTTTTTTCTGATTTGATTCACTATTATCGTCACTGTTTATTTTTTATATTACATAACGTAATAAAATTTAATTTATACATTTGTTCTCTGGCCAGGTTATCTATTATCTTCTATATATATATATATATATATATATATATATATATATATATATATATATATATATATATATATATATATATATATATATATGTAAGGTGTGAAACTGTCCCCCAGTTTGAGGCATCTTTTTTTGTACCCTGTGAGAAGTTGTTTGTCCCACGCTTGAGCGCAATTTTGTAACATTGGAACTTGCCCGCACGTTGTGGTGTCATTTTGTAACTTATGAAAAGGTGTTTAATTGCGCCCCACGTACACTGCGTCATTTTGTACCGTTTGAATATTGGACACCCCAAGCTTGAGCACAATTTTCTTGCAGCCCCGCTTTATTTTCTGATACTGAATTGAGTGAACCCCGATTTTAAAAGAACTAAAGAAATTAAACACACACTAGCTCAGTTTTCCTTGGTAGAGAGATATGGGTAAGAGATAATTTTCTTACGTCTTTTTGGAATTAATTTCTATTTTTTTTTTAAAGGCTTTAGCTGTACCAAATTTTTGGGCACCATCCATTTTAAAATAGAAAGGATCTAACTTCAGCTAAAAAAATGGAAAAATGCTGAAGGAAAGTATTGTTGGTAAAACAAAAAAATCAGTTTGGTACAGCCGTTCTTGCCCTGAAAAGTAGGATAGGTATTCAGTGAGACACTAGCTTTAATCAACAAAAAAAAGAGAATTTATTCATGTATTTTTTTTTTAAATTAAAAAGTTCTAACGTTTGCCGTTTTACCAAAAAAATTCTAGCCTAACTAGTTGTTGTTACATTTAAAATTTTAAACTATTATAACCCCCGAAGACGAAAAAGTCGTGTTTTACACTTCACTTTTTTAGTCTGTTTTAAATTGTAGTTGAAGCACTACCCCGGGATAAGTCTATTGAGGGAAGTTTTGTTGACTTACTGTTCTTATTCCTGTTTGGGTGAACTACGCCCGATTTCACACTTTCTCTTAGCAAACACTTACGGCTTTTATTTAAGAAACTGGTACTTAGCTCACATGATGGTTGTTCTGAGCTTTGATTTTCTTTAGCTCAGTCGAAAGAAGCCTACTTGGCGACCCTCATGAAAATTTAGCCTGTCGGCTAGATGGTAAATAGCCTGGCTGCGGCTAGATGAAAAACAACCTCCATTCAAGCTCTGCGGAGCCTTAAATAATCGTGCGACTTTTGCCTGTAATATCACGACGCTCCAATCAAAACTGCCGATCAAACATTTCGCCAATCGCGGCGTAGCGAGAGGTTCGGTCAGGAACCCGCACAACACCGTATATACCGAACGTCTTGGAACTTCTGTTTAATATACCGTTCGATACAAAAATGAAAATAAGTACAATTTGAAATGGAAAAATCAGTAACATTACATGGTCTTAAAATCTAGGAAAAAATGAATGTTACAAATATATATATATATATATATATATATATATATATATATATATATATATATATATATATATATATATATATATATATATATATATATATACGAGGCTGGTTTGAAAAGTCCATGCAAAAATAAAAACTACTTATGTGTTTGGGGTAAACCTTTTTTATTTTTCGACATAGTCTCCTTTTAGGCTTATACACTTCGTCCAACGATGTTCTAGTTTGTTGATCCCTTCCGAATAATAGGATTTGTCCAAGTCTGCAAAATATCCATTAGTGTCTGCAATCACCTCCTCGTTTGAATAAAATCTTTGTCCCGCCAGCCATTTCTTCAAATTGGGGAACAAATAGTAGTCCGAGGGAGCCAAGTCTGGAGAATAGGGGGATGTGAAACGAGTTGGAATCCTATTTCCATTAATTTTGCGATTTACGAGTTTTTTTTTTTAAATCTTAAACTTAATATTTATCAAAAAAAATCTATAATATATATACCAGGTGTACAAGTATGAAATGCGGATTTCAGACAACAGATGGTGCACCAGTGCAGTTTGTGCTATAAAGATTTGTCACTGCGCCATTTTGTTGTGTCATCAACAAGTTTCAGACGCGCACGAGTGATAAATTGGAAAAGTGTGTGCATAGTGTTGTGTTGTTGTGTTCAATATGTGGAAATTTATACCGAACAAAGAGCATTCGCGGACAACATTAATTTTTTGTTTTCATTTGAAGAAAACTGCTGTTGAATCATACCGATTACTTCGAGAAGCTTATGGTGAACATGCTCCATCGCAAGATACGTGTGAACGATGGTTTTTCGGCGTTTCCAAAGTGGTGACTTCGATGTTGCAGATCAAGAACGTGGAAAACCACCAAAAAAATACGAAGATGTGGAATTGCAAGCATTGTTGGCTGAAGATGATTCGCAAACACAAAAACAAATCGCCGAACAATTGGGCGTTAGTCAACAAGTTGTTTCCAATCGGCTACGAGAGATGGGAAAGATTCAGAAGACCGATAGATGGGTACCACTTGAGTTGAACGACAGGCAAATGGAAAAGCGCAAAAATACGTGTGACATTTTGCTCGCTCGGTACAAAAGGAAGTCGTTTTTGCATCGTATAGTTACAGGGGATGAAAAGTGGATTTATTTTGCGAATCCCAGGCACAAAAAATCATGGATAGATCGAGGCGCACCATCCACATGGACCGCAAGACCGAATCGGCAGAAAGACGATGCTCTGTGCTTGGTGGGACCAGAGGGGCGTGGTCTATTATGAGCTGTTAAAACCTGGGGAAACGGTTAACACTAAACGTTATCAACAACAATTGACCAATTTGAACCGTTCGCTGCTTGAAAAAAGGCCAGAATACCGAAAGAGGCAACACAAAGTCATTTTTCTTGATGACAATGCTCCATCTCATACGCAAAACCAGTTCACGACACGTTGGAAGCACTCAGCTGGGAAGTTCTACCCCATGCGGCTTACTCACTAGACGTGGCTCCTTCCGATTACATATGTTCTATGTTACATAAGGTAACATAAGGAATAACACAACAAAAGTGACGATAATAGTGAATCAAGTCCAAGCGAGCGGAGCCGCGGGCACGGAAATAAAATATTTTTAAAACAATCACCGTACGGAACACTAATTGCTCAAGTTGGACTTGCACTTTTCTGGTTTTATAATTCCGGCTTACTGCTGGCGAGATCCCAGGTTCGATCCCCGGTAGGTCATTATACTTATTCATTTAAGTTTATTAGAGAAAAAAAAGCCCAAAAAAATCACCTGAAACGTTTAAAACATCCTATAAAATCTTCTACAATTCTTTTCTATACAGAAAATATTTTTCAACAAGTAGTAAAAATTATTTTATTAACATATCGCGTTAAAATAGTCATTGTCATTATTTCATCGCGACTTTAATAGCTCAAGAGTAATAATAACATAACAGCGATACAATTTCATTACAAAAACAATTTTATGTGAACGGCTTTTAGTGGTCCAATAATTATTATATCATTTAAAACATGTTATTCGAACAACACATAAACATATTGAATTTATATGGAACATGAAACGCGATGTCTCGCTAAATACTTAATAAAACCAAATAGCACTTTTATGATGGTAGTCCATTTAAACTCATCCAATAAATATTTTCCTAATAGGTCGTTATATAACTATAAAACATACCGTATCTAATATTCTTCATGTTTCCAGTATTACTCGTTACAACAAGCTTTCGTAAGAAAAGATCAACAGGAGATCTCACTTATGTAACACATATTTGGAACAACCCAATTGAACATTTTGGAGAATCTCGAGCTGTCGCCCTTGATATATCCAAGGCATTCTACCGTGTTTAGCACGATGGATTGTTGGCTAAGCTATGCTCTTATGGTATTACTGAAAAGTTCTGTTTATGGCTCACGTGTTTCCTCAGAGAGCGTTCTTGACGAGTAGCAGTCGTCGGATTTTTTTCTAACACCTTCACTATAAATGCTACTCAGTATATATCACCACTACACCAAACACTTTATTTTTGCACTCGACGCACGTTTCGCTAACCATGTTAGCTTCATCAGGAGCGATGACTGACTAAAGTTAAACTACAAATCTACCCTATTTATACTTAGCCTAACCCTTGAATTACTCAGGCGGAACTAATGGCACAGGTAAGTGCATCAGTTCCGGTCAAGTAACCAGTAGAGGGGACTATAAGGAATAGGCCCTCTGTCTTTATTTAAACTACTTTTACATTTTATAATTTCCATACTTTCGTATGCGTTCAACAATCTCCTATCAAATACATTTTTTACTAATCTTAGATTATCTAATGTTACAATATGATCAGCTTCAACGGCATGTTCGGCAATGCTAGACTTTTCTGTTCTACTGTATTTTACGTGTGCTAAATGTTCTTTAAATCGTCTAAGTTGGGAATGTGGAATCTTTGGCACAATGATACTACTCAGTATATATCACCACTACACCAAACACTTTATTTTTGCACTCGACGCGCGTTTCGCTAACCATGTTAGCTTCATCAGGAGCGATGATTGACTAAAGGTAAACTACATATCTACCCTATTTATACTTAGCCTAACCCTAGAATTACTCAAGCGGAACTAATGACATAGGCAAGGCCATCAGTTCCGGTCTAGTAACCAGTAGAGGGGACTATAAGGAATAGGCCCTCTGTCTTTATTTAAACTACTTTTACATTTTATGATTTCCATACTCATACTCATAGCCAATTTATTCATGAATAAGTTTGAAATCGAAGCCAGTCAAGAATTCGAATATTTCCCAAGGGTATGGTATAGGTATGTGGATGATATTTTCGCGATTTTTGGTACAAAGAAAGCAAATATTGATGATTTTGTTTCTAAATTAAATAGCCGGTATGATTCAATTAAATTCACGTACGAAATTGAGAACAAAGGACAATTGCCTTTTCTAGATATTTTAATTATTAAAAATAATAATAGATTAGAATTTGATATCTATAGGAAGGACACAGTAACAGATAGATATATTCCTAATGATTCATTTCATTGCAAACAACATAAATTAGCCTCAATACATTTTTTAGTTCATCGTTTGGTCACTTTCCCTCTGAATAGAGTAAACTTTAATAAAGAAAGGAATCGTATTAGAAATATAACTAAAGTTAATGGTTATGACGATGACTTAGTAAATAAGCTAATAAATAGACATAAATTTAGGTCTAATATTCAGAATTCCACCTTTTTTACACGCGAAGAAAATAACACCAAGTATGTCTCCATACCATATAATCCGAAATATAGCAAGGGACTCAATAAGGTATTTAATAAGGTAGGCCTCACCTTAGTCTATAAGTCATCAGACAATCTGAGGAATATCTTGGGAAATCCCAAAGATAAGATTCCCAATTGTGAGAAAAGTGGAATTTATGAAATTAGTTGTAATGATTGTGACAAAAAGTATGTTGGGCAAACTAAAAGGTCAATTAAAACACGATTTAAAGAACATTTAGCACACTTAAGATACAATAGAACAGAAAAGTCTAGCATTGCCGAACATGCCCTTGAAGCTGATCATACTGTAACATTAGATAATCTAAGATTAATAAAAAATGTATCTTATCTTTGGGATTTCCTAAGATATTCCTCAGATTGTCTGATGACTTATAGACTAACGTGAGGCCTACCTTATTAAATACCTTATTGAGTCCCTTGCTATATTTGGGATTATATGGTATGGAGACATACTTGGTGTTATTTTCTTCGCGTGTAAAAAAGGTGGAATTCTGAATATTAAACCTAAACTTATGTCTGTTTATTAGCTTATTTCCTAAGTGATCGTCATAACTATTAACTCTAGTTATATTTCTAATACGATATAGCCCCTCTACTGGTTACTTGACCGGAATTCCGCCTGAGTAATTCAAGGGTTAGGTTAAGTATAAATAGGGTAGATTTGTAGTTTAGCTTTAGTCAATCATCGCTCCTGATGAAGCCAACATGGTTAGCGAAACGCGCGTCGAGCGCAAAAATAAAGTGTTTAGTGTAGTGGTGATATATACTAAGTAGTATCATTGTGTCAAAGATTCCACATTCCCAACTATCAATGCTGGGGTGCCTTAATGTTCAATACTGTCTCCTACTCTCTTTGTCATTTACCTTAACGATCTGCTGGAAAATACCAGGGATCCAATCTACAGCGTGCTTATTTCTTCATTCACTTTGAGCTCTCGAACATCGGCTACTTATGCTAATATCTGCACACAGCAGAAAGTCGTTTAACGTGGCAAAGACCTGGAAGAAACCTATCTTGAGGTGGCAGGAACCAAGTAGAATTTAACGCTACAAAAACTCAGGCGGCAGTTTTTTATATAAAAAAAGTTAACGTTACTGAACCCGATATAACACGTAGGCTGAAAAGTTACTGGTTTGACACATAGATGTCGTCCTTAAAAAAAATCCATTTGATTTTTAGGAAGTACCAACCTTCAAACGATACGTGTCAAAATTTTATGATATTTCGACGATTAGTTTACAGGTTATAGTGGTTGTAGTGACGCTACTTTTGATATTTTCAAAACAATGGAAAAAAATCGAATTTCGTGTGTTGATTTAACATTGTGTTTTAATGGGGAAAAATACTGTTCAAGCAAAGCAATGGCTTGATAAGTGTTACGATGACTCTGCTCCTGGAAAATCAATCATCATTTACTGGTATGCTAGATTTAAGTGCGGTCGTACAGATACAAATGATGCTAAACGCTCTGGACGCCCAAATGAGGTGGTTACACCTACCATCTACAAAACTGTTTTGGATGATCGTAAAGTGAAATTGCGTGAGATAGCTGACATCCTAAAGATATGAAAAGAACATGTTGGTCATATTTTGCATAAACATTTGGGTATGAGAAAGCTCTGTTCGAAATGGGTACCGCGTTTCTTCACAGTGGACCAAAAACAACAACGTGTTGATAATTCTGAGTGCTGTTTGGACCTGTTTAGGCGCAATAAAAAGAATTTTTTCATGCGATATGTGACAGTGGATGAAACATGGATCCACCACTACATACCGGAATCAAATCGGCAGTCAGCTGAGTGGACAGCAGCCGGTGAAAACCGCCTGAAGCGACCAAAGACACAACAGTCGGCTGGGAAGGTTTTGGCCTCTATATTTTGGTATGCACATGGAATAATTTTCATCGCCTATGCTGAGAAGGGAAAAATCATCAATAGCGAATATTATTTTATTTATTTATTTATTTACTGTTACAAGCCCAACAAAATAATTAATTAATAGGGCCGATCATACAATCATTAACCAATACTAATACATATCATAAAATGCTTAATTATACAAACAATAAACAAACTACAATTTCACATATGCTTACAGCTATTAAAATAAGTTTAGACAGATACAGAAGAATTCCCTTTGAGACATGGACAGATCACATCCTCTAGATACCTTATTATAAGCAGCGCATATTTTATAAACGGGTGAAGTATACAATACATTTGTGTGAGCAGTAGGAAGATAGAAGAAGTTTCCAGTCCGATGAGCTAATCTGGGCACAACAAAATGCAGTTCCTCCAGCAACAGTGGACATTGAATCACACCATTTACAAGTTTATACAAAAACATCACCGGTCCCATATTTCTACGTTTCTCTAAAGTCATATAAGTAAATCTCTCTAACAAAATATCATTCTCTATACCTACCGGTGGGTACACCCCATCACCTTTCCTAGCCAAAAACTTTAAAAACCTCCTCTGAACCCTTTCCAAAGCCACAACCCACCTATTATACAATGGTGTCCAGATAATAGACCCATACTTAAGCCTACTTCTAACCAATGCATTGTATAACATTGAAAAGGTTTCAATATTTTGAAAAGACCCACAATTTCTAATTACAACCCCATCATTTTCATCGTTTCTGAAACCACCTTGCCAATGTGCGGATTGAAGGTCAACCTAGGGTCCAGTCTCCACTTTCTGCAACTCTATATTACCTGTACTGTAATTATAGTTTACTGGAGATACTTTACGGCTCACTGTCATTACAGAACATTTGTTTGCATTTAGGAATATCCCATTATTGTCACACCACGCCCGCACTGCCTCAACACTACTCTGCAGTCGTTCACAGTCGCCACCAGACTCGACTGACACATACAATTTCAAGTCATCTGCAAACATCTGGTATTCCACATCAATGACTTCCTGAATGTCATTTATGAACATAAGGAACAATTATATAAAGTTATTGGTGTGTTTGAAGGCAGAAATTGCAAAGAGAGGGAAGAAGTTATGGCCGAAATAACGCAGAGACAAATCTGTCCACAAGAAAAGTATTGAAATGTGTTTTAAGTAGCTAGACCAAAAACTTTTCAGCCTACGTGTTAGTTCTGTCGGGATACTCGATTCGCCTGGTGGGAGACCCAGGACTGACGAGCAAACTTGATTCCTTGGAACTTTGAAGAACGTTTGGCGACTTGAGTACATTCATGGAAAATGTTCGATGGACGTACCTCGCTTAATTCCTCTCAAAGCGGTGCATGCTAGGAATACATTTCACATCCGAATGAATTTTAGCTTTTGGCTCCCCCGTAACAAGCAGTCTTTTATATGGAAAACTTCATCCCTTTCGAATGATTTGCCCAGGACCGTGTTTCCCACCGAGAACAATTTATAACATTTCAAGACCAACGTACATCGCTTTTTCCACACACGCGTCGATCCTGTAGCGCTTTAAGATGCTGCGGTAAATGTGCTATACCCATAAAAAAACAGTGGTCGAGCAGTTAACATGACTTTGATTTTTGATCGACTATGACCAGTGTTTTTCAGTTTTGATTCACTTTTTGCAAGATATTCACTTGAAAGTTGCGCTGTTTTAGGGTTATATCAATAAATCCACGCCTCATCATTAGTAATTATCAAAAACATTCTACTAGTAGGCAAATTCATAATAATCGTTACTCGCCAAATTATTGATTCCTTAGAAACATCAACGACTGCGGTAAGGACAAGCAGAAAACATCGGACAGAATTGTAATCCTGTCGTATGCAAAAACGTTACCTTTACCATGCTTCTGTACAACACCACTACATACATCTTAGCAATTCATTCGCATGTCATCCAGTTACCAGTGTTCAGGCCAGGTTAGATGTGAGATCGGGTTTTAATGTAAACATGCTCAGCCTTGGTAATTATGTATGTTTTCCAAAAAACGCCATTCCCATCCAACTGGTTCTCGTCCGTCTTTCATTACCACTCTTTTTTAATATTTCTAACATATGTATCTATATGGTAAATTTCGTTTTTAGGACAAATTTTAGTGCGAATTCTTTGCTCAGTAACTTTGTTAATTTTGAAAATCGGAACAAAATATTTTCACAATTATAAAACGCTCTCTTATTTCTAACCTAGTAAAGTAAGTATCATGACAATGGTTATGAGAGTTAATAATAATTCTGCCAACTTCAACAAATACTTTAATAAATAGCAACACAGCGAGCATACAGGTCAGTCAATAAGTTTTGAAAGCGGAAATGGAATAAGATGAATTAATGAGGCCAAATACATTTATTCTTCAGTATAATCTCCCTTAAGCATAATACATTTTTTCCAGTGATTTTTCAAGTTATTTACCCCAGCTCTGAAGTGGTTTTCCGGAAGACCTTCTAAATACCCATCTACGGATGCTACCACCCCATCATTTGTTGAAAAAAACGCTTCCCACGTAGAAATCTTTTGAGGTTGGGAACAGATCTAAGTCAGACGGAGCCACATCTGGCGAATAGGGTGGATGTTCCAACAATTCGTATTTTAATCCGGCCAGTTTTGCCGTCGCCAAAGCACCTTTGTGAGCAGGTGCATTGTCATGATGAAAGATGATTTTTTTCTTCTGCATACCGGGCCTTTTCTCACGAAAATTTTCATCCAGCTGGTCAAAACGTTGCAATAATACTTTCCTGGGATTGTTTTACCGGTTTGAAGGTAATCAATTAACAAAATTCCTTTTGCATTCCAGAAAAGCGATGCCATAATTTTTTTGGACGACTTTGACCACTCTGACTGCTTTGAAGCTGAACAACGTATCGTAAAACGTATTTTAATGAAGCTAGACACCAAAAAAGCTTCTGGCGCTGACGGAATACCTGCCATAGTTCTCAAAAACTGTGCGAGGGAACTAACACCAGTTTTCTGTAGACTTTTCAATCTATCCTACAGAAAGGGAATATTTCCTTCCTGCTGGCAATGTGCCACAGTTCAGCCGATACCTAAAAAAGGCAAGAAGACCTTGCCAAAGAACTACCGACCAATCGCACTGCTTTCAGTAATATCGAAAGTCATGGAAAAGGCTATCAATCAGCATCTTCTAAAATATCTTGAAGGATTCAACATTATTAGCTTCTGACTTATGTAACACACGTTTGGAACAACGCAATTGAACACTTTGGAGAATCTCGAGCGGTTGCTCTTGACATATCCAAGGCATTCGACCGTGTTTGGGGAGTTCGCCAGTCTTCTTGATCTGTTTTTAACCACCAATCCGGACATTTACACGGTCACCGTAAATCCGCCGTTAGGTTCTTCCGACCATAAACTGCTTTCGACATCGAGTATCCTGCCAATTAGTGACAGAGAGGCGCCTAGGCCGCGCAAGTTTTGGCACTACAAATCTGCTAAATGGGAAGATCTCATGGTATACTTTCGAACTTTCCCTTGGATGGACGTTTGTTTTCGATCCGATAACCCATCTGACTGCGCCAGGGAGGTCTCCGATGTTATTTTGGCTGGTATGGAAGCTTACATCCCTTTTTCGAAGAAATGCTCCTCCAACGGCAAGCCTTGGTTCGACCGAAAATGCAAAGAAGCTGTTGCTTCTAAACATATTGCCTACCGACAATGGCGTGAAAATCCTAACACCGTAAATCGAAACATCTTTGTTCATGCCCGGAACAGATGCAAGGGAATTATCGACGAAACCAAGGAGGCACACAATCAACGAATGAGAAACAAACTTCTCGCTTGTCCCAACAATTCCAGGTCCTTTTGGGCAGTCGCTAAGGCAGTTAGCCAAAATTTTACCAAATCCACCATACCACCATTCACACGGCCAGATAATTCCATTGCAACCACACCTGTTGAGAGAGCGAACTTGTTGGCTGAACTCTTTGCTTCACATTCTACTGTCGATTTCCAAGGAAAAACACCACCTACTATTCCCATATTGCAGTCAAGGATGCCCGATGTTGTCTTTAGACAGCGCATCATAAAGCGTATTTTAACGAAGCTAGACACCAAGAAGGCTTCTGGCGCTGACGGAATACCTGCCATAGTTCTCAAAAACTGTGCAAGGGAACTAACACCAGTTTTCTGTAGACTTTTTAACCTATCCTACAGAAAGGGAATATTTCCGTCCTGCTGGAAATGTGCCACGGTTCAGCCGATACCTAAAAAAGGTAAGAAGACCTTGCCAAATAACTACCGACCAGTTGCACTGCTTTCAATAATATCGAAAGTCATGGAAAAGGTTATCAATGAGCATCTTCTAAAATATCTTGAACGATTCAATATTATTAGCGATCACCAATATGGTTTTCGTAAACATAGATCAACAGGAGATCTTCTGACTTATGTAACACATGTTTGGAACAACGCAATTGAACACTTTGGAGAATCTCGAGCGGTTGCTCTTGACATATCCAAGGCATTCGACCGTGTTTGGCACGATGGACTGTTGGCTAAGTTGCGCTCTTATGGTATGTCTGAAAGGTTCTGTTTGTGGCTCTCATGTTTCCTTAGAGAGCGTTCTTTACGAGTGGCGGTCGACGGATTTCTTTCTAACACCCTCACTATCAACGCTGGTGTGCCCCAGGGCTCCATACTGTCTCCTACTCTTTTTCTCATTTACATTAACGATCTGCTGGAAAAGACCGGGAATCCAATCTATAGCTTTGCAGATGACAGTACGCTCGTCTCTTCATTCACCTTGAACGCTCGGACATCGGCTGCTCAGGCGAATATCCGCAGACAGCAGGAGGTCGTTCAACTTAACAAAGACCTGGAAGAAATTCTATCTTGGGGTGACAGTAACCAAGTGCAATTCAGCGCTACAAAAACCCAGGCGGCAGTTTTTTTCTAAAAAAGTTAACGTTGTTGAACCCGACATAGTTATGTCGGGGCACTCCATTCCCCTAGCATCGTCGCTCAATTTGTTGGGCGTTAGTTTGGAAGCAAATATGTCTTGGCATGAACATGTTGCAGGCATAGCAAGAAGAGCTTCTCAAAAGTTGGGAATATTATTTAGAACCAGAAAGCTTTACACCCCACAACAACTGTTAATTCTTTACAAAGCCCAAATTCGACCAACTATGGAATACTGCTCCCACGTTTGGGGCTCCGCTCCCAAACATACACTGCATTTGTTGGATTTTGTTCAGAGAAGAGCGGTCCGTCTGATTGGGGACCCGGAATTGACCGGCGGCCTTGATTCGCTGGAACATCGAAGAACGGTTGGCGACTTGAGTCTGTTCTACAAGTATTTTCATGGAAAGTGTTCGACGGATGTAGCCTGCTTAATTCCTCCCAAAGCGGTGCATGTTAGAAATACACGTCGCGCTGGTGCTTCGCATCCGTATGAGGTTCAGCTTGTTACTCCGCGTACAACGCTTTTCAAGCAATCTTTTATATGGAGAACGTCATCCCTTTGGAATAATTTGCCCAGCGCTGTGTTTCCCACCGAGTACAATTTACAGCGATTCAAGAACAACGTGAATCGCTTTTTCCGCACTCGTGCCGCTCCTGGAGCGCGTTAGGGACTTCCCTGCAGCACGTGTGCTAGACCAATAAAAAAAAAAAAAAAAAAAATAGTTAAGATCTCATGTAGTGATCCATGTGAGATGCCTATAGCCTCAGCTAAATCATCCACGGTTAATCGACGGTCTTCCATTATCATATTTTGTTTTGCACACCAGTTTCTTGAGTAGTTGCAGTTTTTGAATGTCCTGAACGTGGATCATCATTTACGCTTGTACGACAACGTTTAAACGGAGGAGCGGACTTGAAATTTAGGGTGTGTTTATATGACAGATGAAGCTTCAAAATGCTGTTCAATATTTGGTTCAAATGATGCTCCATAGGTGTCGCTTTCAAAATTTATTGACTGGCCTTATTTTTGAAAGAAATTAGTCCTTTAATTTTTGAATATGTTAGTTTGTTTTTCGTGATCTAGCGATCTTGAAACATGACGCACAGCAAAACTTCGGAGGGTGATTTTCTTCCCGAATACAATACTTAACAACAATATTTTGATTATCCTGTTACAGTGACAACATAATTGTTTTGTTGCAAAAGAACTAATAAAAGTTTTTTTGTAATTAAAACTAGTGACTAACAAACAAAGCGAACATTTTAAATTCGCTAAAAATTGAATTATGCTCTGATATTTTGCCATCATGTAACTCAACATGCGTGGATGAATTTAACTGCCATTTAATTTATCGAACTGGTAATTAAAATATTTATTACTGTTTATTTCTATTTGAAAGGCATTTATGAACAAATAGTTTGAAAATATCGGACATTTATTATTTAATAAACATTTTCTAATTTAGAATAAGCCATCGAAATAAAATTGTTAATATTGTGTTATTTGTGAGAGTTTTAATATTAATTAAACTGTTTAATTTACATATAATATTGATAAATAATTGTTTTCGTAGATGCATACATATGTATTTTGGTTTCGTAGTAATATAGTCAATTAATAGAACAAAATTTAATTCTCCAGACCACACAATAAATAGCTAGCGATATCTACCAGGTGTACAAGTATGAAATGCGGGTATTTTTTATAAAAAAACATGTTAAATTCGGAAGAATGATAAAAAATGCTTTATTCAAAGTATGCTCCATCGCTTGTTGTACATTTTTCCCATTTTTTTCGGGCAATTTGTGAATACCACGCCAGTAAAAATCTTCCCCTTTTGCTGCGAACCATTCATCGAGCCATTTTTTTTACACAGCAAGTGCGTGACCCATCGATGCAAACAAGTGCTAATCGGAAGGAGCCAAGTCTGGTGAGTAAGCCGCATGGGGTAGAACTTCCCAACTGAGTGTTTCCAACGTGTCGCGAACTGGCTTTGCCGTATGTGATGGAGCATTGTCATTAAGAAAAATGACTTTGTGTTGCCTTTTTCGGTATTCTGGCCTTTTTTCAAGCAGCGAACCGTTCAAATCGGTCAATTGTTGGTAACGTTTAGTATTAACCGTTTCCCCAGCATCGTCTTTCTGCCAAAGCGATTCGGTCTTGCGGTCGATGTGGATGGTGCGCCTGGGTTTACCCATGTTTTTTTGCGCTTTTGATTCTCAAAATAAATCTACTTTTCATCCCCTGTAACTATACGATGCAAAAACGACTTCCTTTTGTACCGAGCGAGCAAAATGTCACACGTGTTTTTGCGCTTTTCCATTTGCCTGTCGTTCAACTCATGTGGTACCCATCTACCGGTCTTCTAAATCTTTCCCATCTCTCGTAATCGATTGGAAACAGCTCGTTGACTAACGCCCAAATGCTCGGCGAGTTGTTTTTGTGTTTGCGAATCATCTTCGTCCAACAATGCTTGCAATTCCACATCTTCGTATTTTTTTGGCGGTTTTCCACGTTCCTGGTCTGCAACATCGAAATCACCACTTTTGAAACGCCGAAACCATCGTTCACACTTATCTTGCGATGGCGCATGTTCACCATAAGCTTCTCGATGTAATCGGTATGATTCAACAGCAGTTTTCTTCAAATGAAAACAAAAAATTAATGTTGTCCTCGAATGCTCTTTGTTCGGTATAAATTTCGATATACAACACAACACTATGCACACACTTTTCCAATTTATTACTCGTGCGCGTCTGACACATGTTAATGACATAACAAAATGGCCCAGTGTCAAATCTTTATAGCACAAACTGCATTGGTGCACCATCTGTTATCTGAAATCCGCATTTCATACTTGTACACCTGTTATTTCTTCTATGTCTAAACTAATACTCAGTTGGTGTCGGACAATTAAATTCTAAAATCCAGAGAATCACCCTATTTAACCGTTGTATTTTATTTAAAATTTATAACGATTTTCGAAGTACAGGAGAAGATGTGTTCGGAATATCGCCCCATTCTTTCGAATCAATTATCTCCCCGTATCTCTTTGAATTAACAATTGTTGTGCAGCTTCTATCGTCTTCAAAGAAGTATGTGCTCATTATTTCAGATGCTACTACGGGTCAAACTGCCGCTTTAGGCGCTTGACTGTCATCCCTACTTTATTCGCCTGAATTAGCACCCTGTGACGTCGGACTGTTCCCCATATGTAGGTTAAGAATAAGGGTTGATGTTTTGAGACATACAATCAAATAACAAACAGTGGGAAAAGCGGCGGTACCGGTGCGTTCGGTTGCAGGGGGACTACTTTGAAGGTTTAGTTACGGGAA
Organism: Pachyrhynchus sulphureomaculatus; assembly: GCA_019049505.1. Lineage (NCBI taxonomy): Eukaryota > Metazoa > Arthropoda > Insecta > Coleoptera > Curculionidae > Pachyrhynchus > Pachyrhynchus sulphureomaculatus. The sequence continues at coordinate 68,139,198 of CM032450.1, read as the reverse complement.
ATTTGAATTTTCTAAAGTTTGAGGCTCAAAAGGCACTCTGTTTGTTAGAATATCGAAAATATTTATGTGTTTAGAATTGTATTTTATGGTAGCGTGGACAATTTTTGGATCGAGTGGACAAAAATCGTATTTGTCAGTTTTTGACCGATAGAAATATGATCGAAAGGAGATTTTTATTTCTTGAATTTCAAATATGGTTAAATTAATCGAAGAGTTCAAAAATTTAGTTGTTAATTCTAAACTATATTCTACTTCTTTCACAACTAATAATTAAATAATCGGCCAAGTGCAAGTCGAACTTGCGCGATTAGTGTTCCTTGCGTTGATTACTTTTGAAATAAAAAGTTTTTTTACAGAGGTATAAAATGGTCAATGACTTCACAAAACACACCCCAAATGAGTTTTTAACAAAGTTTTTTTTCCAATCTTTACTGAAAACTGATGACCTTGAAATTTTTAGTTTTTTATATACCAGATAAATTATTAAAGGTAATGCACTCGTGATAATTTTCGTTTAATCTACGCCCTGTGGAGAATATTCCAGAATTTTTTGAAAATTTTTTTGATCAGTACTTTTCGAGATAAGGAGCGGGACAGTGTTTTTTCGCAATTTTTTAAAAACAATATAAAGAAAAGTGTCTGCAAGTATTACATCACTACATATTATAAAACAAAGTCCTCCGCCGCGTCTGTCTGTCTGTCTGTTCGCGATAAACTCAAAAACTACTGAACGGATTTTCATGCGGTTTTCACCAATAGATTGAGTGATTCATGAGGAAGGTTTAGGTATATAATTTGTCAAGGTTTTGTGTAAATTGGTTCGGAGCTTTCATGGAAAACGCTGCCTAATCCCTCTTTTATAGATCTACAAAAAAGTCCGCGATGGCATATATCTATCTTTTAAGGATAGTTTACTATACCCATTCTATCTTCTAAAAAAATGGTCACGTACAATGCGGTAATTGGAAAGCTATTTAGACGGATACAGTATTAATCCTTATCAACTTAAATACGTTAGTTACCTTAAGCAATTCATGCACATTACTATAATCTTTTACACCATATAATTTAAATGAATATCTTAGGAGTTATCGCAAAAAATTAACGCGCGCGAAAATAAATTCAAGCGCGTTTCTCACACCGATGCGATGATGGGACACGCTTGATGCGATCACCCCCGTGCGAAGCCGGGGAGGGTCGCTAGTTATATATATTTTTGAACTCGTGTTTTTAGAAGCTTTTATTTGACACCCCACTCGATGACCTAGTAATTTTTTTTTTACTTCCGATTTCACCTCCCAAAACTAACCCCTAAAGTCAAAATTTAACTTTCAAAACTACACGGTTTTGATGAGGCCATCAATTCCTATGTGAGTGTCAAATTTCAACTTTCTACGTCAAATAGTTTCGGAGAAAATCGGATGTTTGGGACGGACAGACAGGCGGACAGACACCTAAATGATCTTATAAGTGTTCCGTACGGAACACTAAAAATGATGATTTTCGTAAAGCTGTCGCACTGACAGTTATCGAGTATTTTACCGTATAGCATGCAGTTTGAGTTTTTTTTTTAAGAACACTCTAGTGTCACGATTTTATTGCAGAAAAAGAAAAAAAAATAACCGGTCAAGTGCAAGTTGAACTTGCGCAATTAGTGTTCCGTACGTTGATTGCTTTTTAAACCAGAAAAATTTGTTACAGAGGTATAAAATGATCAGTGACTTCACAAAACACACCCCAAATGAGTTTTCAACAAAGTTTGTTTCCAATCTTTACTGAAATCTGATGACCTTGAAATTTTTGTTTTTTTATGTACCAGATAAATTATTAAAGGTAATGCAGTCGTGATAATTTTCGTTCAATCTACACCCCGTGGAGAATATTCCAGAATTTTTTCAAAATTTTTTGATCGGTACTTTTAGAGATAAGGGGGGGACAGCGATTTTTCGCGATTTTTTAAAAATAATACAAAGAAAAGTGCGCGCAAGTGTTACATTATATATATATTTTTTACTCGTGTTTTCACAAGCTTTCATTTGACACCACCTAGTAAAAATTTTTTTTTTTCACTTCCGATTTCGCCCCCCAAAACAAACCCCTTAAGTCAAAATTTAACTTTCAAAACTACATGGCTCTGATGAGACCATCAATTCCTATATTATTACCAAATTTCAACTTTCTATGACAAATAGTTTCGGAGAAAATCGGGTGTGACAGACGGACAGACACCGAAGTGATCTTATAAGTGTTCGGTACGGAACACTAAAAAGACTAGTGAATTAATGTTTACCAAAGGCAACAAAGACAAAAAAATAAATAAATTACTAAAATAATCGTAATCTATAGAGGCCTTGTGAAGTTCAAGATTATATTCGGCTGCCTTTTCCAAGAGTATTTTTACCATTAGCAGATGGTCGCACGTACTGAAGCCTTCACGAAATGCTGCCTGTTCGACTGGCTGGCACTGATCTAGATGATTATCCTATTGGTGATTATTTTTGTAAATAGTTTATATAAGTGTGACATCAATCTGATTGGGCGGTAATTTTGTAACAAAGATGGTTCAGGATTTCGATATTTTTGCTTTTTCCACACACAGGTTAAACAGTATTTTTAACCTTGATACTATAATCTCTTCTTCCTCTCTTATCATTTCTGTTATTATGTCATCTTGTCCCGGGGCCTTATTATTATTCATACTCCATAGGGCATATGTGATCTCCTCGTTACTTATCTCAGGTATGTCTTCTGATCCTCTGTTAATTATTCTCTTGTGTTCTATGTTTATGTTCTTATACTGTACTTGAGAGCTGTATAGTGTTTTGTAAAACTATTTGATTTTTAGAAGTATTTCCTCTCTGTCTCTAATTTCTGTGGCATTTTCCTTAATCATTATGATTTCCCGTCTTTCAATTTACTCCCTGAGGCATTTCATATTTGTGTTTTTTTTATCAATTCTTCTAGTATCCGTTACGGACTTTTCTAGGTCATATCGTTTTTGTCTCGTGTGTATATACGTGTACTTAACAGATAGGCTGAACAGTTTTTGGTCTAGCTACTTAAAACACATTTTTTTTTTGCCAAATTTGACTTTATTCATCAACATAGTCTCGTTCAAGAGCTTTGCATGCTTTTCTAACATTTCTATACCTTTCTTGTAGAAGGATTTGTGTTTGCCTTCGAAATAGGCATCAGTCTGTGACACGGTGCATTGTCTTGACGAAAGAGCACGTTTTTCTTGTTCATTTGGGGCCCTTTCTTTGCGATTTCTGCCTTCAAACGCCACCATAACTTTATAATATTCACTGTTGATGGTTTTCCCTTCTCAGCATAGTCGATGAAAATAATTCCATGCACATCCCAAAATATAGTGGGAAAATCTTCCCAGTCGACTGTTGTGTCTTTCGTCGCTTCGAGCGGCTTTCATCGACTGCTGCCCAATCAGCTGACTGCCATTTTGATTCCAGTGTGTAGTGGTGAATCCATGTTTCATCCATTGTTACATATCGCATGAAAAAATTATTTTTATTGTGCTTAAACAGGTCTAAACAGCGTTCAGAATCATCAACACGTTGTTGTTTTTGTAAATGTTCATGCAAAATATGACCAACATGTTCTTTTAACATCTTTAGGGGGTCAGCTATCTCACTCAGTTTCACTTTATGGTCATCCAAAACAATTTTTTTGATGTTTTCCGGTTTAACCACCTCATTTGGGCGTTCAGAGCGTTCAGTAGCATTTGTGTCTGTACGACCGCGTTTAAATTCAGCTTACCAATAAATGAGTGATTTTCCAGGGGCAGAGTCCCCGTAATACTTATCAAGCCATTACTTTTCTTGGACGGTATTTTTTTCCATCAAAGACCACACGAAATTCAATTCTTTTCATTGTTTTGAAAGTATCAAAAGTAGCGTCACTAACAGTTACAGTGGATCTTGTAAACTGATCGTCGAAATGTCATTAAATTTTGACACGTATCGTTTGAAGGTTGGTACTTCCTAAAAATCATGTGGATCCTTTGAAAAGGGCGACATCTATCTGTCAGACCAAAAACTTTTCAGCCTACGTCTTATATACAATATGAGTTTTATTTGGAGAAAGCTCTTGAGGCTCAATATATTTAAAAAAAATATTGTTTAGTACGTTATTCATAAGTTTATTTACTTTAACGATTCAAGTAACATACATTAGATTTCGGCATACAGCTTTACTTATGAATTATTTGCTATTTAATAATAAATAAACACGTTTATGTAAATCTAACTAATAAAACAAAGCGCCGGATTATTACCTAACAAGCATTGCAGTTCAATTCTCAAGTGTCGTACAATCCCTTTAATAATTCAAGCTGTTATTTGTCAAGTTCCCAGTATAGAGCAAGTCGTTATGTTCTACACATACAATCAATACTGGCTTAATAGAGTCATAGAGTCGTGGTCATGTATGGTCAGACAATAAAGCATAAACAATATTACTGTGGATCGAAGGGTGTTGTGTATATTTCACATGTTCTAAAAATCTATAATATATATATATAAAATGCAACATCTCTCTGTCTGTCTGTCTATCTGTCCGTTAGTGCACTTATCACTGGAGAACCACTTATCCGATTTACGTACTTTTTTTTTTAAACATACATATGTTCTCTGACCAGGTTATAGGCTATATTTTATTACGCATATGGAATGAGCAATGACGTAAAATGGTGAATGAAGTCAGAAAAAAGTTTGCCACTAGCGCGTCCCCTTGCAATACACAGCGTAAACCATTAAATATGGAACAATATTATTTAGCAGAGAATATCTATAATCTATAATCTATAATATATATAAAATGGAATGTCTCTCTGTCTGTCCATTAGTGCGTTTATCACGCGAGAACCACTTATCCGATTTACGTGTCTTTTTTTATATTCATACATATATTCTTTGGCCAGGTTATATAATAATAATAATAATCTATATCTATAATATATATAAAATGCAACGTCTCTCTGTCTGTCTGTCTGTCCGTTAGTGCGCTTATCACTGGAGGACCACTTATCCGAGTTACGTGCTTCTTTTTTAAACATGCTGAACCATTAAATATGGAACAATATATAGCAAAGAATATCTATAATATATATAAACTGCAACGTCTCTCTGTCTTTCTGTCTGTCCGTTAATGGGCTTATTACTGGAGAACCACTTATCCGATTTACGTGCATTTTTTTAAACATACGTATGTTCTCCGGCCAGGTTATAGGATATATTTTATTACGTTAGGTGACATAAGGAATAAGCAGTGACGATAATAGTAAATCAAGTCGGAGAAAAGTTTGCTGCTAGCGCGTTCTCTTGCAATACACTGCCTAAAGCATTAAATATGGAGCAATATCATTAGCATAGAATACAATATATATATAAAATGCAATGTCTGTCTATCTGTGCGTTAGTGAGCTTATCACTCGAGAACCACTTATACGATTTACGTGTTTTTTTTTTTTAAATTCATACATTTGTTCTCTGGCCAGGTTATCTATAATCTTCTATCTAGAATATACATAAAATGCAACGTCTCTCTGTCTGTCTGTCTGTCTGTCTGCCTGCCTGTCTCTTTGCCTGTTTGTCTGTCTGTTAGTACGCTTATCATTTGAGAACCACTTATCCGATTTATGTGTTTTTATAAATTTATACATATGTTCTATATAATTCAATATAAGCCTAGATAATGGGAGATAAGATGAGAAAATGGGAGGTAAGGAGAAATAATGGGAGATAAGTCGAGATAGGCCGCGATAATGGGAGATAAGGTAAGATAATGGGAGATAAGTATAAATAATGGGAGATAAGGAGAAATAATGGGAGATAAGCAGAGATAAGTGTAGATAATGGGAGTTATGGCGAGTTAATGGGAGATAAGGAGAAATAATGGGAGATAACGAGAAATATTGCGAGATAAGTCGAGATAAACCTAGATAATGGGAGATACGGTGAGATAATGGGAGATAAGGAGAAATAATGGGAGATAAGGAGAAATAATGGGAGATGAGCAGAGATAAGCCTAGAGAATGGAAGTTATGTAGAGATAATGGGAGATAAGGAGAAATATTGGGAGACAAGGGGAAATAATGGGAGATATTTTATTACGTTGGGTAACATAAGGAATAAGCAGTGACGATAGTAGTGAATCAAGTCCACGCGAGCCGAGCCGCGGGCCCGGCTAGTCTATAATATATATATATAAAATGCAACGTCTCTCTGTCTGTCTGTCTGTCCGTTAGTGCGCTTATCACTCGAGAACCACTTATCCGATTTACGTTCTTTTTTTTTTTAAACATACTTATGTTCTCTTGCCAGGTTATAGGATACATTTTATTATGCTAGGTAATATAAGGAATAAGCAGTGACGATAATAGTGAATTAAGTCGGAAAAAAGTTTGCAGCTAGCGCGTTCTCTTGTAATACACTGCCTAAACCATTAAATATGGGACAATCTCATGTAGCAAAGAATGTAATATATATATAAAATGCAACATCTCTCTGTCTGTCTGTTTGTCTGTTAGTGTCCTTATGACTTGAGAACCACTTATCCGATTTACATGTTTTTTGTTCTAATTTCTATATTTGTTTTCTGGCCAGGTTATCTATAATCTTCTATAATATATATAAAATGCAACGTTTCTCTGTCTATCTGTCTGTCTGTCTATCCGTTAGTGTGCTTATCACTCGAGAACTACATACCAGGTGCTCCATTTTGTTGTGTCATCGACGCGCACAAGTAATAAATTGGAAAAGTGTGTACATAGTGTTATGTTGTTATGTTCAATATGTCGAAATTTATACCGAACAAAGAGCATTCGCGGACAGCATTAATTTTTTGTTTTCATTGGAAGAAAACTGCTGTTGAATCATACCGATTACTTCGAGAAGCTTATGGTGAACATGCTCCATCGCAAGATATGTGTGAACGATGGTTTCGGCGTTTCAAAGTGATGACTTCGATGTTGCAGACAAGGAACGTGGAAAACCGCCAAACAAAATACAAAGATGTGAAATTGCAAGCATTGTTGGTCGAAGATGATTCGCAAACAACTCGCCGAGCAATTGGGCGTTAGTCAACAATCTGTTTCCCATCGACTACGAGAGATGGGAAAGATTCAGAAGACCGGTAGATGGGTTCCACATGAGTTGAACGACAGGCAAATGGAAAAGCGCAAAAACACGTGTGACATTTTGCTCGCTCGGTACAAAAGGACGTCGTTTTTGCATGGTTACAGGGGATGAAAAGTGGATTTATTTTGAGAATCCCAAGCGCAAAAAATCATGGGTAGGCCCACATTGACCGCAAGATCGAATCGCTTTGGCAGAAAGACGATGCTCTGTGTTTGGTGGGACCAGAGGGGTATGGTCTATTATGAGCTGTTAAAACCTGGGGAAACGGTTAATACTAAACGTTACCAACAACAATTGACCGATTTGAACTGTTCGCTGCTTGAAAAAAGGCCGGAATACCGAAAGAGGCAACACAAAGTCATCTTTCTTCATGACAGTGCTCCATCACATACGGCAAAACCAGTTCGCGACACGTTGAAAGCACTCACCAGGGAAGTTCTACCCCATGCGGCTTACTCACCAGACTTGGCTCCTTCCGATTACCACTTGTTTGCATCGATGGGCCATGCACTTGCTGAGCAGCGCTTTGGTTCATACGAAGATGTGAAAAAAGGGCTTGATGAATGGTTCGCAGCAAAAGGAAAAGATTTTTACTGGCGTGGTATTCACAAATTGCCCGAAAGATGGGAAAAATGTATAACAAGCAATGGAGCATACTTTGAGTAAAGCACTTTTTTTATCATTCTTCCGAATTTAACATGTTTTTTTAGAAAAAAAATCCGCATTTCATACTTGTACACCTGGTATATCAGATAATGGACAGGCATACAGAAAGCGGGGGTTCTCTTTAGACTGGCTGAAGATAGAGGCACATAAAAAAGAAGATTTTTTCTGTCTGAAAGATAAAGTTATCGTTATCAAATTTTACTTTGTTAGGTGCTTCGATAGTTTCAAGTATTCGTGATATATTATTTGGTTTTTGTATTTGTTTAAAAGCAGTGATGTCTGAGGATGTCTCGAACTAAAATTTACTGTTATATTGAACAATATTAAGTTTTTATTTAAAATTTAACAATAGTTTTTAATGTCACAAAACCCATTACATGGTTCTGGTATTTTATTAATTTACCTTTATTGCAATAATGATATTGCGATTATAAATTTAATTTAATTGAATTATAGAAGCAATAAATTAAATTGAAATCGGTTGACAAAGAATGAAAACAAGAATGACAAGCAGTTTACCACGCACGTTTTCGAAACTGTAGTTTTTGTTTATTAACTTAAAAATAAATTGCCAAATTTAAAGGTTTAATAAACATTAATTACTTATCACGTATAAAAATTAATATGTTGATAAATCCAGTAGCAAATAACCGGTTGATCAGTGACTTCAGAAAAGACACCCCAAATGAGTTTTCAACAAAGTTTGTTTCCGGTCTTTAGTGAAAACTGATGACCTTGATTTTTTTTTTATATACCAGATAAATTATTAAAGGTAATGCACTCGTGATAATTTTCGTTCAATCTACACCCCGTGGAGAATATTCTAGAATTTTTTCAAAAATTTTTTGATCAGTATTTTTCGAGATAAAGGGGGAAGAGCGATTTTTCGCGATTTTTTAAAAATAATATAAAGAAAAGTGCGCGCAAGTATTACATTATATATATGTTTGAACTCGTGTTTTTACAAGCTTTCATTTGACACCGTACTCGATGACATAGTAACAAAATTAAAATTTTTTTCACTTCCGATTTCACCCCCTGAAACTAACCCCATAAGTCAAAATTTAACTTTCAAAACTACACGGCTCTAATGAGGCCATCAATTCCTATATTAGTACCAAATTTCAACTTTATAAGTCAAAACAGAGGCTTTATCATACTATGAAGGCTTAAATAATTGATAATTATTATTATTTGGTTATCCAAATGAACTCCTCCAGCCACTGTAAATTTTCAAAATGTTGTGATAATTTTAGAACATAAAGGTGACATTAATATGTGTGCCTGTGTGCAGCTGATAAGTCTTAGAGAATTCTTTTTTTTTCAGAACCAACCACAAGGAAAAGGAAAAAAGCTCGAGAACCTTTAGACTTGAAAGTGCCAGCACCTCAAAATTCTTTGGGAGTTCCCCCAATTGATAATCTCCAACAGGCCACTCAAATTGACACTGCTCAACCCACAGTTGTTGATGAGAGTGCAGAAAACAAAAAAGGGAAAAAGAAAGCTAGGACGACGTTTACAGGTAAATTAAAATATATTTTTTACGACTTAAAAGGCATATACGCAGTGCGATATTTCATTTTTCCCACTGGCATTATTGTATTATACTATTGGGTATGTGAATTAAATTTGAGGGATTTTTCGGTAAAAATATTGCTTTATTGAAAAAAAATGGTTACAAATTGATTATTCAAAGTATTATCCATCGCTAGTAACTACTTTGTCTCATCTTCGTGGCAGCATATGAATACCACGTTAAGAACGACTCATCTTTTGAGGCTATCCACGAATCGACCCATTTTTTGGTATCCTCATAAGAATGGAAGCGCTATTTAGACAGGCGGTGCGTCATCGATAAAAACAACATAATCAGTGTCTAGTGAGTACGTCGGGTAAGGTGGGACATCCCGTCCAACCACTAGCGTTTCCTTGACTGGTTGATAAATCACTTTGTCGTGTCTTTTGGCATATTGCAGTCGTTTTTCCTTCAACGCTCGGCTCAATTGCATCAATTGTTGTCGATGACGTTCCCCAGTAATAGTTTCGTTGGGTTGGAGCAGCTCATAATACACTACACCCAGCTGATCCCACCAGATACACAGCATAAGCTTGGAGCCATGAATATTCGACTTTGGCGAGGATGTTGATGGTTCACTGGGCTTCACCCATGGTTTTGTGCAGTTCAGATTATCGTACCGTATCCATTTTTCATCAGCAGTTATGATGCGATGCAAAAACCATTTCCGACTTTAACGTTGAAGCAATTGTTCACAGGTGAAAAACCGCCTTTCAACATTTCTCGGTTTCAATTCGTTCGGCACTCAATTTCCTTGCTTTTAAATCACTCCCAGTGCATGTAAGTGCTTGGAAATGGCTGTGCCATCAACTCCTAATGATTTTACGAGTTCTTTTTACATTTGGCATGGGTCTTCATCGAGTAATGCCTCCAATTCTTCATCTTTAAACTTTTTCGGCTGGCCTGAACGTTCTTCGTATTCCGTGTCAAAATCACCACTTTCAAACCGTCGAAACCAGTACTGACATGTTTTTATCGATGGAATATAATCACCATAGGTTTCCGACAGTAATCGGTGACTTTCAGCAGCGCTTTTCTTCGAATTAAACAAAAAAAGTAACAATTGCTGCAAATGATGTTTTGTGGGCACGTAATTCAACATATTCAATGCCCAAAAAAATATATATTTTACACCTCGGCAAAATAACATATACCAAAAATTAAAGTCCAATGATGGTGCTTTACCATGAATATAGCAACAGTAAACCCCGATGCGATATAATACAAGTTACGCCCTCTCTTATAAATCCCTCACAATTAATTTACACGTGTGCTAAACCCATAAAAAAACACCCACAAACAAAGCGTCAAAATGCAGAATAAAAGTAAAAAATTATCATCGCATCCAAAAAAAGAACGAGAAAAGTTTCATCAAAAGCAAAATTGAATTTAGAATTTGACTACATCCGTTTAGAAAATTAATTGTTGCACCGTGTATTTTGTATATTGTATAAAAGTAAAAAATTATCACCGCATCCAAAAAAAGAACAAGAAAAGTTCCGTCAAAAGCAAAATTTAGAATTTGACTACATCCGTTTAGAAAATCAATTGTTGCACCGTGTTTTTTGTATTCGTTACCTTAAATTTCATTTTAGTATATACTAGGTTTATCACTAAATTTATATACCAAACAGCACCGTTCGTGATTCCACCATTATACATTGCCTTTGCATTAAGTTCCCGATTTCCACCTATATTGAGATGTTTTACCAGGTGTACAAGTATGAAATGCGGATTTTTTTTCTAAAAAAACATGTTAAATTCGGAGGAATGATAAAAAGTGCTTTATTCAAAGTATGCTCCATCGCTTGTTATACATTTTTCCCATCTTTCGGGCAATTTGTGAATACCACGCCAGTAAAAATCTTCCCTTTTTGCTGCGAACCATTTTTTCACATCTTCGTACGAACCAAAGCGCTGCTCAGCAAGTGCGTGACCCACTGATGCAAGCAAGTGGTAATCGGAAGGAGCCAAGTCTAGTGAGAAAGCCGCATGAGGTAGAACTTCCCAGCTGAGTGTTTTCGACGTGTCACGAACTGGTTTTGCCGTATATGATGGAGCATTGTCATGAAGAAAAATTACTTTGTGTTGCCTCTTTCGGTATGCTGGCCTTTTTTCAAGCAGCGAACGGTTCAAATCGGTCAATTGTTGTTGGTAACGTTTAGTATTAACCGTTTCCCCAGGTGTTAACAGCTCATAATAGACCACGCCCCTCTGGTCCCATCAAACACAGAGCATCGTCTTTCTGCCAAAGCGATTCGGTCTTGCGGTCGATGTGGATGGTGCGCCTGGGTCTACCCATGATTTTTTGCGCTTGGAATTCTCAAAATAAATCCACTTTTCATCCCCTGTAACTATACGATGCAAAAACGACTTCCTTTTGTACCGAGCGAGCATAATGTCACACGTGTTTTTGCACTTTTCCATTTGCCTATCGTTCAACTCATTTGGTACCCATCTACCTGTCTTCTGAATCTTTCCCATCTCTCGTAGCCGACTGGAAACAGCTTGTTGACTAACGTCCAACTGCTCGGCGAGTTGTTTTTGTGTTTGCGAATCATCTTCGTCCACAACAATGCTTGCAATTCCATATCTTCGTATTTTTTTTGGCGGTTTTCTACATTCCTTGTCTGCAACATCAAAACAACTTTTGAAACACCTAAACCATCGTTCACATGTATCTTGCGATGGAGCATGTTCACCATAAGCTTCGCGAAGTAATCGGTATGATTCGACAGCAATTTTCTTCAAATGGAAACGAAAAATTAATGCTGTCCGCGAATGCTCTTTGTTCGGTATGAAGTTCGACATATTGAACACACCAACACAACACTATGCACACACTTTTCCAATTTATCACTCTTGCGCGTCTGACACTTGTTGGTGACACAACAAAATGGCGCAGTGTCAAATCTTTATAGCACAAACTGCATTGGTGCACCATCTGTTGTCTGAAATCCGTATTTCATACTTGTACACCTGGTAAATAGCTAACAAATAAATAAATACGTTAACGTTGTGAATTATTCTCAATTCAGCAGTTCCAAAACTGTTATTTCCAATTCATATTTCATCTTCCAATAAATTACTAAAGCACACCGAAACGAAAGTCTATAGAAATTGATCCTAAATGCGTAACTACACAAATAACACGGTAGTAAATAAAATTAAAAACTCTCTTGATTTATACAGAGAACAAGTATCGCTAATACACAGTAAAATTTCAACTGACAAACTACTAACTTTTTCTAAAATGCAAATCTAGATTAGTAAAAAATTTTTACTAAATCCTAACATTTTTACTGGGCGGGTGGGCAATATCGCCCACCTAAATGAATTATGCTCTTTTTTTTTTGGTATGAAAGAAAATTTTCGTACAACTGCACTAATCTTGAAAAAGTTCTGTTATCTAAATGCAGGCGAGGCAACATTGTATTATATTTTAAATGTTGTTACAGGAAGACAAATTTTCGAACTGGAAAAACAGTTTGAACAAAAAAAATACCTTAGCAGCAGTGAGCGGTCAGAAATGGCTAAGTTGCTTAATGTTACGGAAACACAGGTAAGCGAAATATAAGCAATCTAAGTATGTTAAAGCACAGAAAATATGGCTATCGCTATAGAAAGATAAACACACAAAACGAAGCCGGCTGGCTACCTGCTGAATGATAAAATGCGCCTCGTTGAGTTTCTCAGAGATGCCGCCCAGATTTTTCCCTATTATTGTTACTACAACTTGTGCGGCGTCTGTGAGAAACTCAACAAGGTAAATTTTAATGCAAGTGGTAACCAGCCAGCTGGCTCCGTTTTGCGCTGACATTTTGTTCTACGTGTTCGTTTTTCCGTAGCGATAGCTATATTTTCTGTAGTTAAAGGTTACAAAAACGGCTCTTTTCGGTATACAACTTTTCACGTGAGTAGATAATTTAATTTGTTTTTTAATTTCGCATACTCGTCTACTCTGCACAAATGTACGTATCTGGGTAAATATTTTTACGTTTTCATAATTTATGCAACGTTATAAAATGTATATAATAATGCTAATTGATCCACCACTGTCTAGAAATCCGTGGGGAAAAATGGCGGAGTTATGTTGAGTTACTGCGGCAGTTGCCTCCCACTGGCGCTCATTGAGTCCCGTGTTGCTACTAATTGCCAACGAAACTTACACGGATCAAATATTAACTGAACTTTTTAAGTGCTTTTATATTTTAAATTGTTTTCCTCTTTTCCGGTTAGCTTTCATTTTCTTTGTTGGCATGAAGTTTTTATTGATGTTCTTTCCCATTTATTACATCATTATACGATTGATTTTTAGGTATTTATGTACCTCTGTTATTTACCACACTAACTTTTGCTAATTTTGTAATTGTTGCCTGAGGACTCCTCTATTATCTCGGTATTTCACCTAAAGAAAGAGGCTACAATGCGTCCGCCTAGTGTGGGGTTCAAAATTAAAATAAAAATACGAAATGCACCACCCTCTATGTCACAACTCTAATTATCAAATGCATATCTGTTTTCTAAGTTCCTTGATATTAGAAAAAAAAACTTGCGGGTGCGACCCATTTACTTTTACGCCGGAGAGAGCGGGTTCGAGATATTTAAGACACTGTTGGGTATAATTTTAATAGTTCTTGGGCCACACCTGTTTGATTTTATTTACTGATTCTGATCTAATATAAAGTAGGAATCAGCATCTTCTAAAATATCTTGAAGGATTCAACATTATTAGTGATTGCCAATATGGCTTTCGTAAAAATAGATCAACAGGAGATCGTCTGACTTATGTAACACACGTTTGGAACAACGCAATTGAACACTTTGGAGAATCTCGAGCGGTTGCTCTTGACATATCCAAGGCATTCGACCGTGTTTGGTACGATGGGCTGTTGGCTAAGCTACGCTCTTATGGTATGGCTGAAAAGTTTTGTTTGTGGCTCTCATGTTTCCTCAGAGAGCTTTCTTTACGAGTGGCAGTCGACGGATTTCTTTCTAACACCTTCACTATCAACGCCGGTGTACCTCAAGGCTTCATACTGTCTCCTACTTTCTTTCTCATTTACATTAACGATCTGCTGGAAAAGACCGAGAATCCAATCTACAGCTTTGCAGATGACAGTACGCTTATCTCTTCATTTACTTTGAACGTTCGGACATCGGCTCCTAAGACGAATATCCGCAGACAGCAGGAAGTCATTCAACTTAACAAAGACCTGGAAGAAATTCTATCTTGGGGTGATAGTAACCAAGTGGAATTTAACGCTACAAAAACCCAGGCGGCAGTTTTTTCTAAAAAAGTTAACGTTGCTGAACCAGACATAGTCATATCGGGGCAGTCCATTCCTCTAACATCGTCACTCAATTTGTTGGGCGTTAATTTGGAAACAAATATGTCCTGGCATGAACATGTTGCAGGCATGGCAAAGAGAGCTTCTCAAAAGTTGGGAATATTATTTCGAACCAGACAGCTTTACACTCCACAATAACCGTTAATTCTTTACAAAGCTCAAATTCGACCAACTATGGAATACTGCTCCCATGTTTGGGGCTCCGCTCCCAAACATACACTGCATTTGTTGGATTCTATTTAGAAAGAGCTGTTCGTCTGATTGGAGACCCGGAACTGACCGGCGGCTTTGATTCGCTGGAACATCGAAGAACGGTTGGCGACTTGAGCCTATTCTACAAGTATTTTCATGGAAAGTGTTCGAAGGATGTGGCCCGCTTAATTCCTCCCAGAGCGGTGCATGTTAGAAGTACGCGTCGCTCTAATTCTTTACATCCGTATGAGGTTCAGCTTGTTACTCCTTGTACAACGCTTTTCAAGTAGTCTTTTATACGGAGAACATTATCCCTTTGGAATAATTTGCCCAGGACTGTGTTTCCCACCGAGTACAATTTACAGCGATTCAAGAACAACGTGAATCGGTTTTTCCGCACACGTGTCGCTTCTGTAGTGCTTTAGGGACTTCCCTGCAGCACGTGTGCTAGACCCATAAAAAAAAAGACACAATGTATCTTACAGGTGAGTTTACCGTTTATAAAAATTGATGGCTGATTAGCTGGTCTGTCCGTCTGTCGATCTGTTGGCATGAAAACTCTTACACGCAAAGCGACATTGATTTCAAATTTGGTAGATATATAATACTCGAAGTAGATATAAAACGTATAGATTTTAGGCGGCATAACCAAAAGGGAAGTACATGAAAAGATTATTCTTGGCTTTTGGTTAATATAAAAAACAAATTTTAAGCATATTAGATGGGGCGTTACTATTTTCTTGTATTTTGAAAAAAATATTCTGCATTAAACTTTCGTAATGTTACGCCACTGGTAACAAATCCTTTTAAAATTCTATTTCAGCCCGAATCGCAGAATCTTCTAAAATAAATTGAGCTTTAATGGTTAAGCAATTAAGATATAAAAACTTAATTCTCTTCAAGTTTCTAAACAAATAAAATGTTAAGGTAACTTTTTTATAGCTTCATTATTATTCTACTTAACAAGGTGTTATTGTTGTTGCCATACTGTGGTTTACTTTTTTTTTTCGTGTTTTATAAACGTAGTGTTAAACACGGTTTCCTTTCCTGACCTTATAAAAGCCAAACAAAGACAAATCAGTTAATCAGAACAAATACTGTAACGTAGAGTCGAAAATTCGATATCTCGTTTAAACCTCTGGAATACACAAACTTACTTCTAGAGGATATTTTAAGACACAAATTGTTTTCCAGTTTCATCATCAGCTCGAGATTCATCTGTTCGTCTAGCTGTCTGGCGCTGTAGGGGATAAGTTACTCACAATGTTTTTTGCATTTATTCACATCGCAGAAAAATCAGAATTTCGAATCTTTGTCTCGGTCTTTTGCCGTAGTAACTTCCAAACAAAATGATATATCGATTTCAAATTTGGTACACACTAAAGTAGGGATCAAATATATAGTTTTTGAGCGATATCGCTTCAGAGAAATGGGATGAAACAGGTGGGTATCGATAAATTTTGTAATATTTTGGTAGTATTTTAGAGATTTTTTCCTGGTTTATTGTTGAAATAAATAAATAAATAAATGGCCTGAAAACACCCCTCTTGGGGTACGGCCACCCTTTGAGTTCTCTAGATCTAGTTTATGGGTTGATCAGACCCGTTTTCCTTGTTGTTATATTTCTCTGCTTAGGTGTTTCCAAAGTTTTCTGTTAGACGTCTTCTCCTTCCAGCTCGTAATCCCTGCCGCCTCCATGTCTTCCTTGACTTGCTGCAGCCATCCTATTCTCGGTCTACCTCTCCTTCTACGTCCTGGTTCCCATTGAAGTATTTTATATATTGGTGCTCCTGGGCCTGCTCTCCATGTGTGCCCTAGCCAATTAAATCTCTTCTGTTTTATTTTTTTGACTATGTCCTCCTCCACTTCTTCCAACTGTTTGTTGTTGTTTATTGTTGAAATAATAAATAAATTTTACTCTTTATAAGAAACATATAAGGGGTTAAAGGGGTGGGGGAAGTGATTGTGTGAATGTGAACGCGTAGCATGACGATAATAATAAAATAGGGTGTTCCCTCATAACTATGTCGGATTCGCTAACGTTAATAGTTTTAGAAAAGACTGCCGTTTGGGTTTTTGTAGCGTTACCTTCTACTTGAGTCCTGTTATCCCTAGACAGAATATCTAGTATTATGTAAAAATGATTAATGGCCCAGTGATTTCGATCTAAAAAAATATTTGTATCCCTAATTACGTTTAATTTTTCAATAAAACAATTATCTTAAATTTTAAACGTGTCTTTTAAGGCGTGAAAGCAATAAATAAATAAACATTAATAAATGTCAATACATATTAAATTTTACTTCCGTTCCTTGAGAGACTATAATTATTGAATTCCTGCTGTTGACTTTTATAATAATTATATTTTCATAAATTGTACTTTTTGTATGGGTAGGAGTCACCTAATCAATACTTAAAATTTATTTACCCATAAATTTGTTAGATCTGATTACCCAAAATCTTGCTCTTTTCCTTGCCATACTTTTAAGAGAAGGTTCCCACCAGCCATGCAGTTCTGTTTCCTTTTCTTTGTTTTTTGTTTTTCCCTATCTTCTTACACTCTGTCTCTTTTCTTTTCCTGTCTTTCTATTCGATTTTCTTAAATTTTATCTGGTAAAATATATTTTATCATTTCACTTATTATATGGTGGTTACTTTTAAGGGTCTACAGTTGGTCTTAAGAGGATTAATCGCTATTTAAGCACGCTTTAGGCGAGAATATCAAATAAAATAAACAGAAGATCATTGACATATGCGCGAGTTTTGAAATGAATTTTTAAGTCAAATTGAAAGTGTTTAAACTACCCAGTAAATATATTTACTTGTAAAGAAATTAGAGATTAGAGCTCTTCACATTGTTCAGGTTCTATACGACAGATGGAGTCACATGAAAGATAGGTACAGTTTCTAAGTAGTTGCAGAATCTAAGTATATTTAAATGTATGGTATAAGTTGAAATCAAAGTAAAATGTTACCTGGAAAATGTCATACATTTGTCATACATTTGTCATACATTTTTCATACATTTATGTTAACTGAATCTGTAGAAGAAAGTCTTGAACACCTTTTTAGTGTTCCGTACGGAACACTTATAAGATGACTTCGGTGTCTGTCTTTCCGTCTGTCTGTCTGTCACACCCGATTTTCTCCGAAACTATTTGTCACAGAAATTTGAAATTTGGTAATAATATAGGAACTGATGGCCTAATCAGAGCCGTGTAGTTTTGAAAGTTAAATTTTGACTTAAGGGGTTAGTTTGGGTGGTGAATCGGAAGTAAAAAAATTTTTACTAGGTCATCGAGTGTGGTGTCAAATGAAAGCTTGTGATAACATAAGTAAAATATATACCAGGTGTACAAGTATGAAATGAGGATTTTTTTTCTAAAAAAACATGTTAAATTCGGAAAAATGATAAAAAGTTCTTTATTCAAAGTATGCTCCATCGCTTGTTATAAATTTTTCCCATCTTTCGGGCAATTTGTGAATACCACGCCAGTAAAAATCTTCCCCTTTTGCTGCGAATTATTCATCGAGCCATTTTTTCACATCTTCGTACGAACCAAAGCGCTGCTCAGCAAGTGCGCGTCCCATCGATGCAAACAAGTGGTAATCGGGAGGAGCCAAGTCTGGTGAGTAAGCCGCATGGGGTATAACTTTCCAGCTGAATACTTCCAATGTGTCGCAAACTGGTTTTGCCGTATGTGATGGAGCATTCATGAACAAAGATGACTTTGTGTTGCCTCTTTCGGTATTCTGGCCTTTTTTCAAACAGCGAACGCTTCAAATCGGTGAATTGTTGTTGGTAACGTCTAGTATTAACCGTTTCCCCAGGTTTTAACAGCTGATAATAGACCACGCCCCTCTGGTCCCACCAAACCCAGAGCATCGTCTTTCTGCTAAAGCGATTCGGTTTTGCGGTCGATGTGGATGGTGCGCCTGGGTCTACCCATGATTTTTTGCGCTTGGAATTCTCAAAATAAATCCACTTTTCATCCCCTGTGACTATACGATGCAAAAACAACTTCCTTTTGTACCGAGCGAGCAAAATGTCACACGTGTTTTTGCGCTTTTCATTTGCCTGTCGTTCAACTCATGTGGTACCCATCTACCGGTCTTCTGAATCTTTCCCATCTCTCGTAGCCGATTGGCAACAGCTTATTGACTAACGCCTAATTGCTCGGCGAGTTGTTTTTGTGTTTGCGAATCATCTTCGTCCAACAATGCTTGCAATTCCACATCTTCGTATTTTTTTGACGGTTTTCCACGTTCCTTGTCTGCAACATCGAAGTCACCACTTTTGAAACGCCGAAACCATCGTTCACACGTATCTTGCGATGGAGCATGTTCACCATAAGCTTCTCGAAGTAATCGGTATGATTCAACAGCAGTTTTCTTCAAATGAAAACAAAAAATTAATGCTGTCCGCGAATGCTCTTTGTTCGGTATAAATTTCGACATATTGAACACAACAACACAACACTATGCACACACTTTTCCAATTTATCACTCGTGCGCGTCTGACACTTGTTGATGTCACAACAAAATGGCGCAGTGTCAAATCTTTATAGCACAAACTGCATTGGTGCACCATCTGTTGTCTGAAATCCGCATTTCATACTTGTACACCTGTGTATATATATATATATATATATATATATATATATATATATATATATATATATATATATATATATATATATATAAATATATAATGTAATACTTGCGCATACTTTTCTTTGTATTATTTTAAAAAATTACGAAAAATCGCTGTCCCCCCCCTTATCTCGAAAAATACTCATCAAAAAGTTTTGAAAAAATTCTGGAATATTTTCCACGGGGTGTAGATTAAACGAAAATTATCACGAGTGCATTACCTTTAATAATTTATCTGGTATATATAAAACCAAAAATTTCAAGGTCATCAGTTTTCAGTAAAGATTGGAAACAAGCTTTGTTGAAAACTCATTTGGGGTGTGTTTTGTGAAGTCACTGATCATTTTATACCTCTGTAACAAATTTTTTTATTTTAAAAACAGTCAACGTACGGAACACTAATTGTACAAGTTCAACTTGTACTGGACCGCTTATTTGATTTAACATAATATTTTTGGTTTTAAATATATAAATTGGGATATGTTTCAAAAAGCTAGTTTAGGTTATAGTGCAGAACAGGGATCACCATCCCAAAGATTATATTTTTGCATTCGACGTCCGTTTCGCTAACCATCTTAAATCGTTACAAATTTATCGATCTTCACCCCTTCGTTTAAAACGATATTTCGTTGACTTGACAACTCTAATGTGAAGAGAAGCAAAATTGCTGGTGATTTTCTCGCAGCTACTGCATCTCCCTAAGCAAGGAATATTTTTAAGTAAGAAGGAGTGGTTTCCTTACCGTAGCAATATTCCTACTTTGGGTCAAAGTACTATGTCTTCAAAACATTACGTTAAATATTAAAATAACATCTCCGCTAATGGTTAAAAGTCCAGTCATCTCTACAGTCTCTCCCACAAAGGAGAAGGCTAAACGCCTATCGTCTCGTCATTCTCGCTATATTGTGTGATTTCAGCTATTAACTAAAAGCTCGTCATTAATAACGCCAGCGTTGGTTTTTGATTTGTTTTTAAGGCGGTTTTTGCATATTAAGTTGAGAATGCCATTTGTGGAAATTGTTCAGTATTGTGGCAGTAGAACTACAATGTTTATACATTGTAAAATTCCGCGAATTATCAGTGGCAATGAGTTGTACGAACAGTTTATGTAAAAGTGACTTGCATAACTGGCTGTATTTGTTGCAAGTTAGAAGGATTTTTTCAGTAGTGGGTTATTTAACCATACAGTCGATGAAGTAATTAAAGCGATTAAATTTCGGTGAATTTGTTCTATACAAAATGTCCCATACGAAGAACATAATAACTTTCGTAAGATATAGACAGTTACTTTTTAGACATTTTCACAAAATGTATTTTATGTATACTACTATAAAAAATAGATGCTTATACTGCTCTCTGTCGGCGACTTACTAAGTCTATTCAAGCAGAGCGGCACAGCACGGCTGGCACTTATTGCAGAAACGCACCTTTCATGAGCTTACTGCTCGAAGGCATCGATGGCAGTATTGGTATAACAACTAAAAACGAAAAGAATCGTATTTTTAGAAGTTACCAAAAGTGTTCTTCGTATTTGCTGAACTATCCCAGGGCGCGTTTCGCCGTATCACGGCTCATCAGCTGGGCTAGGTTCAGCAAATACTTTTGATAACTTCTCGTATTTGCTGAACCTAGCCCAGCTGATGAGCCGTGATACGGCGAAACGCGTCTTGGGATGGTTCAGCAAATACGAAGAACACTTTTGGTAACTTCTAAAAATACGATTCTTTTCGTTTTCAGTTGTTATACCAATACTGCCATTTATGTATACTACTGTGATCAAAAAATAGTAAGACTTTTAAATTTAAATCGCCCGGGCATTTCCAAACGGGTTTAATTTTTTTTCGTTAGGTTGGTAGGACCTTAACTGCCATCTGTGTAAAATTTTAAGACCATAGCGTCAGTAGTTAATTAAGATTCGCTTGCATTCGTTTAACAACAAAAGTACGTTTTTCGACTTTTTTTTAACATGAGTGAAAAAATTCAGCAAAGAAGTTGCATTAAATTTTTGTTTTTAAAAATGGTAAAATTTTTTTCTGCTTCCCAAACGTGAAAAAATTCGAATTTGTCTCAAGAGACCGGAATTATGGGCCGATGACTCTTGGTTTTTCGTCACGATAATGCGCGTTCTCATACAGCAATGGTTTTTCGCGACTTTTTCATCAAAAATTCAACTGATATCATTCCGCAATCGCCCTATTCGCCTGATTTAGCTCCGTCCGATTTCTGGCTGGCTCAAAAAAATCTCTTCGAGGACATCATTTTGAGTCGATTGAGGGGATTAAAACCGAATCGAAGAAGGCCATTCCAGAAATCGAATTCAACAACTGTTTCGAAGACTGGAAAAAACGTTGGCATAAATGCATTGTATCCAAGGGGGATTACTTTGACGGGGACGAAATAAATTTGGAAAAATAAATAACCCGTTTGCGTTTTATTTCAAAAGTCTTACTATTTTTTGATCACAGTAGTATGAGATAGTATTAGTGTTTATATTGCTAAAATTAGGTTTTGCCTACAACGGGTATATACTAGGTGTACAGGTATGCAATGCGGATTTCTTTCCAAAAAAACATGTTAAATTCGGAAGAATGATAAAAAGTATGCTCCATCGCTTGTTATACATTTTCTCCATCTTTCGGGTAATTTGTGAATACCACGCCTGCAAAAATCTTCCCCTTTTGCTGCGAACCATTCATCGAACCATTTTTTCACATTTTCGTACGAACCAAAGCGCTGCTCAGCAAGTACGTGATCCATCGATGTAAACAAGTGGTAATCGGAAGGAGCCAAGTCTGGTGAGTAAACCGCATGGGGGTAGAACTTCCCAGCTGAGTGCTTCCAACGTGTCGCGAACTAGTTTTGCCGTATGTGATGGAGCATTGTCATGAAGAAAAATGACTTTGTGTTGCCTCTTTCGGTATTCTGGCCTTTTTTCAAGCAGCGAACGGTTCAAATCGGTCAATTGTGGTTGGTAACGTTTAGTATTAACCGTTTTCCCAGGTTTTAAAAGTTCATAATAGAGCACGCCCCTCCGGTCCCACCACACACAGAGCATCGTCTTTCTGTCAAAGCGATTCGGTGTTGCGGTCGATGTGGATGGTGCGCCTGGGTCTACTCATAATTTTTTGCGCTTGAGATTCTCAAAATAAATTCACTTTTCATCCCCTGTCACTATACGATGCAAAAACGACTTCCTTTTGTACCGAGCGAGCAAAATGTCACACGTGTTTTTGCGCTTTTCCTTTTGCCTGTCGTTCAACTCAGGTGGTACCCATCTATCGGTTTTCTGAATCTTTCCCATCTCTCGTAGCCGATTGGAAACAGCTTGTTGACTAACACCTAATTACTCGGCGAGTTGTTTTTGTGTTTGCGAATCATCTTCGTTCAACAATGCTTACAATTCCACATCTTCGTATTTTTTTGGCGCTTTTCCACGTTCCCTGTCTGCAACATCGAAGTCACCACTTTTAAAACGCCGAAACCATCGTTCATATGTATCTTGCGATGGAGCATATTCTCCATAAGCTTCTCGAAGTAATCGGTATGATTCAACAGCAGTTTTCTTCAAATGAAAACAAAAAATTAATGCTGTCCGCGAATGCTCTTTGTTCGGTATAAATTTCGACATATTGAATACAACATAACACTATGCACACACTTTTCCAATTTATCACTCGTGCGCGTCTGACACTTGTTGATAACACAGCAAAATGGCGCAGTGTTAGATCTTTATAGCACAAACTGCATTGGTTGTTGTCTGAAATCCGCATTTCATATTTGTACACCTGGTAAACTAAAGGGAGATGAGATTTGTTGGAGGTTGTAATTACTTGAAATCATTCTGTTGTAAAAACTGAAGTATCTGAATAGTCTTTAATAAAAATGGAATTGTAAACAAAATCTTAAAGGAGAAGTACCAAGAATTTGTGAAAGTGCGTAAACCAATAACGTAGAGCAATTCGGTGTTGTAGTACAAAAATGAAAAGAAAAGTTTTACCCTGGAAAGGAGTTTTCTATAATCAATTGTCGAATGTTCCCAGTGATTTTTTCTTTTCTTCAACGATGTAAATCCGCATTTTATGTATTTCAGACTAATTCTGCCGCCTTAAATTTATAATAATTATTAATCAGTAAAACCGCTGTTATAACTGTATAACGAAAGCACTTTTAAAATAAATAACCGCCTTAATTAAGGCAACTAAGTATGCAGATGTTTCGTTTCTGTCCTAATATAAGCACTACTAATAGCTTCCAAGTATACGTGTTTTCAAGACATCTTCGCTAATTTTAATGGGAATAGGGGTAAAAAGATATGTCGCCAGGTGTTAAATACATGGGAACAACATGTTTTAATGACATCAAAGCGAGAAAAACATCTGAAAAAAAATAATAATGTAACACATTAACTGATTTTGTTGCCCAATCGGACTAAGTACTTAAGATAAGCGTGACCTGCGCTTACTGCTAAATGCGAAATTGTCGGGTATCAACATTTAAGAGCTTTTGTGCTTTATTCTCTAAAAACTTTTACCTGTAAAATGACACTGTAAAAAATTACATGGATAATTTACGTAACCTTCTAAACTCTCAGGTAAATTTGTATAAAATTACGTAAACAAGAATATGTGGCATTCACTACACAAAAATATGTAACGAAATTCACATATTTATGTAAAATTCCATT
This sequence comes from Pachyrhynchus sulphureomaculatus, assembly GCA_019049505.1. NCBI lineage: Eukaryota > Metazoa > Arthropoda > Insecta > Coleoptera > Curculionidae > Pachyrhynchus > Pachyrhynchus sulphureomaculatus. The sequence goes on along the minus strand of CM032450.1, from coordinate 68,114,922 downwards.
ATTCACAGAAATATTTTATATTTAAAATATGTAATTAACAGGTTATTTATGACCAAACAAAAGAATGGGAAAATTGAGACATACCAGAAATAATGGTGTGTGTAAATATTTTGGGACACTAGCGTACTCCAACTCCCAATAGCACCAGCAAAACTAAAGGATTGTTCCCAGTCTCAAACAATAGCGTTAAACGGATGGCTCTGCGCAGGTGTAAGTACAAATAGCAATGGATTATCGGCTGATTCATCCATTTAGTAATGTAAATATTACATTTTTGTGAAGATTTACACAAAAAACATTTAAATATTACAAATTTTTATCAAATTTAAGTAATAATATATGGCCGTGTGCAACATTACCATCCAATTTCAACTGTTAACCAAAATTTAAACTGTTTTTACATTTTTCATTTGCATTTCGGAAATTTTTGTAATATTGTAATAAAAAGTTGTGTTCTTACGAGGCTGGTTTGAAAAGTCCGTGCAAAGTCCGAGAGATGGCACCACCGGCGCGTATCGAGGTCATGTTTAGTTAGTAGCATCTCTTGAATGAACGCACACCAAGTTTCAGCCATATTGGTCTATTTCTTTGTGTTTGGCATTCGTGTGAATCAAGGAAGTCGAGTGATTTTCAAGAAATGGACGAAAAAGAATTTCGTGTGGTGATTAAACATTACTTATGAAAGGCAAAACGCCTCAGGAGACTAAAGAGAAGCTTGATAAACATTATGGTGACTCTGCACCTTCGATTAGAACAGTTTATAAGTGGTTTCAAAATTTTCGGACTGGCTATATGGGCACAAGTGACGCTGAACGTTCTGGATGGCCTGTGGAGGTGACGACTCCAGAAATCATTGATCAAATCCATGATATGGTGATGGATGACAGAAGAGTTAAGGTGCGTGAGATTGCTAGTGCTGTGGCATCTCGACTGAACGGGTACATAATATTTTGCATAAACATTTGGACATGAGAAAGCTATCCGCAAGATGGGTGCCGCGATTGCTCACGCTTGACCAAAAACGGAATCGTGTGAAGTGTTGCAAGGATGATTTGCAGCTGTTCCAGAAGAATCCGGAGGACTTTAAGCGTCGTTTCGTCACTGTGGATGAAACATGGATACATTACTATACTCCTGAGACCAAACAACAATCTAAACAATGGGTTACCAAGCGGGAATCTGCACCAAAAAAAGGCGAAGACCGTTGCTTTGGCCGGAAAGGTTATGGCGACTGTCTTTTGGGATTCGCAAGGGATAATCCTCTTCGACTATCTGGAAAAGGGTAAAACTATTACAGGTGAATATTATTCATCGTTATTGGACCGTTTGAAAACCGAGCTGCAAGAAAAACGCCCGCAATTGGCTCACAAGAAAGTCCTTTTCCATCACGACAACGCACCAGCACACACCTCAGCAGTTGTGGTCGCAAAATTAATGGAAATAGGATTCCAACTCGTTTCACATCCCCCCTATTCTCCAGACTTGGCTCCCTCGGACTATTATTTGTTCCTCAATTTGAAGAAATGGCTGGCGGGACAAAGATTTTATTCAAACGAGGAGGTGATTGCAGACACTAATGGATATTTTGCAGACTTGGACAAATCCTATTATTCGGAAGGGATCAACAAACTAGAACATCGTTGGACGAAGTGTATAACCCTAAAAGGAGACTATGTCGAAAAATAAAAAAGGTTTACCCCAAACACATAAGTAGTTTTTATTTTTGCACGGACTTTTCAAACCAGCCTCGTAATATCGTCGCTAATTTTATTGAGATCAGGGATAAAAGAATACGTCACCAAGTATTAAATATGTAGGAACAACATGTTTTAATGTTTTAGCTATATATACATCTTGATTTTTTTAAATAGAAATTATTTTATTTTTGTATTAAAAATTCTAGATATTATTTGTCTAACTACATATGTCTAAATTGAACTCTTTTGGAATTAATATTTGAAATTAAGATCCAATTAAAAAAAATAATAAGCTGGCTTGGTGTCAAACATTTATTGTCAGGTAAACGTTTTTATTGCTGCATTTTGTGAAACTGCGATTTAAGCAGTTAACAGAAACTGAAAGAATCACTTTGTTAATGATGGTTGATTACAGAGACCGTAGGAGAACACAACAGGACGTGTATGATCTTTAACATGACCTGATTGTCTAAATCGTTTTAATGTTTTGCTAACTACGGATTGGGTAAAAGATTCTCGATTCGAATATTCTGCGTTAAAAAGATCACACTCCTGTTGTGTTCTTCTACAGTCTCCTTAACCTACCATCATTAACAAAGTGATTCTTTCAGTTTCTGTTAAATGTACCATTGTGATATTACGCTCAAATTGCAGTTTCACAAAATGTAGCAATAAACGTTTTCGTTAATAAATCATCTTTTAACTGTCGTTACCTGACAGTAAACAACAACAACAATAATTCCAAAACCGTTCAATATAGACATATGGTATGTTAGGCAAATAATATCTAGAATTTTTAGTAGGACTCAAAAATAAAATAATATTTCCATTTAAAAAAAATTAAGATGGCGTAATTTCTTCGAACTGACAGTTCAAAACATTTTATTGTCAACGTCAGCATGTGCGCCGTATAACACCCTATAACTTTTATTTAAACATTTTTTTGATACACTGATTAATAACTGCTGTGGAATCATTATTCCATACATATGGGGCACCCTGTATATATATATATATATATATATATATATATATATATATATATATATATATATATATATATATATATATATATACTAGGGTGACCGCAAAAAATCGATGTCGGAATTTTGTTCGTCTGGACCCCACAAAACGATTCCGCTTTCCAGATATTGAGATAGCTGAAATTTGAGCTCGATTAAACGACGTTAACCCGTACCACTCGTCGCTCAAAGCTTGAAAAAATCCAAATTTTTGGCCAAAAAGCTGACATATGGAGCCATAACTCCAGAACGATAAATAATAGAAACACGCTTAATATCTCAAAAGAAAGCTAATGTTGTTCTTCAAAATTTATATTCTATACATAATTGTTGTTATTTTAAGTCAAACCGAGTTACAACAGCCTTTAGCCCCAAAAACGTGACCTGGTACCAGTAGGAGCCAGTTTGGGAGTATTCTAAGAATTTTACGGGTTTTTACATAATGTGTCTCTGAATTAACATTTTTTTGTTAAAAAGTATTTTGGAACTCAATTTTCAAACATGAAGAGCCTTTTGTTCAAATTTAATCTTTTATTATATGGAGATTACCTGACTAGTTTACCAAAGAAAGACCCGTTTGACAGGTAAAAAGGAGGGTGAATCTAATTTCTATTTTAGGGATGGTGATTTTACTTCAGCGTACAACCGACCTTTTATTTATTCAGTTTAGTTTCTAAAGTGCCTTTGAGCTGGTTAGATCGAACAATTATCTAGTGAAGATATTTTAAGACACTGAAGAGGACAGCATCTACCAGGAACTTGAGAGCTTGGAGGAAATGGACATCCCTGAAGAAGCTGCAGAAAATCCAGGACCATCTGAGAGCAAGAGGATGAAAGTTTCATTTGCAAGGGGCGTTAAAGAGATTTTAAACATGAAATTGTCCATTTTATTAGATCGATGTAAGGTATCCGACAGAAATGCCACGAGAATTTTAATAGCTACTCTAGAAGCACTAAACCTTGACCCTCTTGAGTACAAAGTCTCGAAAACTTTATTACATGATAGAAGGCAAATGTTCAGAGAACAATATAATAAAAAAAAATTTTTATAAAGTAAACATTCCTGAAAAAGAGCCCGTGGTTGTCCATTGGGACGGTAAACTTTTACCGGGTGTTTTAAAAAATAAACAATGTGAGCGAATAGCTATAGCTATTTCATATGGCGAAAAGGAACAGCTGCTGGGAGTTCCTGTAACAGCAAACAGCTCTGGAGAGGAGCAAGCCGTAGCCGTATATGAATGCCTACATGAATGGGGTGTTCTCAACACCGTCAAGGCGATGTGCTTCGACACTACAGCATCCAACACGCGAAGACTCAAAGGAGGATGCGTCATATTGGAGCAAATGTTAGGAAGAGAATTGTTATACCTAGCTTGCCGTCACCATATCTTGGAAATTCTGTTAAGAGGCGTATTCGACACAAAAATGGGATCAACCACTGGACCTCATCCAGACATTTTCAAGAGATTCCTCACTGCGTGGCCCAAGATAGACAAAGGAAAATACGACACAGGTATCAGTGACAATCTAATACAAAAGCAGCTAACTCCAGAAGTAATTGCAAATGTTACTGTTGAATTCGAGACCAAATTAACTGAGAGCCACCCCAGAGATGACTACAAGGAGCTATTGCAGTTGGTTCTCGTATTTGTTGGATCACTAGACGGCAATGTTGTGGGTTTTTAGAACTCCAGGAGCCATTCATCACGCTAGGTGGATGGCAAAGGCTATTTACTGCTTAAAAATGTTCATTTTTCGTCGTCAATTTAAGATGTCTAAAGAAGAAGAAAGTTCTGTGCGTGCCATTTCTGTTTTTCTAGTTAAAATTTATTGTAAAGCTTGGTTCAATGCTCCAAAAGCTCATCTTGCACCAAAGCAAGATTTAGGTATTTTGCATAGTCTGTTAGACTATAAAGAATGTGACAACGACATTGCAGAAATAGCCCTAACCAAATTTTCGAACCATTTGTGGTATTTGAATGCAAAGTTGGTGGGATTATCGTTTTTTGATCCCACCATTACAGACGATGAAAAGTTGTTAATGGCTAATAAATTGCTCAGTAGCACAGATGAACCATCACAGCACGCTAGGGTTGTAAATCCAAAAGTTAGGAAAGAAAACTTAAAAGAGGCAGTTGATGGAGGATTGGTAAATTTACTTACCAAAGAAACGTTTACATTCTTTGACCAATTTAATATAAAAACAGATTTCCTAAGACAACATCCAAACACCTGGCCTCAAAATAATGACTTCCAAGAAGGATTGAAAATTGTCAAAACATTAAAAGTAGTTAATGTTATGGCTGAGCGTGGTGTTAAATTAATAACCTACTTTAACGACCTTCTGACAAAAGATGAAGACCAAAAGCAATATGTCCTGCAAGTTGTAAGTAAATGCCGAACATTATATCCTGACGTTTCAAAAACTACTTTAACAAAAGCTCTAGAATAGATTAGATAACTATGTAAAATTATCAACTCATGTAGGTACTACGTCTGTATCTTTTCTGTGTCTGTTTTGTATGTATTATATACCTAATTTTTATATTTTAAAATAAAAAATGTCATTAGACTTATCAGTATTACTTGTTTTTTTTTTATTATATTTCTACTTTAAACTCAAAAATATACCAAAAAAAAAAGCAAAATTTATCACTTAATAACAAAATATACGAAGTATGTTATGCTCGTAGTGTTACCAGGTCACGTTTTTGGGGCTAAAGGCTGTTGTAACTCGGTTTGACTTAAAATAACAACAATTATGTATAGAATATAAATTTTCAAGAACAACAATAGCTTTCTTTTGAGATATTAAGCGTGTTTCTATTATTTACCGTTCTGGAGTTATGGCTCCATATGTCAGCTTTTTGGCCAAAAATTTGAATTTTTTCAAATTTTGAGCGACGAGCGGCACGGGTTAACGTCGTTTAATCGAGCTCAAATTTCGGCTATCTCAATATCTGGAAAGGGGAATCGTTTTGTGGGGTCCAGACGAACAAGATTCCGACATTTTTTTTCCCATCTATGAGATCCGGTCACTCTAATATATACATATACACATACATATATAGACATATTTAAAGACTCCAAAATAACGACTAAAATTCGGTATAAAACCACTTGTTCAATTTGGCTAAATGACCGCTCCTTGACTAATCTCGACGGGCTGAGTGAAACGACATAAAAGTTAGTTAGTCCATTTGGACATATCCAAAACATAACCAAAATTATCCTAAACTAACCACCCAATTCACGTGTTATACCTTAATAAAGGTAAAAGAGATTAATCTAAGAGCATTCATATATTTTTTCTCCGTGAAACCCGGTTGTTCTCACACCTCAATAACTGATTTACATGAGCAAACAGAAATTTCCAGTCTAGTGTTCAAGGAGCGTTAAGAGGTAAAAGGTATAGAGTATAGAATCTTATTTAGTGGAAAATAATAAACCTACTTAGGTTAATGTAAGAGCATTAAAGATTCGAGGTTGGCAGGAATTTACCAAGTTCCCAATAATTTTTTAATTTTAAAAAACCTCGATGGAAGTTTAATACCTATGTAGTTATACGTTACACCCTTTGTCTAACTGGAACCGATATTTTAACAGAAAATAAAATACAGGAAATTATTTAAGTAGGTATTAGTTCTTTCATCATATTAGGTCCTTTATTGTTCAGTATACAGTTGGTCAAGTAAGATCGAGCCGCACATTGTTCGTTGTAAAATGTATTTATTTAAAAGTTTTTTACATTATTAGGCAGGAAAGGAGTACCATTAATATTCTAATAATTCATTAGTTTATTCAGTCTCCATCAGCGTCGATGATTGCCTGGCATCCTCGGCACATATTTTCGACGAGATTTTTCGCGTATTCTTGGGGCAAAGATTTCCAGGTGCTCGAATTTGCCGTGACATCTGCTTCACTGTGTTCACCTTTATACTACGAAGCTTCTGCTTGATGTATGAACACATGTTCTCGATTGGGATTGCATCGGACGACTGGGATGGCCAGTCTAGTATGACGATAACGGATTCCTCTTTCCACTAGCTACATACGAGTATTTTACTCCGATGTTTGATACTGAAAACAGTATGAATTTTGTGCGATGGTAAGTTTCGGTACATGAGCAGTTCTTTGCCTTTTTCTCTTTCTTTCCATTTCCGTCTACATTCTGCTGCATATTTTATGTAACCTCAGATACTCTAAAATTAACTGTTTCAAGCTTTTTACCTACTACGATCAATTTTAGAAATTAAAAACCCTAAAAAAACAAAATAAAAATATTTTTTCCTACACGAGTCAAAATGACTAGATTTGCCATAGATATTAGCACTAAACGAGGAACAAGATAAGATATTAGTTTAACTTTTATTTTTTATCGTGCTTCTGAAATATTTTCTCTCCTAAACGGATTGAATAGATTTTAGGTACTACGATTAGTTAAAATAGTAGTACCTAAAATCTATTGAATCCGTTTAGGAGTTCAACGAATTATTCTGCCTTTTCCATTATCCTTCGTCTTTCTCAGGCTTACATTTCCAAGCGAAAGAGATCAGCAGGAGAAGTAGACCGATAGGTGTTAACGGTACTGACAATATCAAAATTCAGTAGCTTATAGAAGTAGGTAACATTTTAAGAATTTTTTCAGGAATCATAGAATTCTTTGTTGTTGTTACATAAGGGACTGACTTTAACTTCAATATATATTTTAGAAAGGGTATGTCAGATGTTTGTTTCAGATAACAATCAGATGTGTACTTTAGCCCTTTCCGCACCACACTATAATGAAATAAAAAAATTGTGATATATATCGCCAAAAAGATTTTTATTCACCCAAAAATCACCTTCAAAAAACCTCTAAACGCTGTTCTGAACTCGACTAAACAGGATGATAGTTTCTAAGGGCTATTATATAATATTGGCTCTTTGAAAAAGTTCATTGCGTTTTTTCCGATAGATGGCGTCGACTGCAAATAACTCAAGAAACACAGATCGCAGCGACACCACTAAACACTCGTTGGAAAGGTGACACTTCGAGCGTTACTTTGAGTGTATAAAAATCGAAATTGGTGCAGTGGTTGGAAAGTTGTTTGCGTTTAAAAATAGAGAAAAGTAATGAAAAATTGCGCTCTATTTTGCAGTATTATTATGACAAAGGGCAGAACGCTGCGCAGGCTTGTGAAAAAATTTGTGCTGTGTACGGTGAATGTACTTTATGAAAATCTGCTGCACGGAAATGGTTCGCTCGCTTTCGTTCTGGTAATTTTGATGTGAAAGATGAGTCACGCACTGGTCGTCCAATCAGTGAAAAAGCTGATGAAATTCTTGAAAAAGTCCAGCAAGATAAGCATATCAGCAGTGTCGATATTGGTATGGAGCTACGCATTGACTACAAAACGGTTTTGAACCATTTACACAAAGCTGGCTACAAAAAGAAGCTCGATGTATGGGTTCTTCATGAGTTAAGCGCCAAAAACATGATAGACCGAATTAACATCTGCGATGCGCTTCTGAAACGCAATGAAATCGAGCCATTTCTTAAACGTGTCATAACCGGTGATGAAAAATGGATCACGTACGACAATCGGAAGCGTAAAAGATCGTGGACAAGGGATGGTAAGCCGTCACAAGCGTTCGCGAAGCCAGGATTGACGCCGAAAAAGGTGATGCTGTGTGTATGGTGGGACTGGAAGGGAATCGTGAGCTACTTCCAGTTGGTCAGACGATTGATTCTAAACTCTACTGTGGACAACTAGAGAGATTATGCCGGGCAATTGAATGAAAACAGCCCGAATTGATTAATAGGAAAGGCGTTGTCTTCCATCATGACAACGCCCGACCACACACTTCTTTGATGACCCGTCAAAAATTGCGAGAGCTTGGTTGGGAAGTTTTGATGCATCCACCGTATAGTCCAGACTTAGCACCCTGTGATTATCACTCGTTCCGATCTCTGCAGAACTCTCTCAATGGAATTAAGCTGCTTTCAAAAGAAGCCTGTGAAAACCACTTGATTCAGTTTTTCAACCAGAAACCACAGAAGTTCTTTACCGATGGCATCATGGCTCCACCCGAAAAATGGCAAAATATTGTCGATAATAATGAAGCATATTTATTTTAAATAAATTCATATTCACACTATAAGAAAACCAGTTGAATTTTACTAAAAAAACGCCACGAATTTTTTTCCAGACCTGATATTTGAGTTTAAGGGGGCTCTGTTGTTGTTATTGTCGGAGATCCCTAATAGTTTCAAGGCAAGTAGTTTGCCTTTTTTCGCGTGCGTAGCTGTCAAATATCATCATATATTTTTCACGTTGTGATTAGAGGAATTAGGTAGTTAGTATCCATAAACCTATAAATTTTGGGTGGCCGGTAGAAAGATAACGACCCAACAGAAATAATAAAACAAAACATAGACGAATATCGACAAGCACTAGAAAATCATATAAAACATGTAAACTACCAAACAGAACTTGATGACCTAAACACACAAATAACCAATAGTCTACTCATGACTACAAAACAAATAGCAACGTCGAAAAAAGAAAAAACACAAAAATTAAGTAAAAAGACACACAAAATATAATAAAACAGAGAAGACTATTAAAAAATAATCCTGCAAATGGCAGATTAGAACTGGTAGAAATAGACAAAAAAAATAAAGAAAAATATCAGCGAAGGTGTCAGACGGTACAGAAACTCGAAAATAGAAGAAACTCTAAAAAAGGGAAAAAGTTTGAAACACCTAAAAAACAAATGAAGGGAATATTAAATAATAAAACTTACAAATAAGGATAACCAAGAGATCGCACAGATTCAAGAGATAAAGGAAGCTACAGAAAAATATCAAGCACTATATGACACGAAAAAATCGCCACCGCCCGTTAAAGAAGAAGGAAATAAAGTAATAGCAAGAAATGTGGTATCTGAAGAAATTCCCGATGAAATAATTAACGCCATATCATATATGCCCAACAACAAAGAACCAGGTGACGATGAAGTAACTATAGAAATGATAAGGTATGTACGGGTATCGCTAATACAATCTTTTCCAGCTCTTTTTAACAGGTGCCTTATAGAAAATAAAATCCTAACATCTTGGGTAAACACCTTGATTATGTTTATTTTTAAAAAGCTGAATAAAGTTAAATTGGAAAATTACAGACCCGTCAGCCTGTTATTGGTACTATATAAAATCCTCACTAGAATCATAACATATAGATTAACGAACAAACTAGACAGTTATCAATCACGTGAAGAAGAGAGATTTAGACATGGATACAGCACTTTAGAACATTTTTAGTGTTCCGTACGGAACACTTATAAGATCACTTCGGTGTCTGTCTGTCTGTCTGTCACACCCGATTTTCTCCGAAACTATTTGACATAGAAAGGTGAAATTTGGTAATAATATAGGAATTGATGGCCTCATCAGAGCCATGTAGTTTTGAGAATTAAATTTTGACTTAAGGGGTTAGTTTTGGGGGGTGAAGTCGGAAGTGAAAAAAAAATTTTTTTACTAGGTTATCGAGTATGGTGTCAAATGAAAGCTTGTGAAAACACGAGTAAAAAATATATGTATAATATTATACTTGCGCGCACTTTTCTTTGTATTATTTTTAAAAAATTCGCGAAAAATCGCTGTCCCGGGCCTTATCTCAAAAAGTACTTATCAAAAAATTTCGAAAAAATTCTGGAATATTCTCCACGGGGTGTAGATTGAACGAAAATTATCACGAGTGCATTACCTTTAATAATTTATATGGTATAAAAAAAAAAACAAAAATTTCAAGGTCATCAGATTTCAGTAAAGATTGGAAACAAACTTTGTTGAAAACTCATTTGGGGTGTATTTTGTGAAGTCACTGATCATTTTATACCTCTGTAACAAATTTTTTTTATTTTAAAAGCAATCAACGTACGGAACACTAATTGCGCAAGTTTAACTTGCACTTGACCGGTTTTTTTTAAAAATTAGATCACTAATGGAAAAAGCAAAAAAAAAAATATAAGGTCACCTTGTGGATAGCAGGTTGACTACGAAAAATTCTTTGATTCGTTAGATATATGGGCAGTTCTTAACGCCTTAAGTAATAGCAGAGTACACACACACATATATAAAAATGCCACATCACAAATAATGTTCGAAGAAAAAACAAATAAAATCAAAATTAAAAAAGGAAGTTGACAAGGCGACTCAATATCCCCAAAGCTGTTCCCGTTGACTGTAGAACACATGATCAAATCGCTAAAGCGGGAAAATAAGGAAATATTAATGGACGGTGAACGACTAAATCACTTAAGGTTCGTAGATGATGTCACAAATGAAGAAGTACAAGAAATGTTGATGGAAATAAATAACAAGTTTCTAGAAATAGATCTAAAAATAAACTTCACCAAAACCGAATATTTGAACATCGAAACTGAAGATAACAGCCAGGAACTATTAATAAAAGGTGAACGAATAGGAGAGGTTAAATTTTAATTTAAAGGCTGACTGGGACAGAGGAGTCTTGTTAACTTGGTCTGTGTTCGGAAGGTTACAATCCACATAAATTGGACATCCCAAATACAATAAAAGCCAGGGTGTTCGATCAATATGTACTGCCGGTATTAACATACCACACTGAAACGTGGGCTTTAAACAAAAGTATAGTATATAAACCCCAAGTAATCTAAAGAACAATGGAGAGGAGAAAGTTAAATATTAGGGTAAGATCGTATTCCTAACACCGAGATACGAAGAAGATGAAAAGTGACAGATGTAATACAACGAATATGTATATTAAGGTGGAATTGGGCTGGGCATATTGCAAGGATCAATGATAATAACAGATGGACACGCCGTATGGTTGAATGGAGGCCTAAAGAATATAAAAGATGCAGATGTAGACCACAGACAAGATCGACGGACGACATAAAAAGATTAGCGGAACACGAATTGATGCAAAAACGCAAACAATAGAGCTCATCGGAGACAAGTTGAGGAGACTTACATCCGAGTATAGAATGGAAGCTAATGATGATTATTTATATATATATATATATATATATATATATATATATATATATATATATAAATAACTATCGGATATATATATATATATATATATATCAAAAAATATATATATACTATATAATATATGTCAAGGTCATATAGTTCGAGCCAATTATATACAGCCTTAGCTTCCCCCACCACTGCTGCTGCCGCCGTTCGCGCATCCGAGCGGTAACATAGGAGGGGGTGGGATCGGCGGCTCGGCCCTCGGATAACTCTAAAACTCGGGTAATCCGGATTTGTTTTTATTGGCATTCAAAAAACCTTGACACCCTACTTTAAACCAACGTATTAACGTTTTTAATATATAAATAGGTACATACATTTAAAACAGTGAAATAGGTACGCTTCTGTTTCATATTGCATCTTCTTTTTCTCGCTGCAGTGTTTCTCCATCTATTAAGAAGAAGCAAATCCGCTGGGGTTGCCCCTGGTTGTTGTTCGATATACCTCAAAGCTTTTTCCAAAGAAGCAAAACCTTCTTGATGAGAGATCTTAGTGGGAGACTGTTCACCCACCGCCACTTCGTCATCGTCATCGTCATCGTCATCTGATTTTTCGGTTTCCTGAAAGGCATTCGTTATTTCTTCAATACTCATTTCTTCTTCTAAATCATCTGCTGTAATCCATTCAACAATATCTTCTCTTGTCACATTTTCGTAACCTTTTAATTTTTGCATTAATTCAAATAAACTTTTTTTCTGTTTCTTCTATCTCGCTGTCAAAATTTGAACAAGACATTTCTCCATTTCTCAATTTCTAATTCATTTAATGGAGTGTCATCTTCACTGTCATTATAGTCCTCAAAATCAATAACTTTTGACCAAATTTTTGAACAGAATCCCAGCTTGACTTACCCAGTAAATAACATTTTTCAGTGTAACCTTTCTCATCCCATTGATATCGTCCTTTTCTGTGTATTCTAACAGATGTTCAAAATATTGTGCATTATGCTGGTTACATTTGGAGGAAAAAATTTTACAACAATTTCGCCCACATGAAGTCCTTCTCCAGGGTGAGAGGGGGCAATATCCATTAACAAAATTGCTTTAATAGGAAGACGGTTTTCTGTTCAAAAATTTAGTCACAGATGACACGAACTCTTCTTCAAACCAGTTAGTAAATGAGGTCGCATCCATCCATGCGCTCTTCTGACTTTTGTAATAGACTGGTAGGGCTTTGGGTGAGATGTCTTTTAAAGCTCTTGGACGTGTAGACTTGCCAATTACCATCAGTAGGATTTTGTGCTTGCCAGATGCATTGGAACATACCATTGTAGTTAATCTTTCCTTACTTCGTTTGTGTCCAGGAGCTGACTTTTCCTGTCGAGATGCCAACGTTTTTGATGGGAGCATTTTATAATTCAGACCAGTTTCGTCACAGTTGTAAATTTGATCACATGTGTATCCACAATCTTCGATTTGCTTTTTAAAGTTCTGCTTAAACTTCTCAATTGATGACGCATCAGCAGAAAGTTTTTCACCACATACAGTCGTACACCGTACCGTTTTTTCCAGCGGTCAAGCCATCCAGAACTGGCGGTAAACTGATCTATCTCTGGAAATTGCCTACTAATCATTATTGCTTTCTGTTGTAAAATTGGACCTGACAGAGGCACACCTTTTGATCTCTGTTGGTTAAACCACATGAATAAAGCTTCGTTAACCTTTTCATAGTCGCCGGTTGTCATTGATTTTCTTCCTGTGGACGAGGAGGCTTGATTTATACACCACTCTTCTATTTTTGTACGGTTTCTTTTCCAATCTCCAACTGTTACCTCACCTACTCTATAATCCCGTGCAATAACTTTAATTGTCTCTCCTGCTTCAGTTCTTCTGATGGCTTTTAATTTTTCTTCAATAGGAACGACGATTCATTTACGCTTGTTTTGCTCCATTATAATACGGCAAACAAAAATTCAAACAAAGCAGTTCGTATTTAATACACTTAACTACCAGAACTCCAACCAAATAAATTATGTGAGTATACTCGTACTTCTCCGTAGTAAACGCTATAACGCACTGCATTCACGCAAATTTACATGCTGAAAGAGTCCAAAAACATAAATAGGGGAACCCCTCACACGGGCCAGGGGGATTCCCCGAAGGCCCCGACAATTTTAAATGGTACATACATATTTTAGAAGCTCGGTTAATACGCAGCATAGACGCGCGTACTTCAGATAATCAGGTTCTTAGATTGGCTCGGTTAATCGGAGTTCGGATAATCGCGACTCGGTTAATCGGGGTTCTACTATATATATATATATATATATATATATATATATATATATATATATATATATATATATATATATATATATATATATATATATATATATATATATATATATATATATATATATTACTTATTTCTAGATTTTATCCTCCACGCTAATTTTAAGCTAAACATAGGGCATTAATTACATAGGTTGGTGTTTAATTTGCCCAAATGACTTGAAAACGATTTTTATCCCTGAGGGATTTAACAGCTGTAAAGTTTTCATCTAAACGATAGAATAAAACCTCTGAATGTCAGAGATCGATATCTAATGCTGCTTTTCAGTTCTCAACCCTGCTATCCGAAGTTTTCGATGGAGCAACTGTACATTCACGATTGAAAAAACGATGGATTAGTATTGTTTAGTTTAATCGCAGAGACAACATACTTTAGTATATGCTTCGTTTAAGAAATCATATTAAAAAATTTTTTTCGGTCTATAAAGCGGTAGAACCAGATTTTGCGAAGTGAAAAGCATTCAGCAAGATTACCGTCATTATTTTTTTATTGTTTTTAGGGGGGACTAAAGTCGAAATGAAAGGTATAGGTAAAGAAATGATAAGAATAAAAATACAGTCTGTTTTCTAAGGTGGTACTCTAAAGAAGTCTTTTTGTCAAATAACAATTAAAAAAATTGTTTGGAATAAGCTACCCTAAAATCACATATAATTGTATGAAGTCCATGTTCGATCCCCGACAAGTCAGTATACTGTTATATATTTTTATTTTCCACAACGAGACGTATGTGGAAATGTGAATTGGATGAGACAGATTTCAAGAAAAACTGTGCTCGGCATGTTATTGTTGGAAGATCACTTAGACTAGAAACTACTGCCGATACAGACAGTATTCTGGCCGTTTTCAAGTGGGACGCACATCTGGAGGCGCACTAGATAGATACGGGGCCCTAACTGACAAAATCGTACTTTGCCGTAATGCTATCAAGGGGCTTATAGTTGGTAGGAGATTCATGGTAATCAGGAAGTGTAGAACAAAACATTGATATTTGTTGGAAAGGATCAAGAATCCAAAATACAACTTTGCTCAAATGTCAGCTACCCATGCAAATATCCGAGGACAACAGAAAGGTCTTCAACTTAACAAAGATTTGGAAGAAATTCTATTATGGCGTAATGGTAACCAAGTGGAACTTTTATTCGGACCCAGCAAAACACAAGCGGCAGTTGCAGAACCCAAGACTACGTAGTTATCTCAGCTTTATTCATCTAAAAAAAACAGTTTTTATTCCCGTCATGTAGCGACACTTTGTATTTTTTTACACGTTAATGTAGTTTTGGAAATCCTGTATTAAGTTCAAATTCGCCCCAGCTAAATGAAATTTATTGCAATATTCTTCTAAATGTTACGGACCCTGCTCGTATATTTCAACAAAATAATAAACTGACCGTTTGACTGTTATTAGATTTGAAAAGGTGCCGTCCATATATATATGGATATTTTACACAACATATTGGCATTTGTAGTGCAAGACTTTCGAGTTCATTGACATATAGAAAATTCTCACCCTTGCTGTCTAGGTCATAAACGGATTAGTGGTGTGGAAGCTTACCTGCGCTCGCCTGATTAGGATCGAGAACTCACTAGCAACCGGAGAACGGTTGGCGACTTGAGTCTTGAGTATTTCCATGGAAGGTGTTTAATGGATGTAGTCTGTTTGACTCGTCAAGAGTGGTGCAAGTTAGGAATACACGTCGTGTTGTGCATCACGTTCGTATGAGGTTCAGCTTGTCTCAATTCGTATCACCTTTTTCAAGAATTCTTCACGACTGTGTCACCCACTGAGCAGTGGTTCAGTACCAGTGTTAATCACCTTTTCTGTATACACGTCGCTCCAGTTAGGGATTCCCTGCAGTGCCATCGCCACAAAAGATATACCCAAAAGTTGTAATGAATAATTTGGCACTTTGATTAAAAATATTTTCACACATTTTCAATTTCGCCAATTTGCTTTATAGATCACTTTGGCAGACTCTAATATCAATTAATTTTTATTTTTTTCAGTTCAGCTTCTGGAAAAACCAATTAAGATTTTTATTAACCGTATGACATATAACTTGGATTTAAGTGTTAACGACATAGGCGTTTTTAAAATTTAAAAATAGGAAAAAAAACAATAATTTCATTTTAAATCTTGTAATAACTTTTTGAAATTTATTTTTGAAAGATGCATAGATTTTTACGATTGAAAGGTAACAGACAACTAAAATATAGCTTTGAGTAAAAGAAAACCTTATTTTGCATCTTCCTAGATATAATTTAAATTTTAAGAAATTTGAATCGTACTATTTTTGTAAATATAGGATTCTTTTTTCCAAATAGTTCGCGTAAGAGTTATAAATGTAGTTAATTGTAAGGTATTTTTAGTGTCCCGTACTGAACACTTTAAGATCACTTCGGTGTCCGTCCGTCCTGTTTGTATGTCGCACCCGATTTTCTCTGAAACTATTTGACATAGAAAGTTGAAATTTGGCACTTATCTAGGAAATGATGGCCTCATTAGAGCTGTATAGTTTTGAAAGTTAAATTTTGACTTAAAGGGTTAGTTTTTGGGGGTGAAATCGAATGTAAAAAAACATAACCAGGTCATCGAGTAGGGTGTCAAACAAAAGCTTGTAAAAAAGTTCAAAAATATATATAATGTAATATTAAGTTAAGTGAACAGTAAAACATTTTTTTTTTTCGTTTACTGGTAAACTCCACATTTATTTTAACATATCAACATGTTTCGCTATGACTGTAGCTTTATCAAGTTTAAAAGAACAAGATGAAAATTTTTTTTTATATATATATATATATATATATATATATATATATATATATATATATATATATATATATATATATATATAAGATCCCTACAGGTAAAATACAATAATGTTGGAAATCCCTAATTATACTATTATAAAGACTTTATATTATAGGTAACAAATAAATGTGGAGTTTACCAGTAAACGAAAAAAAATTGTTTTACTGTTCACTTAACTTAAGCTTAATGGATCTCCACCAAGTATCGGCCAAAACAATCCAGTTATAATGTAATAGTTGCCCACACGTCTCTTTGTATTATTTTTAAAAAATGTACTGATTAAAAAAATTTTGAAAAATTCTGGAATATTCTCTACAGGGTGTAGATGTAACGAAAATTATCACGAGTGCATTACCTTTAATAATTTATCTGGTATATAAAGAAAAAACAAAAATTTCAAGGTCATCAGTTTTCAGTAAAGATCGGAAAAAAAAAAACTTTGTTGAAAATTCATTTGGGATGTGTTTTGTGAAGTTGCTGATCATTTTATACTTCCGTAACAAAATTTTTTATTTTAAAAGCAATCAACGTACGGAACACTAATTGCGCAAGTTCAACTTGCACTTGACCGGTTATTTTTTTAATAAAACAACAATTTCTGACTGTAATCCTAATATTAGATCTTTAATAGTTGTTAATACCAGGATGGATTGAAAAATTCGCGGCTTCACCAAAAAATAATTATAATATTTTTATTATAGTACCCTCAATAAGTTCATACTTTCTTTGGTTGTCACAGTGTAAAATTTTGTTGCTGTAGAATTTGTGGTTTTTAGGTTAGAACGAGTTTAGTGAGATCAAGTGCAGAGTTTTTGGAAAATAGGAAAAAATTCAATAACGCGCGGTCATCAGGTACCTGTCTACAAAAAGATTAATACCAAAGGAGATCCACGATGATATGAAAACAACACTAGGGGAATCTACTTCGTCATATACCACTGTGAAAAAATGGGTTGCAGGATTTAAACGTGGACGAGAGAGCATCCAAGATGACCCTCGCTCCGGCCGGCCCACGACGTTTACGACTGAAGAAAATATCGGCAAAGTGTGTGATCTCATATTGAAAGACCGTAGATTAACTATCAGGGAGATTGCAGACACTATAGGTATCTCGTATGAACGTACACAAAACATCATTGCCAACGAACTCGGATTCTCAAAGGTTTCCACTAGGTGGGTCCCCAGATTGCTTTCAGTTGAACAAAAAACGAATTCGACTTACGATTTCTCGCGACCGTTTGGAGATGTTTGAGGCTGATCCGCAAGATTTTTTTAACAGGTTTGTGACAATGGATGAAACCTGGGTTCACCACTATCCTCCACAGTCAAAACAACAATTCAAGCAGTGGAAAAAATCTGGTGAACCGACCCAAAGAAACCGAAGGCAATTCTATCGGCTGGAAAAATGATGGCGTCAGTTTTTGGGGATACTAAAGGTATTGTTATGGTGGACTACCTTCCGAAAGGCGAAACAATAAACGCGACTTACTATTCCACCCTTTTGCGTCGTTTACGTCAAGAAATTAAAGAGAAACGCCCAGGATTACTGAGAAAGAAAGTTTTGTTCCATCAGGACAACGCTCGCGTTCACACGTCTGTTGAGTCTATGGCTCAAATTCGTGATTGTGGTTTCGGATTGTTACCCCACCCGGCTTATCCTCCTGATTTGGCACCTTCGGACTTTTATCTGTTTCCAAACCTAAAAAAACACCTCGGTGACCAGAAATTTTCATTAAATGAAGAAGTCGAAGCTGCAGTTAACCAGCATTTTGAAGACCTTAAGGAATCTTTTTTTCAAACAGGTGTGGAAGCTTTGGAACGCAGGTGGAAGAAGTGCATAGAACTAGATAGAGATTACGTCGGAAAATAAAAATATTTTTATACGTATTTTATTTTGTTTTCTTGGTTAGGCCGCGAACTTTTCAATCTATCCTCATATTTTTACACAATTTTCCGAATTTTTCGCTTGGGCCACATTATTTTTAGATAGCGTTCTGTTGCCTTATTTGGTTAATTAAGCAGCTCTGTCTGTCTGTCCGTTAGTACGCTTATCAGTCAAGAACCACTTATCCGACTTACGTGTTTTTTTTTTTTAATTCATTCAATTGTTCTCTGGTCAGGTTTTGGTATATATTTTGTTAAGTTAGGTAACATAAGAAATAAACAGTGACGATAATAGTGAATCAAGCCGGAAAAAGATTGTCGCCAGCGCGCTGTCTTGCAAAAAAACCTAAACAATAATTCTGTAGTCCACGCTAGCGGAGCCGCGGGCACAGCTAGTTATGTATATATTGCTCTAAATAATATTGAAAGTTGAGAAAAAGGCTGTCAGTCAGCATTTTTTTTTAATATCTGGAAGGATTTATTATTAGCCACCATCCATATCACTTTCGTCAGCAAAAAATTAATAGGAGATCCTCTAACTTATGTCACACAAATTTGAACATTTTAGAGAATCTCGAGCGATTGCACTTGATATATCCAAGGCATTTGACCGTGTTTGAAATGACAGATTTTTCGCTAAGCTACGCTTTTACGTGGGTTGCTATTTATATTTCTGGCCTTGGCAACAGTAAGTGTTGCCAGGTGCCATTTGATGTTTCCATTAGACATTTTTGAACATAACCTTTGAACAAACATTTTCTCATTTGAGCGCAATTTGTGTTGTTTACAGTAAGTTGAAAAATTCATCTCGGGCAAAAAATGGAATTAACTTGTGAACATTTTCGTGCGATTATTTTTCATAACTTTGGGCGTGGAATATGAAGACAAGAGTGCATCGATGAACTTAATTCTTTATACGGCGATGAATCACCATCCTACAGCACTGTAAAAAACTGGTATAACAAATTAAGTCGTGGCCGACGTTCGCTGCAGGGCGAAATCCGTGAAGGTCGTCCAAAATCGGTTGTTGTGCCAGAACACATCGATGCTGTGCGTGAACTGATAAAGCAAGATCGTCATGTGACATACCGTGAGATTGAGGCATCTTTGGGCATTAGTATGACAAGCAACAATAAGATATTGCATGATAATTTGGCCGTAAAAAAGATTTGTTCGCGTTGGATCCCGCATACTCTGACAAACACTCAAAAGAAGGCTCGTGTCGATTGGTGCAACGAAATGTTGGAAAAATACGATCAAGGTGCATCAAAGGCTGTGTATAACATCTACACATGTGACGAATCATGGGACTATGCGTATGAGCCCGAAACAAAACAGCGATCGACTGTATGGGTCTTCCAAGAGGGGCCAAATCCAACAAAAGTTGTTCGCGGAAGAAGCACATCGTAGCAAATGGTTGCCTGTTTCTTCGGCATTACCGGTCACGTGGCGACAGTGGCATTAGAGCAACGTAGGACGATGAATTCTGAATGGTACACAACCATTTGTTTGCCAGAAATCTTCGGAGACATTTGGAAAAAGTTGAGGAAGAGGCGAATCATTCTTCATCATGACAATGCGAGCTCTCACACATCGGCTCAAACAAGGGAATTTTTGACGGGCCAGAATATCGAATTGATGGGTCATCCGCCGTACAGCCCTGATTTGGTACCCAAAGACTTTTTTTATTCCCGCATACGAAAAACAAATTACGTGGTCAACGATTTTCGACACCCGAAGAAGCGGTTGATGCATTCAAAACACATGTTTTGGAGTTACCTCATTCGGAGTGGGAAAAGTGCTTCAAAAATTGGTTCAAATGCGTGCAAAAGTGTATTGATCTTCATGGAGGATATTTTGAAAAACAATAAAACCAATTTCGATCCCAAATATTTGTTTTTTCATTATTAGGCCAGAAATATAAATAGCAACCCACGTATGGTATGTTTGAAAGACTTTATTTATGGCTTTAAAAGGGACCACGAATCCAATCTATAACTTTGTCGATGACAGCTTGTGTTATCATTTACCTTGAATGCTTGAACACGAGCTACTCATGCAGCGTAACAAAGACCTGGAAGAAATTCTATCTTGATGTAGCATTAAGTTGGAATTTAGGGATACAAATACCCAGGTGGTGTTTTTTAACTAAAAAGTCAATTTGCTGGGCGTTAATTTTGTAGCAAAGTGACCTTCGCAAATACTAGAGATATTATTCCGTACTAGAAAGTTTTATACTACACAACAAATTCCAGTACTATGCAAAGCTCAAATTCCATCAGCGTGCTGCTTCTGTGATTAGGGCTCTGCTTCAGAAAAGAGTTATTTGCCTGATGGGAGACCCAGAACTTACCAGTAACCTTCATTCCTTAGAAGAAATTCTGTAAATATTTCTCAGGAAAAGTGGTCTATGGATGTAGCCTACCAGAGCCGTGCCTGCCAGGGATACACATCGCGAAAATGTATCACTTGCAAGAGGTTTAGCTTGTCCTCTTCGTACCACCCTTTTTAAGAATTTATTTATATGCAAAAGGTCATCTCTTTGGACTGAATTTTGTACACCCAAGGTTTGATTAGGGGATATTAGGTTTTTTCTCACACCGAAAATGAATTATTGTTGAAATATCTACTATAATTCTTTTTTTCTGTTTTCATACACCACTTTGGCAAAACTTTTACATCAATTAACTTAAAATGTTGTCTGTTGTGAAAAAAAATTAATACTTCTGGTAAAAATATTAAAGTTTTTTTTATAGAGTAGTAAATGATGTATGATTTAGGTCGAAATGTCAACGAGTGAACGATACAATATATAATTATGTTTAAGTTAAAAATAGGAGAGCCAAAATCCTGGCTTTAAAATTGATGGCTTGGAAAATATTCTACTAATTGATGTGACAGTAAAAAGACAATTTAGTTCTATTAGAGCTAAAAATACAATATACGAGTATTTTCTTATGCAAGGCAATAAACGAAAATAAAAATAGTTTTCAATGGATTAATATTTTAATTGCTGTGTTGACGCACATTTTGTATTGGCCGCGAAAAATATGTCAAACATCTTTGTTTTTTACTAATTAGACTGTGTTTCCCAGTATATTAGAATAATGGATAAAATTCCCGGTTCTTGTGATGCGGTGTACGTAGGAGAGATCGGAAAATTAATAACATCTAGAATAAGTCATACCATCAATGTAAGAGAAATCAAAGTTATTGCTTCTGTTTCCAGTTTCTATCAACGACAGTTTAGAGAATCAATTGAAATTTAGAAACATCCTAACAACATGAATAGAGACTCAGGATATAGTATAGATAATGGTTATACCGGGTCACTCATCGGCGAACTCTGGTGAGGTATATCAATGTTATATTCCCTTTCATGCATTGTAAAATCGATTAGTAAGCTAAAGTTGATATTTTTTTCAGAGTTTCTAGGACCGTATTCCTAATTCCTTCTAAAACTACGATGACTAGGATCATCATGACACTGAAAGTCGTGGGAACAGAGCGCGAATTTCATATTACAAAATTTTGTATTTATACTACGTTTTTTTACCGATTATCGGAAACTAAATGTATGGAGGACTGCAGTGAATACCCAGTTGCCTTTCATCGAGGACCGTTCAAACTAAAGAACTGTCGAAGAATTCGACAGGTAATTATTTGGACCGGATATATTGACATTCGCCACGAAAACTCGTTTAAAATAAATGAATGAATATTTTAGTTGTCATATTGGCCTTTTATGTTGCTGGCTTTGTATTTACGGGGGAGGATGCCAAACATTTTTTTGGTAATTGGCTTTGGACAAATAACACTAAATAGGAAATAAAAACAATTTGCCACTGGAATGATTCATCATAATCGTAAATATGTCTTGGTAGGATAATGTCGCATTTTTTTTTTTATGGGTCTAGCACACGTGCTGCAGGGAAGTCCCTAAAGCGCCCCAGGAGCGGCATGTGTGCGGAAAAAGCGATTCACGTTGTTCTTGAATCGCTGTAAATTGTACTCGCTGGGAAACACTGCGCTGGACAAATTATTCCAAGGGATGATGTTCTCCATATAAAAGACTGCTTGAAAAGCGTTGTACGCGGAGTAACAAGCTGAACCTCATACGGATGTGAAGCACCAGCACGACGTGTATTTCTAACATGCACTGCTTTGGGAGGAATTAAGCAGGCTACATCCTTCGAACACTTTCCATGAAAATAGTTGTAGAACAGACTCAAATCGCCAACCGTTCTTCGATGTTCCAGCGAATCAAGGCCGCCGGTCAGTTCCGGGTCTCCAATTAGACGAACAGCTCTTCTCTGAACAGAATCCAACAAATGCAGTGTATGTTTGGGAGCGGAGCCCCAAACATGGGAGCAGTATTCTATAGTTGGTCGAATTTGAGCTTTGTAAAGAATTAACAGTTGTTGTGGAGTGTAAAGCTTTCTGGTTCGAAATAATATTCCCAACTTTTGAGAAGCTCTCTTTGCTATGCCTGCAACATGTTCATGCCAGGTCATATTTGCTCCGAAACTAACGCCCAGCAAATTAAGCGACGATGCTAGGGGAATGGAGTGCCCGACATAATCATGTCGGGTTCAGCAACGTTAACTTTTTCAGAAAAAACTGCCGCCGGGGTTTTTGTAGCATTAAACTCCACTTGGTTACTGTCACCCCAAGATAGAATTTCTTCCAGGTCTTTGTTAAGTTGAACGACCTCCTGCTGTCTGCGGATATTCGCCTGAGCAGCCGATGTCCGAGCGTTCAAAGTGAATGAAGAGACGAGCGTACTGTCGTCTGCAAAGCTGATTGGATTCCCGGTCTTTTCCAGCAGATCGTTAATGTAAATGAGAAAGAGAGTAGGAGACAGTATGGAGTCCTGGGGCACACCGGCGTTGATTGTGAAGGTGTTAGAAAGAAATCCGTCGACCACCACTCGTAAAGAACGCTCTCTGAGGAAACATGAGAGCCACAAACAGAACCTTTTAGACATACCACAAGAGCGTAGCTTAGCCAACAGCTTATCCTGCCAAACGCGGTCGAATGCCTTGGATATGTCAAGAGCAATCGCTCGAGATTCTCTAAAGTGTTCAAATGCGCTGTTCCACACATGTGTTACATAAGTCAGAAGATCTCCTGTTGATCTATGTTTACGAAAGCCATACTGGTGATCGCTAATAATATTGAATCGTTCAAGATATTTTAGAAGATGCTGATTGATAACCTTTTCCATGACTTTCGATATTATTGAAAGCAGTGCGACTGATCGGTAGTTATTTGGCAAGGTCTTCTTGCCTTTTTTAGGTATCGGCTGAACTGTGGCACACTTCCAGCAGAACGGAAATATTCCCTTTCTGTAGGATAGGTTGAAAAGTCTACAGAAAACTGGTCTTAGTTCCCTTGCACAGTTTTTGAGAACTATGGCATGCATAGCAAAGCGAGCTTCTCAAAAGCTGGGAATTTTATTTCGAACAAGGTAGCTATAATAATAATTCAACGGAGACCTGTGACCTATTGAAAAATAAGCCATAAATGCCAAATATTTAAATACTGACCTAATTTTTTAATTATTGGGAAATTAAAAAGTTAAATGAGGGAAAAAAGGCAACGCGTCCGTTAAAACCAGTTTAAATATTTAAATCATTGGTCAGCATAAATTAACAAACGTCCGATAAACAATATATAAAGTAAAATTTTACATTTTTCTGTTGTTTTTTCTTTGTTATTGCAAAGCCTGAGTTGGCTTAGCCAACAAATGAAGTGAGCATAAAACCTTTGATGTGGTCAGTTTGGCCTCTTTACCCTTTTACATCGCGATAATCGGATTTTCCTCGTCCGAACATAATTCTATCGATTTCTTTAAATTTATTCATCCCTTTATCGGCCTTTTTTATTATTGATGTAGGAAAAAGTGGGTACTTATTATCTTCACTTATTTGATATTCCAACTTTACTGGCTACTGTATCATTTATCCTAACAATCAGGCAACGGTTGGAAGTATTAGGTGGTTACTTGAAACCCATTGTGTTTTTTAAACATGTATTTTTATAACAAAATGTGTACTAGATTAGTAAAAATATTTGGTTTTGGAAGCTGCCACGTTTTCTCACTTTTCGGACAGAAGTTGAATGGCTCGACGATAGAAGGCTCTGTTCTTTGAAGCTAACCACTCAGTAACTCATTTTTCGACTTGTTTATAATTATAGGAGTAGAGTGGAATGGGACTAAGTCTGGAAAATACGTTTTGTATGGGAAAATTTCCCGTTCAAGTTCTCTTTAAGGGGCTATACCAGTGTGATAATTTGAAAAAATCGACTACTTTTTTTTACATATCTCGATGCTTCTACCATTTGTAGAAGTATGAAATGCGTTTTTTTTTCTAAAAAAACATGTTAAATTCGAGAAGAATGGTAAAAAGTGCTTTATTCAAAGTATGCTCCATCGCTTGTTATACATTTTTCCCATCTTTCGGGCAATTTGTGAATACCACGCCAGTAAAAATCTTGCCCCATTTTGCTGCGAATGAACCAAAGCGCTGCTCAGGAAGTGCGTGACCCATTGATGAAAACAAGTGGTAATCGGAAGGAGCCAAGTTTGGTGAGTAAGCCGCATGGGGTAGAACTTCCCAGCTGAGTGTTTCCAACGTGTCGCGAACTGGTTTTGCCGTATGTGATGGAGCATTTTCATGAAGGAAAATGACTTTGTGTTCCCTCTTTCGGTATTCTGGCCTTTTTTCAAGCAGCGAACGGTTCAAATCGGTCAATTGTTGTTGATAGCGTTTAGTATTAACCGTTTCCCCCCCAGGTTTTAATAGCTCATAATAGACCACGCCCCTCTGGTCCCACCAAACACAGAGCATCGTCTTACTGCCAAAGCGATTCGGTCTTGCGGTCGAGGTGGATGGTGCGCCTGGGTCTGCCCACGATTTTTTGGGCTTGGGATTCTCAAAATAAATCCACTTTTCATCCCCTGTAACTATACGATGCAAAAACGACTTCCCTATGTACCGAGCGAGCAAAATGTCACACGTGTTTTTGCGCTTTTCCATTTGCCTGTCGTTCAACTCATGTGGTACCCATCTACCGGTCTTCTGAATCTTTCCCATTTCTCGTAGCCGATTGGAAACAGCTTGTTGTCTAACGCCCAATTGTTCGGCAAGTTGTTTTTTGTGTTTGCGAATCATCTTCGTCCAATTCCGTCGTGCAATTCCACATCTTCGTATTTTTTTGGCGGTTTTCCACGTTCCTTGTCTGCAACATCGAAGTTACCACTATTGAAACGCCGAAACCATCGTTCACACATATCTTGCGATGGAGCATGTTCACCATAAGCTTCTCGAAGTAATCGGTATGATTCAACAGCAGTTTTCTTCAAATGAAAACAAAAAATTAATTCTGTCCGTGAATACTCTTTGTTCGGTATAAATTTCGACATATTGAACACAATAACACAACACTATGCACACAGTTTTCCAATTTATCACTCGTGCGCGTCTGACACTTGTTGATGACACAACAAAATGGCGCAGTGTCAAATCTTTATAGTACAAACTACATTGGTGCACCATCTGTTATCCGAAATCCGCATTTCATACTTGTACACCTGGTATGTGTGTAGAATAAGAGGTCGAAGTGTCAAAGTCGGCCTATGTTTATTTTTGAAAATACAATTATCGCCAGGCACAGCTACTCGGGGGGACATAAACTCGTTTTTTGAAGCGTAACGTGAGCCGGAGCAGGTGTTAAAATTCCAATGCCGTGTCGTCATTACGAAAGTGAAAGTTAAACATCTAATACTTCAGCGAACTCAAAATAGTCACAAAGGTAGGTACGTGGCAAGAGATCATTATTTATGTGTGACACGTTAGTCATTCTTCAAACGCGTTTTTCTCAAAACTGCATTTTTTAAATTTGCAGCCGCTGTAACTCGAAAACAATTTATTGTATCGACTTAAATTTTTTTGCTTGTTAAGGAGATATTTTTGTTATTGGACCAAAATGTCAGTTTGGCATGCAAAAAACGGTAGAGCCCTTAAATTTCTGTGAAAGTCAGAATTCCTCACGTACCAAGGGTCATCAACGGTAGTCCTCGGCACCTTATTTTGTAATTTCTGAATAATTTCGACATTGCTATAGCTTGTGCATCCCCAAAACTTGAGTATGGATCTGTGGTCTGGAACCCAATATACAATTGTTATATCCAGAAATTAGAAGGCATACAGAGGAAATTCCTTAAATTTTTAGCATTTAGAGTTGATGGTTCTTTCCCTCCGAGAGACTGTGACCACGAGGGCTGGAGAGATTTCAGATACCATCACTGCTACGACGCAGGAACTACCTATTTACGAGTTTTCTGCAAAACTTATGAAGTCTGTTACTGATTGCCCTGAATTATTGTCCCAAATCATGTTGCATGTGCCTGGTCGTACACTGAGGTCCCCCTCGACTTTCGGTGTGTGTACCCCACATAATAATTTTCTATTAAAATCACCACTTTACCAAGCAATGGCGTTTTATAATGAGACATTCCAAAACATTGATGTTTTCCATTCAACACTTCCTCAATTGCTTGGACTGTTCAAGAACAGGTTATTGAGATGATCTTGAATTTTTATTTAGCATACTTTTCTTATTATGCGATGAATGAGCTGAACAGTATTTGTGGTTTGTGGTGTGTAGTTTTTGTAAAAATTATTATAATAACTTAAGTAGATCTGATACTTTTTTCACCTATTGTCAAATTGTCTTGTAAATGGATGTAGTTCTGTTAGACAATAAATGCTTATTATTATTATTATATTTGGAAACTATATGTCGAGGTAGGTTTAGGAATCTGGTTGTAGAAAAATAATTTTACTCTTTATTGACGTTTGGGAGTACCTATGAGCCAGTACATCTGGTGAAGCCGTGTATCGAGCTCCTTGCGATTTTTCTTTACGTGTATCACTTAAGCTTTGGATCCAAGGTCTTATCCAGGTATTTTGCGATATTAGCATACCGTACAACACCGTTTAAGCTAACTGATGGCACTTCTTTTAGTCTTCGATATGTGAAATTTGTATGAACTAAGTTCAACTCTTCAAATTTTGTTCTCCAATATTTGGTCCATTCGTGTATGTTATCTCTGGCTATTTGAAGTGTTTTAGTGGTTCCTGTATTGCTGGTGGCATGTATCGCAGTGTCATCGGCGAACGTTGCTATGGTCACGTTGTCAGTCCTGAGTAGATCACATAAAAAGTGGTATAAA
Source organism: Pachyrhynchus sulphureomaculatus (assembly GCA_019049505.1). Taxonomy (NCBI): domain Eukaryota; kingdom Metazoa; phylum Arthropoda; class Insecta; order Coleoptera; family Curculionidae; genus Pachyrhynchus; species Pachyrhynchus sulphureomaculatus. The sequence continues at coordinate 68,086,910 of CM032450.1, read as the reverse complement.
GTGGATATAAGATAAGTCCCAGGACGCTAAACTATTGGACACCTGCGTTGATCTCTCTGATATCTAAATATTCAGCCGCGAGTCTCGCTCTGAAAATCCGTCCAGTCAGTATAATTTGCAATATCAATCACGGCAGCAGTGGAGCTACTTTTTACTGTCCCGTTACTGGCGCATAAGTCCCGTAAATTTCCTTATTTTGGTGGGAAAAAAATTTGTGTGTATTTGTAAACAAATAATAAATAGGAACCCAATTTTAAAATATTTGGGTTGTCCTTATTTTTAAATTTTAAATAGTTACACTGGTATGGCCCCTTAACAGCTAAAGTCACATTAGACGAAGCGTTATGGTCAAGAAGAATAAGTTTTCATTCAAACCCTCCACTTGTTTATAAAGTTAGGTGACCATTTTCCCAGGTTTTAGCGGCTCGTAAAAAACCATACCCTCTATATACCACCAAATGCACAGCAAAGTTTTGTAACCGTAAATGTTTCGCTTGCAAGTTGACGTCGATAGTTGCCCAGGATCAATTCATATTTTTCTAGGTTTCGTATTGTAACCGTAACTATAACAGGTAGTCTCAAAAGTTTTTGATCTGACACATAGATGTCGCCCTTTTTAAAAAATCCTTATGATTTTTAGTGTCAAGATTTCATGACATTTCGACGATTAGTTTACAAGTTACAGTGATTTTAGTGACGCTTCTTCTGATATTTTCAAAACAATGGAAAAAATCGAATTTCGTGTGTTGATTAAACACTGTTTTTGGATGGGAAGAAATACCGTTCAAGCAAAGTAATGACTTGATAAGTGTTACGGAAACTCTGCCCCTGGAAAATCACTCATCATTTACTGGTATGCTAAATTTATACGCGGTGGTACAAATAGAAATGATGCTGGACGCTCTGGACGCCCAAATCAGGTGGTTATACCGGAAAATATAAAAAAATCCACAAAATTGTTTTGGATGACCGTAAAGTGAAATTGCGTGAGATAGCTGGCACCCTTAAGATATCAAAAGAACATGTTGATCATATTTTGCATGGACATTTGGGCATGAGAAAGCTCTGGATGCCGCATTTGCTTACAGTAAACCAAAAATAACAAAGTGTTGATGATTCTGAGCTCTGTTTGGATCTGTTTAAGCGCAATAAAAAGGATTTTTTCGTGCGATATGTGACAATGGATGAAACATGGATCCACAACTACACACCGGAATCAAATCGACAATTAGCTGAGTGGACAGCAGCCGGTGAAAGCTGCCCGAAGCGACCAAAGACACAACAGTCGGCTGGGTAGGTTTTGGCCTTTGTATATGGGGTGCGCATGGAATAATTTGCATCGGCTATGATGAGAAAGGAAAAACGATCAATAGCGAGTATTATGTAAAGTTATTGGTGCGTTTAAAGGCAGAAATCGCAACGAAATGGCCCCTAAATGAACAAGAAAAAAGTTTTCTTTCATCAAGACAATGCAACATGTCACAAGTCAATGGTTACGATGGCAAAATTGCATGAATTGAAGTTCGAATTGCTTCCTTATCCACCGTATTCTCCAGCTTTGGCGCCCAGCGACTATTATCTATTCGCAGACCTCAAAAAAATGCTAGCGGGAAAGAGATTTGGCTCCATTGAAGAAGTTATCGCCGAAACTGAGACCTATTTTGAAGGCAAAGACAAACCCTTCTACGAGAGAGTTATAGAAATGTTAGAAAACCGTTGGACGGATTTTATCGCTCTTAAAGGAGACTATATTGATGAATAAAGTCGAATTTTGCAAAAAAAATGTGTTTCAAGTAGCTAGACCAAAAACTTTTCAGCTTACGTGTCAACTATCTACATAATATTGAGCTAGAGCCACCTACATTTTTTTCAAAGTAACTATTTAATATATAATTTCAGGATGTCAGACTTCTATTAAGGTAATTATTTTTATTAACGTGGCCTTTAAGGTGAAAATGTACCACAGAATAAGACGATTTGATTAACGAATTTAAGCCGTAGCTTGTAAAACTCTGTCACGTGAAGAGCATACAGTGCTGCGGGAAAAACTCCATTGCACCAAATTTCCAAAAACGGTGGTTTCGCTCTGCGCTTTCACCTTACCTAACACATGGGAAATTATTTATAAGACACTCTGTAAATCACTGAAAATCTCTATCTTCTTCGTCCTACGTTAGGACCATGTCCTGTGTTCACTTCAAAGGTTTCCCAGAAACAATTGCGATGATGAAGACCAGCTCTCATACCATCTTATTGGTGGTCTTCCTAGCGGTCGAGGTGTGTTTGGTCGCTTCTCTTTTGCAACCTTAGCCAACTGGTCATTTGGCATTCTGTCCACATGGTCTCTCCATTCTCTTCTCCTATTCCTTGCCCATCTCACTACATCCGGTATTTCTTCACATCTCTTCCGGTCAAATAAGGTATGTCCTGTTATCAGTCTAAGTGTTCGCATTTCTGTTGTTCTTAGGAATCGTTTTGTTATTGTGTTCTCCGCTCTGGTTTCTATCGCGTACGTCATGATCGGTCTTACGCATGTTTTGTATACTCTTACTTTGCTCTTGGTGCTCATATATTTGTTTCTCCAAATTATATCTCTTAAGTATCCTGATATTAATGATGCCGTTGTTGTTTGAGTTTTTACTTCCTCCTTAAGGTTCCTGGTACTTGTTATGTTTGCCCCTAGATATTTGAAGGACATCACTTGTTCTACACTCTGATCATAAATCGCGAGTTTGCATCTTTTCGGTTCTTTAGAAATTGTAAGGGATTTTGTATTCTTTACAGATATTTGCATATTAATCACTTTTGCTGTTTGTTGGAACTTATATAAGAGTCTCTGTAAGTTATCCTTGTCTTCTGATATGATTATTGCATCATCGGCGTAGCATATTATTTTTATTTCTTTGTCTCCCAGGCGATATCCTCTTCCAGTTTTATTTACTTTGTTTATAATTTCATCCATTATGATGTTAAATAAGATTGGGCTTAGGCTATCTCCTTGTCTGATTCCGGTTGTCATAGATATTTTATTGCTTAATTTATTTGCCACTCTTACATATGTGTGGTTGTCGATGTTCAACTCTTCGATAATTTTTATTATATTCGTGTGAATTCCCCTTTTTTGTAGTAGGGTTATGACATCAGTTAACCGTACCCTATCGAATGCCTGGGTAAGATCAATGAAACACATAAGGGCTATCTTATTAAACTCTATGGCTTTTTCGGTAATTTGGCGAATTATAAATATGGCGTCTATAGTAGAGCTGTTCTTTCTGAACCCTTGCTGTTCTTCACAGATTTCGGTTAACATTATTTCTTCTGCTAAAATTTTAGCGAACAATTTTAGTACCGCCCCACAGTGTGTCGACTAGTACAAGTTAGCTGGACAAAATTATTTTTTCACTTATTTCAATTGTTTATGTATATTCTAGGCATATTAAGTTATTTTAAGAAAAAAATTCATCGCGTTGATTTTTTTTTATGGGCGTGGCTAATTTTTTTCCCCTAAATTAGTCAGCTACGCAGACATATTTAACGATAACTCGGGAACAACTTGTCAGATTTTTATAAATAAAACATTAAAAAATGCGTAATAAAATTTTATTAAAGTTGATTGAATATTATTTTATTCTATCTTTTATGGTTTTGGAGTTATTTAGAAATTAATGGAGAAAACATTTTTTTTCGTGTAAAATTAATTATTTTTTTCGGTAAAAAAGCGCAATAACAAAAGAAAAACAAAATATTATACATTTTTCTGACAGCTGCGTATCTGGAAAATAAAATAAGGTATTAATCATGAAAATCGGTTAATAAATGTGGGTTTTATTCACAATTTACCGCAGGTACTCAATATCGATAAAATTTGTGTAACACAGCCACCCTTGCATATCGCGGTAGGATTGCATCAGCTTAGCAGGTAGATAACAGAACTAAAGGGCAAGGGTATTTTGTATGGTTATTAGAATTAAAAATTATAATACAGTGTCTTTCATTTAGCTGCATTTCGCTTACCTGAATTTTTTGTCCAGCTGCACAAAACATTGTATAACAAAAACAAAATATTCTGCGTATGTGCACGAATTTTTCTACAAACTTGAATGTGCAACTAAATGAAAGACACTGTATTATTATTTTTAATAATAACCAGATGAAAAATCATTTATTGCATTTGTCAATTAAAAATAAAACAATTATTCCATATTACTTAGTTTTATTGACACAAAAAGGATAAACTCAAATAATACCTGCCTTAATAATATTATCTGGGCTCTCACTAATGTCTCTAATCACATTGGCAATTTTCCTTTGCCCTGCTGAACGCACAGCAATTTCGGCAGCAGTCACCAATTCACTGACACTTCTACGAGATCCACGACGCGACGTTTCTTCGTCTTTAAACGACGATTCCTCGAAATCTTTGCGAGGTCTTCCTGCAGGAGTCACATTCTCACTTGATGTTGAAGGTTGTGGCGCAAAAGAACTCGTAGTAAACTGTATGTCTGCTTCATCCAACCAATTCTTATTTTTAATTAAAAAACGCTCCTTCGACTTTCCTGAAGCCAACCATTTGGCACCAAACTTATTAGACAAGTTGGATATCTTCAACTTTATTTCTTTTTGGCTGCTTTCAGTAATGTCACCAAAGTGAAATTTTGAAGAAAGAAAGTCATATACACGCGAATTTTTTTCATTCTTCGTGTGTTTCAACCACTCCTCAAAAAAGGCTACCCTTGAAATAGAGTAAACGTGTTCTGGAAAAAAAGAAAAAAAAACATGTTGTACTGAAGTGTGCTAAACAATATGTGTATTTTTACGAAGAATAAAGTTATTTCTGTGTAATATCTAAAAAGTAGCCCGGATAGAGGTGAATGTCTGTATATTCTGAACTTTCAAAGTTTTTTTTTTTTTTAAAAACACGTTAAAATATATAGGCTAAAAAAAATACTAAAAATTCAAATTAATAGATTCTGATTAAAAAATACATTAAAAAATAGTACTTACCCTCAGTATTAATATTCATCACAAAAACTTTCACAATATTACAATATGTCACTATAAGATGTGCACGAAAGTGTCGCTAATTGCAACTGATTGATTGAAAGAGCTGCATTAAACTCATTACCTGACTTCTGACGCTTATGACTCGCCACTTGCAAATTTGATAAACAACCTTTTCTCGGAATTCGGGGTTTGGTGGTGTTGTTTACGTTTTGCAAATAAGATTTCCTGGAAATCATAACATGAATTTTGTCCACCTAGCATGTTTCTACGCGACACACTGTGCGCCCTCATTAAGCTGATACCTCGATAGTTTTTTGGATCTGTCCTTTCTCCTTTTTTGAAAATTGGTATCAAGATGCTTTCTTTCCGGATGGTATAATCTTGGCTGTGAGTATTTTGTTAACGAAAATCTGTAATTCTTCTAGTAATTTATCACCTCCATACTTGATCACTTCTTAATTTCGTCCATGCCGGGGGCTTTTCTGTTTTTTAGTTTCACTGCCTTGTGCTGTATTTGATTCAAGGAAATGGTTCTATGTGGTTGGGCAACATTTTCATCTTCATGCTGTCTTTCATGTGTTAATGAATTGGTTTCTGATGGACTATAGAGTTTTTCGAAATATCTTTCCCATTCTTCCACCGTAATTTTTATATTTTGTATATACTCATTTATTGGTTTTTTTCTATTTCTCAGTAGATTCCATATCGTTCATGTTCCATATCGTTCATCGTAGATCATGTTCCATATCGTTCGAAAATTTCTCCCCATGCTCTCTTTTGATTCTCTGGATATTCTCGTTGACCCTGTTTCTAACATGTTTATAATCATTGTATGTTATAGCATTGGATCTGTATTATAGGTACGATTTTCTTTTTTCTTCAGCTAATGTCTTAACTTCTTGTTTGAACCAAGGCTTTGTGTTTGGTTTTTCCCCCCTTTCTTTATAGTCCTTCTTCCAAATGCTTCTTCTGCTGCTTTTAGCATATTATTTTTTAATTTTTGTCCATGCCGTTTCTATGTCATCGGACTCTCGAATATCATTTGTGGCTATTTTTTCTGTTAGCCTTTGTTGATATAGGTATTTGGTTGAGTCGTCCGATAGAGATTCTATATTGATTTTGCTTATTTGTTCGACGGGTTCGCTACGAAGTCGTTGTTCGTATTTTTGCTATTACAAGATGGTGATTCGTTCCAGCATTGGCGGAAGTTAAAGTTCTCACGTCCTGTATTCTTGTTGGATGAATAATTCTATTTGTGATTACGTAATCAATTGTTGATTGAGTATTTTCGAAGGTGTATTTGTGTTGTAAAAAAAATCTGTATACTTCGAAAATATGTTTCTGTTATTTATACGGAATTGCCATAGTTGTCTATGGTGTGTATGTGTGTAAAATTTTCCTTCATTCGTTGACTAGTGTAATTTTACAAGAGTAAAGTGTTTATAGCTTGATCAATTATAAATTATAGTGCATTTAGATAAAGCGTTTAGAATCTAGCCGCAACATAAACGCATTAAGCTAAATTAAAACCCATTCAACAGTTTTATAATAGTTATTATAGTGTTAATGATGTGTAGTTTTATTTACGATATCATAAAAGTTGGCTAAATGAGGAAACCGTTAAGTGCACAGCACTTACAATTTACGCCGTTAGTATTCTAATTTATACTAAGTTCGTTGTGAGATTCTGCATTATGCTTCAAATACGCTTCATTTACGTTCCCATTTTGTAGCTGTTTAATTACTATAATGTTATTTTACTTTGTTTACATATTTTAATCGATGCGACAGTTTACTCTAATGCCTTTATTTTTATGGTAGAGTTAGGTTTTATTCGTTAAACAGTAAAAATAATTGTACAATTACGTTAAAAGGGGATAACTTGACTGAATAAAACAGAACACTAATAAAATAAATAATCATAATATAGCACTGTCATACATTTTCATACGATCTTTTCCCTTCAAATCAATTGTCCACGATAATTGTACTGAGTGCAGTAAGACCGACAGGTAGAAAACATTGAGCTGAACTGCAACTTTCACTTATGTTTAGCGTGTCCTGACGATATTCATGTCCCATTCAAATATGTCCTGGCATGAACATGTTGCAGGCATAGCAGGGAGAGCTTCTCAAAAGTTAAGAATATTATTTCGAACCAGAAAGCTTTACACTCCACAACAACAATTCTTTACATAGCTCAAATTCGATCAACTATGGAACACTGCTCCCATGTTTGGGGCTTCCGCTCCCAAACATACACTGTATTTGTTGGATTCTGTTCGGAGAAGAGCTGTTCGTCTGATTGGAGACCCGGAACTGACCGGCGGCCTTGATTCGCTGGAACATCGAAGAACGGTTGGCGACTTGAGTCTGTTCTACAAGTATTTTCATGGAAAGTGTTCGAAGGATGTAGCCCGCTTAATTCCTTCCAGAGCGGTGCATGTTAGAAGTACACGTCGCGCTGATACTTCACATCCGTATGAGGTTCAGCTTGTTACTCCTCGTACAACGCTTTTCAAGCAGTCTTTTATATGGAGAACATCATCCCTTTGGAATGGCTTACCCAGGGCCGTGTTTCCCACCGAGTACAATTTACAGCGATTCAGGAACAACGTGAATCGCTTTTATTTTTTTTTTTTTTTCCGCACACGTGTCGCTCCTGTCGCGCTTTAGGGACTTCCCTGCAGCACGTATGCTAGACCCATAAAAAATTGTACTGAGTGCAGTAAGACCGACAGGTAGAAAACATTGAGCTGAACTGCAACTTTCACTTATGTTTAGCGTGTCCTGACGATATTCAAAATAATTACTTTTGTTTGGAGTACGCAAAATTCTACTTGAGTGTTGGCGAATGAAACTTTTTGATGAACTCATTCGCGAACACTAAAGAGATTTCCCGAACTTCGAAACAATATATTTTCTAAAACCGCTGTGTTTTAAGATTAAATGTTATAAGAAATAATTAAAATTGCAAAACCGAGCTCTGTTAGTGTTCCGTACGGAACGCTTATGGTATAAGATGACTTCGGTGTCTGTCTGTCCGTCTGTGTGTCACATCCGATTTTCTCCGAAACTATTTGCCATAGAAAGTTGAAATTTGGTAATAATACAGGAATTGATGGCCTCATCAGAGCCACGTAGTTTTAAAAGCAAAATTTTGACTTAAGGGGTTAATTTTGAGGGGTAAAATCGGAAGTAAAAAAAAAATTACTAGGTCATCGAGTGTGGTGTCAAATGAAAGGTTGTGAAAACATGAGTAATACATATATATATATATATATATATATATATATATATATATATATATATATATATATATATATATATATATATATAGGTGTACAAGTATAAAATGCGGATTTCAGACAACAGATCGTGCACCAATGCAGTTTGTGCTATAAAGATTTGACACTGCGCCATTTTGTTGTGTCATCAACAAGTATCGGCCGCGCACGAGTGATAAATCGGAAAAGTGTGTGCATAGTGTGGTGTTGTTGTGTTCAATAATGTCCAAATTTAAACCGAACAAAGAGCATTCGCGGACAGCATTAATTATTTGTTTTCATTTGAAGAAAACTGCTGTTGAATCATACCGATTACTTCGAGAAGCTTATGGTGAACATGCTCCATCGCAAGATACGTGTGAACGGTAGTTTCGGTGTTTTAAAAGTGTTGACTTCGATGTTGCAGACGAGGAACGTGGAAAACCGCCAAAAAAATATGAAGATGTGGAATTGCAAGCATTGTTGAACGAAGATGATTCGCAAATACCAAAACAACTCGCCGAGCAATTGAGAGTTAGTCAATAAGCCGTTTTCAATCGGCTACGAGAGATGGGAAAGATTCAGAAGACCGGTAGATGGATACCACATGAGTTGAACGACAGGCAAATGGATGGGAAAAGCGCAAAAACACACGTGACATTTTGGTCGCTCGGTACAAAAGGAAGTCGTTTTTGCATCGTATAGTTACAGGGGATGAAAAGTGGATTTATTTTGAGAATCCCAAGCGCAAAAAATCATGGGCACAGGCGCACCATCCACATCGACCACAAGACCGAATCGCTTTGGCAAAAAGACGATGCTCTGTGTTTGGTGGGACCAGAGGGGCGCGGTCTATTATGAGCTGTTAAAATCTAGGGAAACGGTTAATACTAAACGTTATCAACAACAATTGATCTATTTGAACCGTTCGCTGCTTGAAAAAAGGCCAGAATACCGAAAGAGACAACACAAAATAATTTTTCTTCATGACAGTGCTCCATCACATACGGCAAAACCAGTTCGCGACACGTTAGAAGCACTCAGCTGGGAAGTTCTAGCCCATGCAGCTTACTCGCCAGACTTGGGTCGTTCCGATTACTACTTGTTTGCATCGATGGGTCACGCACTGCTGAGCAGCGCTTTGGTTCGTACGAAAATGTGAAAAGATGGCTCGATGAATGGTTCGCAGCAAAAGGGGAAGATTTTTACTGGCGTGGTATTCACAAATTGCCCGAAAGATGAGAAAAATGTATAACAAGCGATGGAGCATACTTTGAATAAAGCACTTTTTATCATTCTTCCGAATTTAACATGTTCTTTTAGAAAAAAAATCCGCATTTCATACTTGTACACCTGGTATATATATATATATATATATATATATATATATATATATATATATATATATATATATATATATATATATATAGCTGGTGAATATGGCGGATGAGGAAGCAATTCATAGCCCAATTTGTTTAATTTCACCATCGATTTCATAGAGTTGTCAGCTGATGCGTTATCTGAAAAAACACTTCTATCTTCGCTACATGCGGCCTGTTTTTTTTTATATCACCGATCAAACGGTCCAATACACTAACGTAGTAGCCTTCGGTGATTGTTCGCTCCTTCTCAAGATAGTCGATCAGTATTATTCCATGCGCATCCCAAATTATACTCGTCAAAATCTTTCCAGCCGATGTTTGTGTTTTTGGACGATTCGGTCGGCTTTCATGCGGTTCGAGCTAGTTTGCGGAATGCTTGTTAGACTCAGGGGTGTAGAGGTGGATCCATATTTCGTCTGTTGTTACGAATCGCAATCGCAAAAACTCACATAGCTCTTTCATATGCAAATATTCATCTGCTATATAATATATATAAAATGCAACGTCTCTTTGTCTGTCTGTCTGTCCGTTAGTGTGCTTATCACTCGAGAACCACTTATTCAATCTACGTGCTTTTCTTTTTTAAGACATTCATATGTTCTCTGGCTAGGTTATAGGATATATTTTATTACGCTAGGTAACATAAGGAATACGCAGTGACGATAATAGTGAATCAAGTCGGAAAAAATTTGCCGCTAGCGTGTTCTCTTGCAATACACTGCCTAAACCATTAAATATGGAACAACATCATATAGAAAAGAATATAATATATATAAAATGTAACGCCTCTCTGTCTGTCCGTTAGTACACTTGGCACTCAAGAACTACTTATCCGGTTTACGTGTTGTTTTTTTTTTTAATTTTTACATATGTTCTCTGGCCAGGCTATAGGATATATTTTATTACATTAGGTAACATAAGGAATAAGTAGTGACAATAATAGTGAATTAAGTCCACGCGAGCGGAGCCGCGGGCACGGCCAGTGCAAAATATGCCGTTCGTCACGATCACTTTATGGTCATTCAGAACAATATGCCATTTTTTTTTGTGTTTCTTATAGTGGCTGTCTCATTTCTACAAATAGTTGCTTTCGGCAGAGCAGATGTGCCATAATATTTCTCAAGTCATTCTTGTGTTTCGGCTGTATTCCCATCAAAAAACAATATTGAATCAATACACGAAATTCTTTTTCTTCCATCGTTTTACAAAAATCAAAAATCGTGTCACTCAAACTAATAGATAAAATGTCATGAAATTTTTTTACGAATCTTCTGAGAGTTAACACTAACACATGGGCTGAAAAGTCCCGGGCCTAACAAAGAAAACACGGTTTTTTTGGTTCATAATTAGCTTTATTCATCAACGTAATCTCCATCAAGAGCAACGCAATCATTCCAGCGCCGCTCTAACATTTCAATACCACTTTTGTAGAACGATTTATCTTTTGCCTCAAAATAGGCCTCAGTTTCAGCGATAACCTCTTCATTCGTGCGAAATTTCTTATCGGCGAGCATTTTTTTTCAGGTCTGCGAACAGCCAGTAGTCGCTGGGAGCCAAATCTGGCGAATACGGTGGATGTGGGAGCAATTCGAAGTTCAATTCATGTAGTTTTGCCATTGTTTTGATTGACTTGTGACACGGTGCGTTGTCTTGATGAAACAAAATTTTTTTCTTTGCCATATGCGGTCGTTTCTTTGCAATTTCGGCCTTCAAACGCTCCAATAACGCTATATAATATTCACTGTTGATGGTATTTCCTTTCTCAAGATAGTCGATGAATATTACACCACGCACATCTCAAAATACCGAGGCCATAACCTTTCCAGCCGATTGTTGTGCTTTCGGGCGCTTTGGACGAGGTTCACCAGTTGCTGTCCACTCAGATGACGATCGTTTTGATTCCGGAGTGAAGTGATGGATCCATGTTTCATCCATTGTCACATATCGACGCAAAAATTCCGGTTTGTTACGTTTAAACATGGCCAAACACTGCTCAGAATCATCAACACGTTCTTGTTTTTGATCAACAGTGAGCAAACGCGGCACCCACTTTGAACAGAGCTTTCTCATAGTCAAATGCTCATGCAATATAAAGCCAACACGTTCTTTTGATATCTTTACGATGTCAGCTAACTCACGCAACTTCACTTTTCGATCATTCAAAACGATTTTATGGATTTTTTTGATGTTTTTCTGGTGTTACCGCCTCATTTGGACGTCCACTGCGTTCTGCATCATCGGTGTCTCTACGACCACGTTTGAAGTCAGCAAACCAACGTTTTATTGTTGTTTCTGATGGAGCGGAGTCCCCATAACACTTTTCAAGCCATTGCTTCGCTTGAACGGTATTTTTTCCCATCAAGAAGCAGTGTAAAATTAAAACACGAAATTGTTTTTGATCCATTGTTTTGAAAATAACAAAAGTAGCGTCACTCTTAGCACAATAACTCACAAACTAATGAATAGAATATCATGAAATTTTAACAGCTGTCTTTTGAAGGTTAGTATTAACTGAAAAAAAGGTGACTGCAATAAAACTAGCGCCATCTATGTGTTAGGCCCGGGACTTTTCAGCCCATGTGTTAACTGAAAATCATATGGTTTTTATATAATAAAAGACTGTGTTTAGTCAATTTCCACTAGTTTGAGATACTGTAGCTTATCGTATTGTTTTAAATATTTTTTATTAGTGTTCCGTACGGTGTCTGTTCGTCTGTCTGTCTGTCCGTCTGTCTGTCTGTCCGTTTGTCACACCTGATTTTCTCCGAAAGTATTTGTCATAGAAAGTTGAAATTTGGTAATAATATAGGAATTGATGGCCTCATCAGAGCTATGTAGTTTTGAAAGTTAAATTTTGACTTAAGGGGTTAGTTTTGGGGGTGAAATCGGAAGTGAAAAAAAAATATTTTACTAGATAATCGAGTGTGGTGTCAAATGAAAGCTTGTGAAAGCACGAGTAAAAAATATATAATAATTCTGTGTGGATTACCTTGAGATACATGTTATAGTCTCTAATGCTATACTGGATTTTTCTCTCTCTCTCTCTCTCTCTCTATATATATATATATATATATATATATATATATATATATATATATATATATGTATATATGTATATATATATATATATATATATATATATATATATATATATATATATATATATATATATATCCATTTTCTTTTGGCGAATATAACGGCTTCTTTGGCTGCTTGGCTGGTGTTGTGAGTTTTAAGATTTATGTACTTGTTCTTGGAGGCACTGATTGAAAAACCAAATATTATATATTTATAATGAATTTCCATCAAGTAGAAGCTAGAATCATCCAACATATGGTTTTTTGTTTGTGCTGCCGTTTCTCGAAAAGTCTCGGGACTTTTCACCCCATATAAGTAGTTTCATGTCAAATTTTATTTTTGTAGGGTTAAGATTGTCTACTATAAACCTGTTTGGTATTAGTTGAGCGCAGCGGCAAATTAAAAAAGTAATAAAATAAAGAGTTAAACCAATATAATAACTTCATTATAATAAATCAATAAAGCTTTTAATGAAAAGAAAAACAAAAACACGCGTAGTATTTGAACTGTTTTCACGACTTCGTAATAAAGGTTGCTTTTAAGAGCTTTTCAAACACTTCGAATGAGCGATCATAAAAAGTCGGAAAAGTAATCAAGTAAAATTAGTATGTAAACTAAAAGGAAAGCCTTTAATAGTTTTATGCCGCTTACCGTTAAAATGTAATTTGATCACTATTAACGTTTGTGCTGTATTAATGACGATAATTCATTGAGAGGAATCCAGTAGCGGGTCCGAAGAAAAAATATATTAATATAATTTCAAGCAATTTATACTCTCACTAAGGAGGGTAATTCTTGAAAAAGCAACCTGCCGAGAATTTTGCAAAAATATTACTTGAAATGATAAAGGAAACTGTAGTTTCCACTTCGTTCGAAAAATTATCGCGCCAACAAACCATCAGGCAATCATGTCGCCATAAAATGGAATATAAATTTAACACAACAATATTTTTAAAATTTAATATTCTAATTTACACTGGTTTACTGATTAAAATGAGGAGAACAAAGATTGAAAACAGAGGTAAAAGTTTAACAATTAACTATATTGACCAAAATTAAAATAAATATTTTATATTGCCCCCCCCCCTCCCCTAACCCTTATTACTGCTTCTAACTAGTTTTTCATGGAGCGGGTGAGCTTTTTCACCACTCTCTGTGGGATTCTTCCTCACTCCTCCGCCATCGCAACGTTTAAGTACCTCAACGATACAGGGGCTGGATTTCTGATTGGAACTCTTCTTTTGAGCTCATCCCTCATGTGCAGTCTAATGTGGGTATTCCGCCAGGTATTGCCGCATCGATGTAGCAGCATGTGGCCTCGCATTGTCGTACATTAGTACGAAGCTATCGTCAACAAACCCAGAGAGAGCAGTTAATCCACCGCTACGACTCTCATCAGTCACGAAAGCCAAATCAGTTTCCGCATAGAGTGAGATACCTCCTCACACCATGATAGAACCTCCTCCGTAGGCGACCGTCTCAGTAATGCAGCACTGCGCATAGCGCTCCCCAAGTCTCCTATAGACTCGTCTTCTTCCATCATTGCCAAGTAGGCACATACGAGATTCGTCGGAGAGTAAAACGAAACGCCATTGCAGTCGACATGTTCTCGGGCAAATCTGAGTCGCGCTTGTCGATGGGCGCTATCAATTTGGGTCTGTTAGCTGGTTTCTTTGGAGTTAGGTTAGCTTCTTTAAGTGTTCTTCTGACTGTTCGGTGACTGACACCCCGACCACGAACTTGTCGGAGCTCCTGCTGGATCTCAGGGCCGATCAAGTAACGATTTCTTAGCGTTGTGTTGACAATGACCTGCTTCTCCTGATCCTGGCCTTCGTGTAAAGGCGCCTGTCTCTTGGTAACGTCTGTAGACCCTGGAGACAGCTGACTAACTCAGGTGCAGTTGCATAGCGACTATACGTTGGCTATGCCCTTCTTGCGATAGAGCAATGACTTTTGAAGTTTCTTCCGGGGTGGTATCCATTTTCCGATGACGTAATTAGTGAGCAGGTATAACAGAGATGTTGACGGTTCAAGATCCGATGAAGGAATAATCGAAAAATGCAGTTGCATGTGTTTTTAAAGAGATGAATAGCGCGCAACGAGTACGTTGCCGAGCGAGCAAAAACGGTTCTGTTGAGTCAAACCCTTTTAATCAGTAAAACTTTTTAAAAATCCAAATGTTTTTGGTATTATGGGAAAGAGTAGAAAATCAGCATTCTAGTGATACCAAAAATATAACCACTGTTTGAAAATTAAATTCAACGATCGGTGTTAAATGAAGCAAAATCGTCGATTTTTTTGCTCAGCAGTGTATTAGTTTCGCTAACATGGTGTCTCTAATACATATTTTCTAAAACACCTTGACTGACAGCAAAGTCTCTTAATTGGAGTATCCAACCTTAAACTTAGTAAATAGCGCTATGTAATTCCTGGCATTGCTACAACATTAGATTAAACGTTTACATATTTGAAATATGGAACATTAATATATTTAGGTAATGGTTTACGACATGACATACTTAAAATTGAATAGATTAGTCAATGTCTCTGAAATTATCCTTCTGCTTTGGACACCAGGCTACAATTACAATTGTGGGTACTTAAAATAATGGAAATAAAGTCTAAGGTGCTCCATAAACCGGTTTAATTTAAATATTTTTAGTAAAAAACAATTTTATACGGGGTGAGTTACTAAAATCCGGACTAACTCATTCTCGGTCTGAAGCATCCGCACGCACGCTGTAATGCAGCACTGACCATGGCGGAAAATGCAATATTTTACAACTTATACTGGAAGGAAAGAGAGAAGATAAAAAACCTGCAGGAAGGAGACGCATTTCGTGGCTGAAGAATTTAAGAGAATGGTGTGGCTATACTTCCATATAACTCTTTAGAGCTATGGTATCAAAAATTTCAGTAGCCAGGATGAGAGCCAACCTCCGAATATATAATACTTTAAAATTCCGGGTTTCAATCCGTTCGTCTAACAATGAATTTGCACGACGTTTCGCCAAAATCTCCTTTGGCATTTTCAAGTACTCTTGCTGCTGCTGCCACTCGATACTGTGATCTTGCTGCTGCTGCCGCTCGAAGCTAACTGAGAAACCGACGTGCGGTCGCCGCCTTTTATAGGTCGGCGTCTACGCAGATTGTAGGTGGAGGGGTCGGAAGTGTCCATCCGAGCATTGGTGTTTGCCGGCTGGGTGGTAATTACGGGTTCCGGCGCTATGCTGACTGTATAAACCCAGCCGGCAACCACCGATGCTGGGACCAACACTTCCGATCCCCCTACCTATAATCCGCGTAGACGCCGATCTATAAAAGACGGAAGAACATATGTATGTTTTAAAAAAAAAGTACGTAACGCACTAACGGACAGACAGACAGACAGAGAGACGTTGCATTTTATATATATTATATATAGATAACCTGGCCAGAGAACATATGAATGTTTTAAAAAAAAGCACGTAAATCAGATAAGTGGTTCTCCAATGATAAGCGCACTAACGGACAGACAGACAGACAGAGAGACGCTGCATTTTATATATATTATAGATATAGATTATTATTATTATTATTATTATATAACCTGGCCAAAGAAATATATGTATAAATTTAAAAAAGACACATAAATTGGATAAGTGGTTCTCGCGTGATAAACGCACTAATGGACAGACAGACAGACAGACAGAGAAACATTGCATTTTATATATATTATAGATTTATAGATTAAAGATATTCTCTGCTACATAATATTGTTCCATATTTAATGGTTTAGGCTGTATATTGCAAGGGAACGCGCTAGCAGCAAACTTTTTTTTCCGACTTCACTCACTATTATTGTCACTGCTCATTCCTTATGCTACCTATCGTAATAAAATACAGTCTATAACCTGGCCAGAGAACATAAGTATGTTTAAAAAAAAAGTACGTAAATCGGATAAGTGGTTCTCCAGTGATAAGGTAACTAACGGACAGACAGACAGACAGACAGAGAGACGTTGCATTTTTATATATATTATAGATATATATATATATATATATATATATATATATATATATATATATATATATATATATATATATATATATATAAATAATATATATATTTTTCTCGATCATAATAATGTTTATGAGGTGACCTGAACTAACCTGAACTAAAAAGGAAAAGAATCGTATTTTTAGAAGTTACCAAAGTGTTCTTCGTATTTGCTGAACCATCCCAAGACGCGTTTCGCTGTATTACGGCTCATCAGCTGGGCTAGGTTCAGTAAATACGAGAACACATCTTTAGTCCTTTATCCAAGTAACTAACGGAAAACTACAACGAATAGATGCTTATACTGCACTCTGTCGGCGACTTACTAAGTCTATTCAACCACCTGAACCTAGCCCAGCTGATGAGCCGTGATACGGCGAAAAGCGTCTTGGGATGGTTCAGCAAATACGAAGAACACTTTGATAACTTTTAAAAATATGATTCTTTCCCTTTTTAGTTGTTATACCAATACTGCCATCTATGCCTTCGAGCAGTAAGCTCAAGAAAGATGCGTCTCTGCAATAAGTGCCAGCCGTGCTATGCCGCTCTGCTTGAATAGACTTAGTAAGTCGCCGACAGAGTGCAGTATAAGCATCTATTTGTTATACTCTTTATTTCGCCTATCTTTCTCGGCTTCATCAGGAGTATTACTAAAATTAAATCAATCATGCATACACAGGTTGCTAAAAACATACAACATGAACTTACCAACTACAATAAAATGGATACAAAAGGAAAATAAAATATGACACAACTAGACTAACTATACGCTTAGATCTAAGTAATTTATATAAAACATAACAAGCTTTATATAGTAGAATTAACTTTAATAGATTTAGATGTGACATATGTTTTATTCCAGTTCGGCGTACTGACTACTTGTACAAATAAGCCACAAATTTCAGTAAATACTCGTCGATGCATAAAGAAAACAACACTATTTAATTCCTGGCAATGGTTTAAATTTTATTTAAAATTTTCTAAAACTAAAATATATGAAAGATTAATAAATTAATGGTTCAGAGCGTGACATACTTAAAATTAAATAAATTAGTCAATGTCTAGCATTACTGTCCTGTTGCTGAATATGTTGTCTTTATTTATAGGCATCCGAAATGACAGGAAAGCTGGAGAATATTTACTTAAACCTAATAGTCATCTAATTAAGTTTAAAGAGAGCTAGTGGCACCATATGTAAAATTGTTAGTTTTAGGAATTTCGAATAAGTAAGTCAAAGATACAGTTTAATAAATAAACTGATCAACAATTAAAGTTGTTTTTTAAGGTTTATATTTGTTATTTAAATCATAAGTACATTTCAATTTAAATCGTCATCCGAAATTATTGCAATACTTCACGTTCCAGGGTTCCTAGGTCACGAAAAACAATTTCATATTTTCGCTGCACCTTGAGCAAAAATAACAAGAAGTAGACGTAACAGGAACTGAAGTTTCCATGGCTTTGGGAAGATGAGAAGTCGTGGTTCTTGAGATTAGATCATGTCGGTTTAGAGCACTACATGGGGTGAAACGTCCAGAAAGTTTCCGAGGGACAGCAGCACAAACAAAGAACTCATGATTTTCAGTTAGTGTCAACTCTCAGGAGATTCGTGTAAATTTTTCATGCCATTTTGCCTAATAATTCGCGAGTTACAGCTGATTGAGTGACGCTACCTTTGGTTTTTGTAGAACGATGGAACAAGAAGAATTTCGTGTGTTGATTAAACATTGCATTTTGATGAGAAAAAATACAGCCAGAACCCAAAAATGGCTTGAGAAGTGCATGTATCTGCTCCATCGATGTTAAGACTTCCAAATGAGGTGGTCAGTCCAAAAAACACAAAAAAATCTACCATATTGTTTTGAATGACCGCAAAGTGAAAATGAGAGAGATAGCTGACATCGTGAAGATATTTATTTATTTAGTTATTTATTTACCACAAGCCCAACAAAAGTACCAGGTGTACAAGTATGAAATGCGGATTTTTTTTCTAAAAAAACATGTTAAATTCGGAAGAATGATAAAAAGTGCTTTATTCAAAGTATGCTCCATTGCTTGTTATACATTTCTCCCATCTTTCGGGCAATTTGTGAATACCACGCCAGTAAAAATCTTCCCCTTTTACTGCGAACCATTCGTCGAGCCATTTTTTTCACATCTTCGTACGAACCAAAGCGCTGCTCAGCAAGTTATAAATCGTAACCATTACGTTCCTGGCACTCCTCCAAGCGAGCGATTGAATTTTTGATCCCAGTTCGGCAAGTCGTTATCGTGATCGCTGCCATTTCTTGTTCCAAGGAACACGAATTGTAACTGCATTTTCACCCGTTTTTTAAACAACACATGAGATCTCATTTACGGTATGCAAAATGAAAGCTAAATTGTTGTTTTTTGTAAAACTCTTCCCAAAAATGCTATGCTCAGCTCTCGTGAAGCGCTCCAAGGTAAATACATTTTCAAGAAAGGAAGTAAGCTTTGTAGTCTTACAAGCCAAAATAATTTGAGCTTTTGGGACACCCTATATTTGCAATAGTCAGTTTTTAATACAGCACGAAATTATACTGACAAATGCGACAAGGATCACTCGTCGCTATCAAATGATTATCGACAATTGTAAAAAATAACGTGGAAACCACATAAAATCAACACATCGAGAATAATGTATCCACGATATAAAAATAGAGCACTCATCTTTCTACCCTGATGCAAACAAGTGGTAATCGGAAGGAGCCAAGTCTGGCGAGTAAGCCGCATGGGGTAGAATTTCCCAGCTGAGTGCTTCCAACGTGTCGCGAACTGGTTTTGCCGTATGTGATGGAGCATTGTCATGAAGAAAAATGACTTTGTGTTGTCTCTTTCGGTATTCTGGCCTTTTTTCAAGCAGCGAACTGTTCAAATCGGCCAGTTGTTGTTGGTAACGTTTTAGTATTAACCGTTTTCCCAGGTTTTTAACAGCTCATAATAGACCACGCCCCTCTAGTCCCACCAAAACATAGAGCATCGTCCTTCTGCCAAAGCGATTCGGTCTTGCGGTCGATGTGGATGGTGCTCCTGGGTCTACCCATGATTTTTTTTGCACTTGAGATTCTTAAAATAAATCCACTTTTCATCCCCTGTAACTATACGATGCAAAAAATAACTTCCTTTTGTACCGAGTGAGCAAAATATCACACGTGTTTTTTTTTGCGCTTTTTTTTTTCCATTTGCCTGTCGTTCAACTCATGTGGTACCCATCTACCGGTCTTCTGAATCTCTCCCATCTCTCGTAGCCGATTGGAAACAGCTTGTTGACTAACGCCCAATTGCTTGGCCAGTTGTTTTTTGTGTTTGCGAATCATCTTCGTCCAACAATGCTTGCAATTCCACATCTTCGTATTTTTTTGGCAGTTTTCCATGTTCCTTGTCTGACACATCGAAGTCACCACTTTTGAAACGCCGAAACCATCATTCACAAGTATCTTGGGATAGAGCATGTTTACCATAAGCTTCTCGAAGTAATCGGTATGATTCAACAGCAGTTTTCTTCAAATGAAAACCAAAAATTAATGCTGTCAGCGAATGCTCTTTGTTCAGTATAAATTTCGACATATTGAACACAACAACACAACACTATGCACACACATTTCCAATTTATCACTCGTGCGCGTCTGACACATGTTGATGACACGACAAAATGGCGCAGTGTCAAATCTTTATAGCACAAACTGCATTGGTACACCATCTGTTGTCTGAAATCCGCATTTCATACTTATACACCTGGTAATTAATGGGGCTGATAACATATCTATTATACAACATCAGTATATAACAATACAACATAGGCAGTAACTCAAGACTAAAATTAACCTTATAGTTTAATGAGCACAGTGATTAATATCATGTCACACACCATTACAGTTATTAAAGTAGGTTCAAACAAGTATGGAAGAAATCATTTTAAGTTATGGAGGGATCACATGCGTGCGACACTTGTAAACAGAACATATGCTGTAAACAAGAGATGCATACAATACATTTATGTGCGCCGTAGGAAGGTAAAAGAAGATACCTACCCGATTTCCAAATCTGGGGACACTAAATTTCAATTCTTCCAGGAGCGATGGACACTGAATCCTACCATTAACTAGCTTATATAGGAACATCACCCTCGCTATATTTCTAAGCTTCTTCAAGCTTAGAAAATTGAACCTTCCCAACAAGATATCGTTGTCTATACCAACCTGCGGGTATACTCCATCTGCTCTTCTAGATATGCTTCAAAAACTTCCTCTGAACCCTCTTCAAAGCAACAATATATTTACTATAGAATATTGCCCAGGCAACAGACTCATACTCAAGCCTGCTTCTAACCAATGCATTAAATACTGTAATAAAAGTCGCAGCATTCTGAAAATACTTACAATTTCTGATTACAAAACCCATCATCTTCATCGCATCCGAAATCAAATTAATCTGATGACTGAAGTTCAGCCTAAAATCAAGAACAACGCCCAAGTCCCTGAAAGTTTCCGCTCTCCAACTCATTAATACCAATATTATATTTATAGCTTAGTGGAGATACCTTCCGACTTTTCGTCATTATCAAATATTTTTTTGCATTGAGCAAGAGACCACTGGCGACACATCACCTCTGCACCGCGTCGCGGGACTCAACTGAAACATACAATTGCAGATCATCCGCAAATATCTGGTATTCCATGTCAATGTCATGCTGAATATCATTCATAAACATAATGAATAACAAAGGCCTCAAGTTCGACCCCTGCGGAACACCAGACGTCGCATGAAACGAATGCGACCTAAAACCATTATACTGCACATATTGTGACCTGCCCACCAGATACGTCTTGAAAAATCTAACGAAATTAGGTGTGAAACCAAAATTCACTACCTTATCTAGAAGCACATCATGATCTATTCTATCAAATGCTTTTGAGAAATCCGTGAACACCACATCAACCTGGCCTCTCAAATCAAGCACTTTAGAAGTGAAATGCACAAAGCATGCCAAGTTGGTGGCGGTCGACCGACCCCTCATGAAGTCGTGCTGTCGCATCGACAACATCGGTTCAACCTTGGCGACGATGTGCTCATACAAAAGCATCTCAAAAAGTTTGGAAAATCCACAAATAAGTGAAATCGGCCTATAATTCTCGACTTTCCCTCTCTTCCCGCTCTTAAAGATTGGACATATCTTAGCTATTTTCAATCTCAAAGGATATCTTTCACTGGATATTGCCAGGTTAAAAATTTTACTAAGAGGGAGGGCCAGAACTTTGGATTGAGACGCTTCGACACCCTCACAACGTCATCCTCACCAAAGCACGGCCCCATAATCTGAACATGCCCCCCCGCATACAGACGGAGAAACACCGATGACATCCCGTGCAGTATTATAGCCATCCCGGAAATGAGCAGCAAAAGCATTAACAATGTCACCTGGACTATTGAAATTTGTGTTTTGATATGTCATCTCTCCTTGAATACCACAACTATTTCTTTTCTGTTGGATGTACCTCCAAAACGCTTTAGGATCATTTTCAATACCCTTTTCAATATTCCCAATATACAAATTATATGCAGCTTTTACCATCTCACTAGTCCCCCTCCTTAATTCCTTAAGTCTTTTATAGTAACGCATATTATTTGATTTCTTATATTTCCTGAAAATATTATTCTTACGTTTTAAATTTTTTAGAATTTCTGCATTATACCAAATAGGAAAGGAATGACGTCCATTTTTAAACAGAGGCACTGACCTGTCAAATATTCCACATCCCCATACTGATCCAACTCACGCCACTCAGCCACAAGCAGGTCCCCGTACAGTGCATGAAAGTTAGCTTTTTTAAAATTGTAGCATCCAAATTGATGATCATTATTCACGGGGTATCCCCCAGGCCCCATCACCCCGACTGCAACATTAGCATGAAGGGCTAGGTGATGGTCATCCTCAACCACCATAGGATAATTATCTCTCTGTACAACAAGGGCCAAATTAGAAAATAGCGAATCTTAACATCTGTTATTGTTATTACGAACTTTATTATGCTGTTTGAGAGAGAAAAAAAGTCCATGTAATTGTGTACCACATCACACTTAGCATCATTCATAGATCCTTCATTTATAAAATTTGGAAGATTAAGTCACCCACCACCAACATATTCTTACCAAAAACATACTCCCATGACTCAATGAACGTGAAGGCGGTATATAAAACAATAACAATATAATTGGTCGGGTTGCTGAACCCGACATAGTTATGTCGGGGCACTCCATTCCTCTAACATCGTCATCAATTTGTTGGGCAAATATGTCCTGGCATGAACATGTTGCAGGCATAGCAAGGAGAGCTTCTCAAAAGTTGGGAATATTATTTCGAACCAGAAAGCTTTACACTCCATAACCACTGTTAATTCTTTACAAAGCTCAAATTCGACCAACTATGGAATACTGCATCCATGTTTGGAGCTCCGCTCCCAAACATACACTACATTTGTTGGATTCTATTCAGAGAAGAGCTGTTCGTCTGATTGGAGACCCGGAACTGACCGTCGGCCTTGATTCGCTGGAACATCGAAGAACGGTTGGCGACTTGAGCCTATTCTACAAGTACTTTCGTGGAAAGTGTTCGAAGGACGTGGCCCGCTTAATTCCTCCCAGAGCGGTGCATGTTAGAAGTACACCTCGCGCTAATTCTTCACATCCGTGTGAGGTTCAGCTTGTTACTCCTCTTACAACGCTTTTCAAGCAGTCTTTTATATGGAGAACATCATCCCTTTGGAATAATTTGCCCAGGACTGTGTTTCCTACCGAGTACAATCTACAGCGATTCAAGAACAACGTGAATCGCTTTTTCTCCGCACACGTGTCGCTCCTGTAGCGCTTTAGGGACTTCCCTGTAGCACGTGTGCTAGACCCATAAAAAAAAACAGATCTAAACACTATTCTACAGCTGACCAAGTTTATGTCAGGTACAATCCGCACTAAACCATTCATATCCAAGGGCGTGATCTGCAGACTCCCCTAACAGCCTAGAGATATCAACAGAACACGTAAATACCCTACGAAAATTAAATATTTATGTACATGTGAAAAAGGTGTGTTCTCGATGGGTGCCGCGCATTCTCACGACTGATCAAAAAACAGCATCGTGTCGTAGATTCAGAACGCTGTTTGGCAATGGACCAGTACACTCCTGAATCCAACAGGCAGTTCGCAGAGTGGCTGAAACCGCATGAAAGGCGACCGAAGCATCCAAAACCATAACCATCAAATGGAAAAGTTATGGCAAGTATTGTTTGGGATGCGCATTTAATAATACCGATCAACTCTTTGAGATACGAGCTCTGATACAATAAAATCACCAAATATAAAAATTTAGTTCTAGAGTTAATGAATACGTGGCAACTTATAGCTTGGTTACAGTTAGTTCTACTGTGTGTTATGTGAACGTAAAAACAACGTAAAATAATAGTAATAAACGGTACTGTATTATGTGGCGTACGGAAAATATTAATGTGACAATAAAACGGAACATAATTGTAAACAAGCATTGTCTCGATAATATATTTTTAGTATTTTGCAGTGTTAATGAATCGGGAAGCAAGTTATATACTTAGGAATATTTAATGCCATTCTGTGTTCGAACGTCGCAGTTTTATGACAACATTAAGATTTTGAATATGTGTTTTAAAATGTAGACCATTAAAGATTAATAATTTTCGTAAAAGAGTAAACGTTATGGGCTCTTTTATAATTGTCCTATAAGTGTGTAGTTTGCGCCGTTAAATCATGTGGATAAGCTTTCTTTGTGCATTGCTTTATGATTTCTTTGCGAAACCATGGTCTTTTATTGCCTGTGGCTGTATTGAGTAGCATTCGTAGTGCCTTAACTAAGACGTATTAAGTTTAAAACAATACTGATCAACGAATTTACTGTCGGATCTATAAGATGCCAAGTCATAATTGCTTCCAATTTAACGCTCTGCAAGTTGCGTAACGGTGCTACAGGAGCGACCCATGTGCGGAAAAAACGATTCACGTTGTTCTTGAATCGCTGTAAATTGTACTCTGTGGGAAACACAGTCCTGGGCAAATTATTCCAAAGGGATGATGTTCTCCATATAAAAGACTGCTTGAAAAGCGTTGTAGGAGCAGTGACAAGCTGAACCTTATACGGATGTGAAGTATTAGCGCGATGTGTATTTCTAACATGCACAGCTCTAGGAGGAACTAAGCGTGCTACATCCTTCGAACACTTTCCATGAAGATACTTGTAGATTAGACTCAAGCCGCCAACCGTTCTTCGATGTTCCAGCGAATCAAGGCCGCCGGTCAGTTCCGGGTCTCCAATCAGACGAACAGCTCTTCTCTGGACAGAATCCAACAAATGCATTGTATATTTGGGAGCGGAGCCCCAAACATGGGAGCAGTATTCCATAGTTGGTCGAATTTGAGCTTTGTGAAGAATTAATAGTTGCTGTGGAGTGTAAAGCTTTCTGGTTCGAAATAATATTTCCAACTTTTGAGAAGCTCTCCTTGCTATGCCTTGCTATTCCTACCATATTTTCATGCCAGGACATATTTCCTCCCAAATTAATACCCAACAAATTGAGTGACGATGTTAGAGGAATTAAGTGCCCCGACATAACTATGTCGGGTTCAGCAACGTTAAGTGTTTTAGAAAAAACTGCCGCCTGGGTTTTTGTAGCGTTAAATTCCACTTGATTACTGTCACCCCAAGATAGAATTTCTTCCAGGTCTTTGTTGACTTTGTGTTGTCTGCGGATATTAGTATAAGTAGCCGATGTTCGAGCGTTCAAATTGAATGAAGAAATCAGCGTGCTGTCATCTGCAAAGCTGTAGATTGGATTCCAGGTCTTTTTCAGCAGATCGTTACTGTAAATGAGAAAGAGAGTAGGAGACAGCATGGAGCCTTGGGACACACCAGCGTTGATAGTGAAGGTGTTAGAGAGAGATCCTTCGACTGCCACTCGTAAAAAACGCTCTCTGAGGAAACATGAGAGCCACAAACAGAACTTTTCAGACATACCATAAGAGAGTAGCTTAGCCAAATACGGTCGAATGCCTTGGATAAGTCAAGAGCAACCGCTCGAGATTCTCCAGAGTGTTCAGTTGCGTTGTTCCAAACATGTGTTACATAAGTCAGAAGATCTCCTGTTGATCTATGTTTACGAAAGCTATATTGGTGATCGCTAATAATGTTGTATCCTTCAAGATGTTTTAGAAGATGCTGATTGATAGCCTTTTCCATGACTTTCGATATTATTGAAAGCAGTGCGTAGTTATTTAACAAGGTCTTCTTGTCTTTTTTAGGTATCGGCTGAACTGTGGCACATTTCCAGCAGGAAGGAAATATTCTCTTTCTGTAAGCTAGATTGGAAAGTCTACAGAAAACTGGTGTTAGATCCCTCTCACAGTTTTTCAGAACTATGGCAGGTATGCCGTCAGCGCTAGAAGCTTTTTTTGATGTCTAGCTTCATTAAAATACGTTTTATGATACGCTGTCTGAAGACAATATCGGACATCCTTGACTGCACTTTGGGAATAGTAGGTGGTGTTTTTCCTTGGAAATCGACAGTAGAATGTGAAGAAAAGAGTTCAGCCAACAAGTTCGCTTTCTCAGCAGGTGTCGTCTGACCGTGTGAGCGGTGGTATGGCGGATTTGGTGAAATTTTGACTAACTTCCTTAGCGACTGACCAAAGTTTGTTTCTAATTCGTTGATTGTGTGCCTCCTTGGTCTCGTCGATAATTTCTTTGTACCATGTTTATTTCCGCAAACTTTTTTAGCGTTGACGTTCTTTTAATTATAGTCAATAACTTGATAACTTCCTACTGTTTGTGGATACTTGCATGGATAGCTGATATTTAGCTCTAAATTTGATTCCTGGTCCTTTCCAGCCGATCGTTAATGTAAAGGTAAACGAGGGGAGGAGATAGTATAGAGCTTTGGGGCACGTCGGCGTTGATAGTAAAAGTATTAGAAAGAAACCCATCAACTGGACATGGTAAGTGCAACCGCTGCAGATTCTCTAAAATTTTGATTGCGTGTGTAACATAAGTTAATTCTGTTGGTCTTTGCTTACCACAGCCATATTGATGACCGTTAATGATATGAACACCGTTCAGATATTTTAAAATATGCCGATTGATAACCTTTTCTGTAATTTTTGATATTATCCAAAGACCGGTCAACAGTTGTTTTGCATGGTTTTTTTTACGTTTCTTGAGTATAGGCTAAATTGTAGCTTATTTCCCGCAGTGGGAATATTCCTTTAGGATAGGTTGAAAAGATTACAAAAAAACTGGTTACTTCACTCGAGCATTGCAGTAGTACCGCAGGTATTCCGTCAGCGTCAAAACTTTTTTGGTGTTTAGCTTCATTATAATACAATTTATGACACGCTGTCTAAAGACAGTATCGGAGATCTGTGTCTAATAGTGGAATATGAAGTAAAGGGTTCAGCTAACAAGTTGGCTTTCTCAACAGTATTTCTAGTCGTGTAAGTGGCTGTATAGTGAGTTTAATGAAATTTTGATTTTATTGATTGTCCAGGGAAACATGGAATTATATATACGTGGGTAAATCAAATATAAACGGTAATTTTTTTTTTTATACGTTTATTGAATAACCTTATACACAAATCATTGATTTAACATTTTTCAATATAGTCTCCTGCGTGATCTACACACTTTTGCCACCGATTTGGAAGTTTTCGTATTCCCTGGTCATAAAGGGTTTGAGGGCGGGTTGTAAGCCAATTGCGCTTATGTAGCAGGGAATATCTATAATCTATAATATATATATATATATAAAATGCAATGTCTCTCTGTCTGTCTGTCTGTCCATTAGTGCGTTTATCACGCGAGACCCACTTATCCGATTTACGTGTCTTTTTTTAAATTCATACATATATTCTTTGGCCAGGTTATATAATAATAATAATAATAATAATAATCAGTCACCTATCTAATTGACATAGCTGTCCCCAACGACACAAACATCCAAACGAAATACACAGAAAAAATTTCCAAATACACAGACCTTGCAACGGAAATAAAAAGGCTATGGAAACAAGAAAAAGTCATCATTGTCCCCCTCATTATATCAGCCACAGGCCTTACACCAACAACATTCACACCACACTTAGAACAATTAGGACTCAACACAAACATACACAAAAACATTCAGAAGTCAGTGATTTTGAAAACATGTAACATTGTCAGGTCATTCCTTAATACACAATGGTAATGCGTTTGTGCTGACTTGGTTTGCGCCCGTCAGCCAAACATGGAACCACATTGACCAAATGTGAGAAAGAAAAACGAGAACAGTCATAATAATCTATATCTATAATATATATAAAATGCAACTTCTTCCTCTGTCTGTCTGTCTGTCAGTTAGTGCACTTATCCCTCGAGAACCACTTATCGGATTTACGTGATTTTTTAAATTCATACATATGTTCTCTGACCAGGATATAGATATATATTTTATTACATCTATAATATATATAAAATGCAACGTATCTCTGGCTGTCCGTTTATCTGTCTATCCGTTTTTTTTAAAACATGCATATGTTCTCTGGCCAGGTTACAGGCTATATTTTATTAAGTTAGGTAACATAAGGAATAAGCAGTGACGGTAATAGTGAATCAAATCGGAAAAAAGTTTGCCGCTAGCGCGTTCTCTTGCAATACACTGCCTAAACCACTAAATATGGAACAATATCATGTAGCAAAGGATATCTATAATATATATATAAAATGCAAAGTCTCTCTGTCTGTTTGTCTGTTTGTGCGCTTATCACTGGAGAACCACTTATCCGATTTTCGTGTTTTTTTTAACATACTAAACCATTAAATATGGAATAATATCATGTAGCAAAGAATATCTATAATATAAATAAAATGCAACGTATCTCTGTCTGTTTGTCAGTCTTTCTGTCCGTTAGTACGCATTTCACTCGGGAACTATTTATCCGATTTACGTGCTTTTTTTTAAATATACATATTTTATAGGATATATTTTATTGCGTTAGGTAACATAAAAAATAAGCAGTGACGGTAATAGTGAATCAAGTCGTGTGCAATACAGTGCCTAAACCATTAAATATGGAACAATATCATGTTGCAAAGAATATAATATATATAAAATGCAACGTCTTTCTGTCTGTCTGTCTGTCCGTTAGTGCGCGTATCACTTGAGAACCACTTATCCGATTTATGTGTTACGAGAAATAATGTAATGAAAACACAAAACCTGACAAAGAAATCACTGAGAAGAGAATCACTCGCTGCTTGGACCCACCAACATCAATCCCAAGCACAACCGACGTAGATACGGGACAAACACAACCACCAAAGCCAGGCCAGGGCCCGTATGTTTTGCAAGGACAACATGCAACTACCAAGGCTGGAAAACCAAGACAGCGGTTAAAGTGGACGGATGAGATGAATAGGACGGTGATGCGCTGTTACTACTACACCGCCACCAAACTCGAAACAATAACATCGGGCTACAGACAGCAACTGCACAGACTTTTCTTGACCGAATATCCACATCTGCAATTACTTGTTTCAGAACAGAGAGTAATAGACCAAAAAATAGTTATTACCAAGAACAATCGTCTCACACCTCTCGAATTGCAAACCATCAAGGACACAGTGGCTGTTGAACTGAACACAGACCAACCAAACAATAGAAACAATAAAGCAGATTCCGAACCAGCCTCACAACCACCCAGTCGAACACAACAATACCCACCACCCAGGAGGAGCATAACGCAAAATAATATTGCGAGTACCGCGCAACACTATATCACAGACAACAACATGAATCACTCGCCACCCTTAACGACATCCACACAACATCACCCCGAATCACCTCTCATACAAACACTTAAAGCAAAAATGGAGTCACATCTAGCTCGATGGTCAGGCACCGACCCCACAACAAGAAATCCCATCCCTCGTTTAATCTTCAGACAGAGCACGCAACCAATCCTCAACACACTAAACAAGCACATAATACCTCAGTATATAACAGACTTAAGCACAATCGAAGACATTCACACAATAATATACGCAGCAGCAATCACCACTCTAACACAAAATAATCAAAAACTCCCTCAACGACAAGGAAACCCCAACAGGACAAAACCAAAATTCAAATCGCAAATAAGAATAGAAAACAAAATCAACAACATCAGGAGAGATCTAGGACATCTTACCCAGTTTATAAGCGGGAACGCGTCCAAACGTGTCACACAGGGGGCAAACAAGATCAAATCTAAGTCTCCCAACAGAACACTGCCAGAAATCCTCGATACTTTGAAACAAAAATTATCTGTATATGCCGCAAGACTCCGTAGATACAAAGAATCAAATGAGAGGAAAGACACCAGCAACCTCTTCCGAAGAAGCGAAAAACAGTTCTACCGGAAAACTATGTACAACAAACAGATAGCAGTGACTGAACCACCAAACAAACAAGAACTCACAGATTATTGGAAAAGTATCTGGTCAGAACCCAAACTACACAATAATAACACCCCCTGGATCAAAGCCGAAGAAGACAAACATAAACATGTGACAGAACAAGAAAATACCACATTTAATACACAAGAAATTACAGAAACTATCAAACACACACACAACTGGAAATGTCCTGGAATAGACAATATACAAAACTTCTGGTACAAACAGTTTACCACCACACACGAAGCACTCACACACCAAATCAACAAAGCCATTCTACAACCACACACATTTCCCACTTTCCTCACACAAAGAATAACATACGTTAAACCCAAAAGCTCAGACACCACAAACCCGTCAAACTACCGACCTATCACCTGTCTTCCAACCCTATACAAGATCATCACAGCCACAATTTCGAAGAAAATAGAACAACACCTAACAGACAACAATATCCTCACAGAAGAGCAGAAGGGATGCAGGAAAAATAGTCGAGGATGCAAAGAGCAGCTGATTATAGATAGCGTGATTATGGGACAAACCAGAAAAGAACACAGAAACCTTCACATCGGTTACATAGACTATAAAAAAGCCTTCGACTCCATACCCCATAGCTGGTTAATCAGGGCCCTAGAAATCTATAAAATCAACCAACACCTCAGGCAGTTTCTCGCGCAAATTATGAAAACATGGAAAACCAAAATACGCCTAGAAACACAAACCGAACGGATCCAAACAGAAGAGCTGTACATCAGACGGGGTATATTTCAGGGAGACTCGCTCAGTGCTCTATGGTTTTGCCTCTGTCTCAATCCACTCTCAAATATACTAAACAGAACAGAGCATGGCTTTAATATCAGACACCAAAAAGTGAATCAACATAAAATAAACCACCCCCTATATATGGACGACATAAAACTCTACGCTGCCACACAAACACAGCTGAAAGAACTCCTCAAAATCACAGAAATATTCACCTTAGATGTCAATATGGAATTTGGTATAGGTAAATGCAAAGTGCTCCACATCAACAAAGGCCAATGGAAGTGCCACCATGAGACAGAAACCATCAACAATGAAACGCTCGATAACATGTTCGATAAAGAAACATACAAATATCTAGGCTTCCAACAAAGCACCAAACTCAACCACACTCACATCAAAACAGAGCTCAGAACCGAATTCAAAAACAGACTGACGAAACTTTTGCAAACAAAACTCAACTCTAAGAATCTCACTAAAGCCATCAACACGTTCGCTATACCTATACTCACATATTCATTTGGTATCATGAAATGGTCACAAACAGACATAGAAAATATTCACATCCTTATACGATCTCAATTCACCAAATACAGGAAATTACACCCCAACGCATGCAAAGAAAGACTTACCATCGAGAGGAAGGCAGGAGGAAGATGAATTATAGACATCAGATCATTACACACAAAACAAATACAAACACTTAGGAAATTCTTTCACAGTAAGCAAACCAGCCTCCACACAGCGACAGTGAAAGCAGACAAAAACTACACACCTCTCGACTTAGCTCGGGCAGACCACTCAGCAGACACACACAGTCACACCCAATTACAACAGGAAAAGATGAAAACGTGGTCAGAGAAAACACTCCACGGAAAACACAGATACCACATAGAACAAGACCACGTAAATAAAAAACAATCATACACCTGGTTACGGGATGGGCAGCTATTTCCCTGAGACTGAAGGCTTCTTACTTGCCATCCAGGATAAAGTCATATTAACCAGAAACTACCAAAAGTATATCATCAAAGACCCGACTATTGCAGAGGATAGATGTAGGAAATGCCACCAGCAGAAAGAAACGATCGAACACATAACGAGCGGATGTAAAATATTGGCCGGAACGGAGTACACAGCCAGGCATGATTCAGCTGCCAAAGTGGTTCACCAAGCACTAGCGACAACATACAGACTCATAGAAAACACAGATCCCTACTACAAATACAGCCCAACATCCATACTTGAAAATGAAGATTACAAGCTCTACTGGGATATCGGTATCCATACAGATAAAACAGTCTCCGCCAATAGACCCGATATTACTTTTCAGTGCAAAAAAGGAAAAGTCACCTATCTGATTGACATAGCTGTCCCCAACGACACAAACATCCAAGCGAAATACACAGAAAAAATTTCCAAATACACAAACCTTGTAACGGAAATAAAAAGGCTATGGAGACAGGAAAAAGTCATCATTGTCCCCCTCATTATATCAGCCACAGGCCTTACACCAATAACATTCACACCACATTTAGTGCAATTGGGACTCAACACAGACATACACAGAAACATTCAGAAGTCAGTGATTTTGAAAACATGTAACATTGTCAGGTCATTCCTTAATACGGAATAGTAATAGCGTTTGTGCTGACTTGGTTTTGGCCCGTCAGCCAAACATGGAACCACATTGATCAAATGTGAGAAAGAAGAACTTTTTGTAATAATAATCTATATCTATAATATATATAAAATGCAACTTCTTCCTCTGTCTGTCTGTCTGTCAGTTAGTGCACTTATCCCTCGAGAACCACTTATCGGATTTACGTGATTTTTTAAATTCATACATATGTTCTCTGACCAGGATATAGATATATATTTTATTACATCTATAATATATATAAAATGCAACGTATCTCTGGCTGTCCGTTTATCTGTCTATCCGTTTTTTTTAAAACATGCATATGTTCTCTGGCCAGGTTACAGGCTATATTTTATTAAGTTAGGTAACATAAGGAATAAGCAGTGACGGTAATAGTGAATCAAATCGGAAAAAAGTTTGCCGCTAGCGCGTTCTCTTGCAATACACTGCCTAAACCACTAAATATGGAACAATATCATGTAGCAAAGGATATCTATAATATATATATAAAATGCAAAGTCTCTCTGTCTGTTTGTCTGTTTGTGCGCTTATCACTGGAGAACCACTTATCCGATTTTCGTGTTTTTTTTTAACATACTAAACCATTAAATATGGAATAATATCATGTAGCAAAGAATATCTATAATATAAATAAAATGCAACGTATCTCTGTCTGTTTGTCAGTCTTTCTGTCCGTTAGTACGCATTTCACTCGGGAACTATTTATCCGATTTACGTGCTTTTTTTTAAATATACATATTTTATAGGATATATTTTATTGCGTTAGGTAACATAAAAAATAAGCAGTGACGGTAATAGTGAATCAAGTCGTGTGCAATACAGTGCCTAAACCATTAAATATGGAACAATATCATGTTGCAAAGAATATAATATATATAAAATGCAACGTCTTTCTGTCTGTCTGTCTGTCCGTTAGTGCGCGTATCACTTGAGAACCACTTATCCGATTTACGTGTTTTTATAAATTTATACGTATGTTCTATATAATTCGATATAAGCCTAGATAATGGGAGATAAGGTGAGATAACGGGCGATAAATATAAATAATGGGAGATAAGGAGAAATAATGGGAAATAAGCAGAGATAAGTCTAGATAATGGGAGTTATGGTGGATAATGGGAGATAAGGAGAAATATTGCGAGATAAGCCTAGATAATGGAAATTATATAGAGACAATGGGAGATAAAGAGAAAAAATGGAAGATAAGGGGAAATAATGGCAGATATTTTATTACGTTAGGTAACATAAGAAATAAGCAGTGATGATAGCAGTGAATCAAGTCCATGCGAGCGGAGCCGCGGGTACGGCTAGTATATATATATATATATATATATATATATATATATATATATATATATATATATATATATATATATATATATATATATATATATATGTATAACATTTAATATGGAGGAAAAGATATTAATATCATAAACATACGCACGTGCGGAATATTATAGGTATAATTTTAATAAACCATGTTGTATAAGTTTATCCTTCTTTTGTATTATAATTATGATAGCATATCACAGCTTTAATTAAGGATCATTTAGTAACTAGCTTTGCCTAAATTAGCCATAAATTATTTGCTTACTAAACTGGTAATTAATTACACAAGTTTAATACATTTAAAATGGGGTTATGTTTGCAAACGCTTTAAATAATTAAATTATTAACTGAATTGCAGGCCATTATTATATTCTCAAATTGAATTAAAATAGTTTTAAAATACTATTTAGGAATATCAGCCATAAGAGCAGTCTGTATTTCGTATAGGTTAAAAATTATATTCAGAGATTAAAGTACCGTAATAACTTGAAGTTTATTTAACTCATTTCACGCCCGCTAAGTATAGAAATAGTAAGACTGGGACCAATGTCTTTGAAAATCCAGCTACCACGCTGTGAAAATGTCGCGTTTAATATACTTTACGTAACTTAAGCTTCAATTGTCAACTAATTACAAAATATATATGCTACTATTCCCATAGTGCAGTCAAGGAGGCCTGATATTGTCTTCAGATAGCGTATCATAAAACGTATTTTAATGAAGCTAGACACCAAAAAAGCTTCTGGCGCTGACGGAATACCTGCCATAGTTCTCAAAAACTGTATGAGGGAACTAACACCAGTTTTCTGTAGCCTTTTTAACCTATCCTACAGAAAGGGAATATTTCCTTTCTGCTGGAAATGTGCTACAGTTCAGCCGATACCTAAAAAAGGCAAGAAGACCTTGCCAAATAACTACCGACCAGTCGCACTGCTTTCAATAATATCGAAAGTCATGGAGAAGGCTATCAATCAGCATCTTCTAAAATATCTTGAAGGATTCAACATTATTAGCGATCATCAATATGGCTTTCGTAAAAATAGATCACCAGGAGATCTTCTGACTTATGTAACACACGTTTGGAACAACGCAATTGAACACTTTGGAGAATCTCGAGCGGTTGCTCTTGACATATCCAAGGCATTCGACCGTGTTTGGCACGATGGGCTGTTGGCTAAGCTACGCTCTTATGGTATGTCTGAAAAGTTCTGTTTGTGGCTCTCATGTTTCCTCAGAGAGCGTTCTTTACGAGTGGCAGTCGATGGGTTTCTTTCTAACACCTTCACTATCAACGCCGGTGTACCTCAAGGCTCCATACTGTCTCCTACTCTTTTTCTCATTTACATTAACGATTTGCTGGAAAAACCGAGAATCCAATCTACAGCTTTGCAGGTGACAGTACGCTTATCTCTTCATTCACTTTGAACGCTCAGACATCGGCTACTCAGACGAATATACGCAGACAGCAGGAAGTCATTCAACTTAACAAAGACCTGGAAGAAATTTTATCTTGGGGTGACAGTAACCATGTGGAATTTAACGCTACAAAAACCCAGGCGGCAGTTTTTTCTAAAAAAGTTAACGTTGCTGAACCCGACATAATTATGTCGGGGCACTCCATTCCTCTAATATCGTCACTCAATTTGTTGGGCGTTAATTTGGGAGCAAATATGTTCTGGCATGAACATGTTGCAGGCATAGCAAGGAGAGCTTCTCAAAAATTGGGAATATTATTTCGAACCAGAAAGCTTTACACTCCACAACAACTGTTAATTCTTTACAAAGCTCAAATTCGACCAACTATGGAATACTGCTCCCATGTTGGGGGCTCCGCTCCCAAACATACACTACATTTGTTGGATTCTATTCAGAGAAGAGTTGTTCAGGTTAGGTTTGGAGACCCGGAACTGACCGGCGGCCTTGATTCGCTGGAACATCGAAGAACGGTTGGCGAGTTGAACCTATTCTACAAGTATTTTCATGGAAAGTATTCGAAGGATAATTAATTCCTCCCAGAGCGGTGCATGTTAGAGGTACACGTCGCGCTAATACTTCAAATCCGTATGAGGTTCAGCTTATTACTCCTCGTACAACGCTTTTCAAGCAGTCGTTTATTTGGAGAACATCATCCCTTTGTAATAATTTGCCCAGGATTGTGTTTCCCACCGAGTACAATTTACAGCCATTCAAGAACAACGTGAATCGCTTTTTCGCACACGTGTCGCTCCTAGAACGCTTTAGGGACTTCTTCCCTGCAGCACATGTGCTAGACCCATAAAAAAAGGTACAAAGGATGAGTGTTCGTAAGAAAATCTTGGGCAATGCGACCAAATTCCTCAAAAAACGTGTGTGCTTAAGTGCCAGTTTGCGAGAATACCGACCCCTCAGTATGCAAAGGTTGAAGTAACGTACATGTGCTCAGGAGTACAATACAACGTAATCTTTATTTTCAGTATGATGAAGTTTTCAGAATAAAAAAAGTGTGAAACCGCCAAATCTGTTCAAGAAAAAATCACATGGGAAAATGAGATTTAGCGTCTTTGTTATTATAGGTAAATAGAGTGTTAATACTGCCTAAATGAAAAGCAGTAACTGTAAATATACAGGTCTTATCACACTATTAAATGTTTAGCAGTAATCCTAAAAATAAAGATGAGTATAAACGGGAACACTGTTGAGCTGGATATAGAAATCTCTGTAGCACTTCGTAGTTTTTTGCGATTTTCGTGCAGTTCCAAACCCACGTGTATTCCTAGCATAGACCGCTTTGGAGGAATTAAGCGGGTTACCTCCATCGAACACTTTCCATAAAAATACTTGTAGCGCGCCAGTTTTCTGTAGGCTTTTCAACCTATCCTACAGAAAGGGAATATTTCCTTCCTGCTGGAAATGTGCCACAGTTCAGCCGATACCTCAAAAGGCAAGAAGACCTTGCGCACTGCTTTCAATAATATCGAAAGTCATGGAGAAGGCTATCAATCAGCATCTTTTAAAATATCTTGAAGGATTCAACATTATTAGCGATCATCAATATGGCTTTCGTAAAAATAGATCAACAGGAGATCTTCTGACTTATGTAACACACGTTTAGAACAACGCAATTAAACATTTTGGAGAATCTCGAGCGGTTGCTCTTGACATATCCAAGGCTGTGTTTGGCACGGTGGGCTGTTGGCTAAGCTACGCTCTTATGGTATGTCTGAAAAGTTCTGTTTGTGGCTCTCATGTTTCCTCAGAGAGCGTTCTTAACGAGTGGCAGTCGATGGATTTCTTTCTAACACCTTCACTATCAACGCCGGTGTATCTCAAGGCTCCATACTGTCTCCTACTCTTTTTCTCATTTACATTAACGATCCACTGGAAAAGACCGAAAATCCAATCTACAGCTTTACAGATGACAGTAAGCTACCTCTTCATTCACTTTGAACGCTCGGACATCGGCTACTTAGACGAATATCCGGAGACGGCAGGAAGTCATTCAACTTAACAAAGACCTGGAAGAAATTCTATCTTGGAGTGACAGTAACCAAATGGAATTTAACGCTACAAAAACCCATGGGGCAGTTTTTTTTTTCTAAAAAAGTTAACGTTGCTGGACCCGTCATAGTTATGTCGGGGCACTCCATTCCTCTAACATCGTCACTCAATTTATTGGGCGTTAATTTGGGAGCAAATATGTTCTGGCATGAACATGTTACAGGCATAGCAAGGAGAACTTCTCAAAAGTTTGGAATATTATTTCGAACCAGAAAGCTTTACACTACACAACAACGTTAATTCTTTACAAAGCTCAAATACGACCAACTATGGAATACTGTTCCCATGTTTGCTGCTCCGCTCCTAAACAAACGGTGCATATGTTGGATTCTATTGAGAGAAGAGCTGTTCGCCTGATTGGAGACCTGGAACTGACCGGCGAACTTGATTCGCTGGAACATCGAAGAACGGTTGACGACTTGAGCCTATGCTACAAGTATTTTCATGGAAAGTATTCGAAGGATGTAGCCCGCTTCATTCCTCCCAGAGCAGTGCATGTTAGGAATACACGTCGCGCTAATACGTCACATCCGTATGAGGGTCAGCTTGTTACTCCTCGTACAACGCTTTTCAAGCAGTTTTTTTATATGCAGAACTTCATCCCTTTGGAATAATTTGCCCAGGACTGTGTTTCCCACCGAATACAATTTACAGCGAGAATCGCTTTTTTTTCCGCACACATGTCGCTCCTGTAGCGTTTGAGGGACTTCCCTGCAGCACGTGTGCCAGACCCATAAAAAAAAAACTGGAACTAACTCCCTTCGTCATCTATTTGACTATAAATAATTATGCTTAAAATTTGTTCATTATCATAATGAAAAAACTAGAAAAAATTTATAAAATTGTTAAAAATATGCAATATTTATTAACACTCATCATTTTTGCCTCATTGCTCTGAAACAGTGTCGCTCAAAAACTACAGATTTCATCCATACGAAGTCGATACGTCATTTCGTTCGGGAGTTATCGTGACGACAGATTTACAGACACACCGATGGAAATGTGTGACTATGTTTCTCGGGACCTAGGGGCGTTAAATTGTGAAGAAATCTTGGAGGGTGATTTTTTTCAGAACCACTATACTTGTTGACTAATATAATTATACAAACGGATTTTACAACTTTGTAGCAAATAAAGTTTCCATTAAACAAGTCAATTTATAAACACTCCATTCAATTTAACCACGAAATCGTTGAGCTAAATATCTCAAGTGCTCAATAAAAATTTTACAAGGTGGTAATTTTGGGTATGCAAAATATGGCTCGTTCAAAATGTTTATAGCGGAATAATGTCTGACAGAGGCAACAAATTTTACCTCATTCATAAACATTTTGATGTTTACCTTTTACGAACAGATGTCACACCAACACTTGGCGTTTTTATGAGCCATATCCTGTTTTTAGAAGTAAATATATTTTGCGCTAATTGGTATTTGATGTTGTTTAATAAAATTATGTATCGTCCGGTTCTTTTTAGTAGTTAGAAGAGCTTTGCTAAATTTACTTTTATGTTCACTTACCTCGATAAGCAGTTTTGCATTTATTCATGTCTCAAAGCTCTTACTACATATATATATATATATATATATATATATATATATATATATATATATATATATATATATATATATATATATAAACTTAACTATAACACAGGGATTGCTCTTTTTTAGGTTGAGAGTGCAAATAAAAGTTGGTGTTGCATTATTTCATCGACTGAATTTATTTTAAATTCTCAAGCTTTCGTCTGTGTTTACAAATTTCTTCAGGAGATCTGTAAGAGAGAAATTACCGATCGTGAGGATTAAATTATCTAGATTCTATCAGTTTTGAACTTCGTTACTGTTATAAAAGTCTTTTTATACTTACGAAATGTATCAGTGATTGCTCTGCGAATTCGAAAATTAATAACTTGGTTTTGGCTGGCGGTTTTGTTCTGGCTTTTGTAGACGTTATATCCCTGTTCACAAATATTCCTCTAGACCTCATTCTATCTATTTTGGATGAACATTTTTCAATGATTGAAGACAATTGCACTTTAGAAAAATTTCTAGAAATAATTAAATATCTTTATAATAACACTTTAATGGCGAATTCTATAAACAAAAAATGGGTGTCCCAATGGGAGGCTCTTGCTCACCTATAATCGCAGATATTGTTATGAATAAGTTACTTTACTATGTCATTGAAAAGTTGGATTTCCAATTCCCTATTTTATACCAATATGTGGATTATTTACTTATTGCACTCCCACATGATAAGGTGGAGTACACATTGGGCGTTTTCAATAGTTTTAGGGGGGAACTACAGTTCACTATAGAAGAGGAGGCTGATCGGTCGGTTCCTTTTCTGGATACCAGGGTGGATAGGGCTGATAATAATAAGATACAATTAGATTGGTATAGGAAAAAATCTGCCTCAAGTAGATACATACCATTTCATTCGTACCACCCTGCTAAACAGAAGATGAACACTGTTAGGGCTTTACTTAATAGAATTGAAAAAATCTGTCATCCAAATTTCAAGGAAAAAAGTAAAAAAACACTTGAAACTTTACTGCTAAATAATGGCTATCCAATTGCTCTTCTAAGAAAGACCTTTCAAAGTGGGACACAGGTCAGAACTATCACAAACGTTGACTTGAACCATAATAATGAAATAAAATTTGCTAAGCTACAATATATTCATGGCCTATCACAGTCAATCACATCTCTTTTCAAAGGCACAAATGTTAGGATTGCGAATTATAATGTCAAAAAAATGAACGTTTTCTATTCCACTAAAAAAGATAAAACTGATAATTTTCTAATGTCCAATATAGTATATGGCATCAAGTGTACATGTGGATCTGTGTATGTGAGACAGACCTCTCAAAAACTCTCAGAAAGAGTAGCACTATATAAAAAAATCAAATGCTACAAGCCTCAGTATGTACGTCAACAACCTCGATCACAAGGTGGACTACAACGAGAGTTTTATTCTAGCTACTGAGAATAACCTATTTAAACGCAGCTTTCTAGAAATGTGTTACATACTTTGCTGTGATAACAGTCTGAACCACAAAAAGGATATTCAGGGTTTCTACATATACATATCTACTTACACAGAATTTAACAAAAGATATTAAAGTTAATGAGGCCTTCAAAAAATGTAATTAAAAATTTCTCTCTAACAAATTCAATATTTGACTATAATAGTTGAGTCTATGAACCTGATGTTATTTAATTCATATGTAACGTTTCCCTTATAATTTTGATTTTTGTGTTCTGTGTCTTATTTATTATTTAAATCTAATGTATTCATTAAATGATGTAAGGATAATTTTTT
The DNA here is from genome assembly GCA_019049505.1 of Pachyrhynchus sulphureomaculatus. Lineage (NCBI taxonomy): Eukaryota > Metazoa > Arthropoda > Insecta > Coleoptera > Curculionidae > Pachyrhynchus > Pachyrhynchus sulphureomaculatus. Next base: position 68,046,017 of record CM032450.1, on the reverse strand, counting down.
AAAAAATAAAAAAAGATGTGAAATTTGGGTAGACTGATGTAGGTATGGTACCAATTGTCCACCGTTTTAGTACTTCTATCTGTCATTTAGTAAGATTGGTTTGTACAATTCTGATACGCTGTGAACTGTCCATAACCTTAACAAATTTCAAATTTTAAAAAAAACCACTTCTGTCACATTAGATATCTACGAGGCTGGTTTGAAAAGTCTGTGCAATAATAAAAACTACTTATGTGTTTGGGGTAAACCTTTTTTATTTTTCGACATAGTCTCCTTTTAGGGTTATACACTTCGTCCAACGATGTTCTAGTTTGTTGATCCCTTCCGAATAATAGGATTTGTCCAAGTCTGCAAAATATCCATTAGTGTCTGCAATCACCTCCTCGTTTGAATAAAATCTTTGTCCCGCCAGCCATTTCTTCAAATTGGGGAACAAATAGTAGTCCGAGGGAGCCAAGTCTGGAGAATAGGGGGGATGTGAAACGAGTTGGAATCCTATTTCCATTAATTTTGCGACCACAACTGCTGAGGTGTGTGCTGGTGCGTTGTCGTGATGGAAAAGGACTTCCTGTGGGCCAATCGCGGGCGTTTTTCTTGCAGCTCGGTTTTCAAACGGTCCAATAACGATGAATAATATTCACCTGTAATAGTTTTACCCTTTTCCAGACAGTCGATGAGGATTCTCCCTTGCGAATCCCAAAAGACAGTCGCCATAACCTTTCGGCCGAAGGAACGGTCTTCGCCTTTTTTGGTGCAGATTCCCCCTTGGTAACCCATTGTTTAGATTGTTGTTTGGTCTCAGGAGTATAGTAATGTATCCATGTTTCATCCATAGTGACGAAACGACGCTTAAAGTCCTCCGGATTCTTCTGGAACAGCTGCAAACCATCCTTGCAACACTTCACACGATTCCGTTTTTGGTCAAGCGTGAGCAATCGCGGCACCCATCTTGCGGATAGCTTTCTCATGTCCAAATGTTTATGCAAAATATTAAGTACCCGTTCAGTCGAGATGCCCACAGCACTAGCAATCTCACGCACCTTAACTTTTCTGTCATCCATCATCATATCATGGATTTGATCAATGATTTCCGGAGTCGTAACCTCCACAGGCCGTCCAGAACGTTCAGCGTCACTTGTGCCCATATGGCCAGTCCGAAAATTTTGAAACCACTTATAAACTGTTCTAATCGAAGGTGCAGAGTCACCATAATGTTTATCAAGCTTCTCTTTAGTCTCCTGAGGCGTTTTGCCTTTCATAAAGTAATGTTTAATCACCACACGAAATTCTTTTTCGTCCATTTCTTGAAAATCACAAAGAAATAGACCAATATGGCTGAAACTTGGTGTGCGTTCATTCAAGAGATGCTACTAACTAAACATGACCTCGATACGCGCCGGTGGTGCCATCTCTCGGACTTTGCACGGACTCTTCAAACCAGCCTCGTATGAAGGCACTTGTCTTTATAAAAATTGGATCATCTTGCTAATTTTAAAAAATTTTAATATGTAAAATAGTGCTCTCTCATTGTTTTAATGTGCTACCATGTTGGCGCTTTATGTTTTTACCGATGTTCTTGGAGAGCAATCACTGATACATTTTGTAACTATAAATAGACTTTTATAACAGTAACGAAGTTCAAAACTGATAGAATCTAGATAATTTAATCCTCACGATCGGTAATTTCTCTCTTACAGATCTCCTGAAGAAGTTTGTAAACACAGACGAAAGCTTGAGAATTTAAAATAAAATTCAGTCGATGAAATAATGCAACACCAACTTTTATTTGCACTCTCAACCTAAAAAAGAGCAATCCCGGTGTTATAGTTAAGTTTGTTTGTTACCAGTAGCTCTTTTTACTGCCCTTCAGTATATATATATATATATATATATATATATATATATATATATATATATAGAATAAAGAAAGAAAGAAAAAAAAAATTATTAAAAATACAATCTTAGTTGGGGAACTCGGCAAGAAGGGGGCGTGATAAGAGATCACACAATTTTCATTAAGCCAATATTTCGGTCCTGGATTGGGACCTTCTTCAGGGCAGAACTGAAAAGAAGAACAGAGCGTATTCACTGATCGTATCTGTGACAACTTAAAATTAATGATGTTATCATTAGGTTGTTATAATAAATAAAATTAGTGTAGAACAAGAATAAGATATTAGTCATAATAAGTTAAAAAACTCACATGAGAAGTGCAAAGATTTCGTTAGCCTGAATGGCCGTAGGTTATACATACAAAAGTTGTTACATATAAAAGTTGGTTAATCCATAAAATATATAAAATACACACTAAAACACTGTAGACAAAATTCTAAAAAACCAAATTTAAAACATGGATGTAATTGGGAACCTTGGATGTTGAGAACATTGTTAATTATTTCACTTGTGACCACCACATATGGCCACCGCCATTTAGGAAAAATGACAAGGACGACAGGAGACAGCTGCCCGACAGAGATAAGGGGTTTAGTCAAGAAAACTCAATTAACCAGAATGCGGGGTCGACACCTGGAAGGAACCGATAGAAAAGGAAGTGCAAATATTGGACCCTAAGTGAGAAGGAGATAGCCAATTGAGCGACCAAAAAACCCGGTATGTGGTAGCGGAAGGATAAATCATAACCTAATTATAAGTAAATGGTGAGCGAGGGAGCGAGAGAGAGAGTGGCAATAATGGGAGCAACGAAGAAGAGAATTATCTAATGAAATAATTATTAATTTATTAATTTTTTGTTGGAATCTGATTGGAGGAAGAGATTGTTGGCAAAAACCAATGAAGACTGGAGGCACCAGGAGGTGTTAGAGGGGTGACGCAAGGTACTGTCAATGGAAGGAAGACAGTAATCGCTAGGTGCACAAAATGACCCAGATAAAATGGAAGGAATCTGTGGAGCCCAGAATCAAAGAGAACCGTAAATAAAGAGAGGAAGGAGGAGAGAAACCCTGGAAATTACGGAGCTAAAAGAGAGACGACCAACGCGGTTCAGATGGATCATAAAACACTTGAAGACAGGGAATTATTGTGTGAAGTTGATTTATCACAGGAGAGGAGGAAACTATATATGCTACTAAGACCATCTAGGTCGGTTCTTTTATTGATATTAAGGTGATTCTCCTGGATGTAACACATCTCAAGGAATTCTCTCTTGAAAAGATTGTTAGAGAAATGAAGAATTTTGGGTTCCCTGAAATTAAAAGAATGACCATTGTCAACAGAATGGGTCGCCAAGGCACATCTGTGTGGATGGCATCTAGTGTCACTTTTATGGAGTGCAATACGACGATTCAAGGATTGAGAAGTTTGGCCAATGTAGATTGATGGACAATTGAGGCAGGAAACTGAGTAAACCAAGTCTGACATGGAAAGAACTGGCAGCGGGGCCTTCAGCTTGCTGAAGACACGTCTGTTTTTGAAGAAGTAATATTTAGCGATTTTAATGTTAGGAATGACACGCAATATGTGGACCAATTTGTTTGTAAGGCCAGGAATGAATGGTAAAGAAAGCAGCGACCAATTTATTTCGACTGGGGGAGTTAAAGGGGGAGGGGAGATATGCGGTAGGTGGAGGAGAGGGAGTTCTGGGGGGAATTTGATGGATATGAGTAAGCTTGTTGACTTCCTCTTTGGTTCTTAGTAAGAGTTTTCGATTGTATCCATTATCTATGAAAAGGTTTGTAAGTGTTTCTTGTGACTGGGATATATATATATATATATTTATATATATATATATATATATATATATATATATATATATATATATATATATATATATATATATAACAAATAAAGAAAGAAAGCAAAAGTTGCTGTATCTAAAAAAATTCTTAAATATAAAATTAGTTGGGGAACTCGGCAAAGGACGTGATAAATGTTCACACAATGTTCATTTAGCCAATATTTCGGTCCTTGGTTGGGGGCCTTCTTCAGGGCAAAAACTGAAAAGGAAAATGAGTCTACTAACTGAGAGAACTTGGGCAAGAAATTAAATTATTATTATTATTATTAATAAACTGGTGTAAAAATATAATAGACGATATAATAAAAGACATGAAAAGTGAGACGTTGAGTTAACATGAATGGCCATAATTAGCTTATAATATAAAAAGGAGTAACAATCCATCAAAATAAACACTATAAATTAATACAAAAAATTCAGTATATATATATATATATATATATATATATATATATATATATATATATATATATACTGTCAGAAAGTTTTTGCCCACCTAGAAATTTCAATGTAACGGCCAAAATTTAATACTTAATTAAACTCTTTTATTAGATTAGGTAAATTTAATTGTTCTTTTTGGTGAAAATCACAAATTAAAACCCAATTACAACAAATTTCCAAGTTTTGCATGATAATCGTTTTGAGGCGATTTCTGAGAATTCCAGTTGAAGTAAGAACTCATTTCAAGTTTCTAGGGATTATGGCATTCCCAGTGACATTTTATGATAAAAACTATGTTATAAATACCATTACCCTGTTGGAAATTAACCATTCGCAAGCAGTACTTTGTCACTGATACAGGTTCAAAAAAAAATTTTCTGCGGGACATGGAATTTTTAACCAAAAATGTTGAGGAAGGCTTCGAAAAACGACTCCCGCTGAAGACGAAGCTATAACAATGTCCAGCAGACGTATTCGCTGCCTAACCGCACCAGAAATCACGGCTCAAGTAAACCTGGAGCGGCCCATCCCCATCAACGTGACAACCGTGAAGAACAGGTTAGCAAAAGGTGGACTACACGAGAGAGTTGCAGTGAGAAAACCACTTCTTAGACAAGCAAATAAACGTAAACGATTAGAATGGGCCCAAGAACATGAAAATTGGACATCAGAGCAATGGAATTCCGTCCTTTGAAGCAACGAATCTAAATTCGAAATTTTCGGTTCAAATCGACGAGTTTACGTGCGGCGGTCAGCCGGAGAGAGGATGTTGTCTACAGTAAAACATGGTGGAGGTTCAATAATGGTTTGGGTTCTTTTGGCAACGGTAAAGTTGGAAAAATCTTTAGGGTAGAAGGAATCATGCGAAAGGAACAGTATCAAGATATTTTGCTAACTCAAATGCTTCCTTCTGGAAGGGGAAATTTATTTTTTAGCGTGACAATGACCATAAACATTCTGCTAAACAAATTAGAGAACTTTTGGACCAATGGAAATCCGATGACGTCCGGGAAGTGATGCTTGGTCTCCACAATCACCCGACTTAAACCCCATCGAATTGCTGTGGGACCATTTGGACAAGTATGTTCGAAAGCACAATGGGTTAACATAACCGAAGAAACTCTGAAGAAATTACTGAACAGAATACCGAAACTCTGTAAAGCGGTACTTAAAAACAAAGGAGGTCACATAGATGAGAAAAATCCTGGAAAATCATGAATATTTTCTCGACTGTAAATAATTTGAAAATAAATAATAATTCGTTGGAATTTAAAAAACAATATTATCTGGGTTTTTGTTGTCTTGGGACTGAAATAACTAGGTGGGCAAACACTTTCTGACGGTAGTATATATATATATATATATATATATATATATATATATATATATATATATATATATATATATACACAACAAAGAGTTTCACGGGTGGTGGAATGTGGTACATTAAAATTCCAGGTTTCCATCCGTTTGTCTTACAATAAATTTGCACAACGTTTCACCAATATCTCATTTTGCATTTTCAAGTGCTCTTACTGCCTCTACTACTTGTTACTGTGATCTTGCTGCTACTGCCGCTCGACGTAAACTGAGAAACCGAAGTGCGGTCGCTGTCTTTGATAGGTCGGCGTCTACGCAGATTGTAGGTATGGGGATCGGGAGTGTTCGTCTGGGCAT